>VXBA01004876.1:65768-149166 GCA_013399895.1 Serilophus lunatus | reverse complement strand
GTGGGGAACGGGGATGTCCCGGGGGGAGGATAACGGGGATGACCCGGGGGGTGGATAACGGGGATGTCCCGGGGTGGGGTAACGGGGATGTATGTCCCGGGGGGTGTAACGGGGATATCCCGGGTGGGGAACGGGGATGTCCCGGGGTGGATAGCGGGGATGTCCCGGGGGGTGTAACGGGGATGTCCCGGGGCGGATAGCGGGGATGTCCCGGGTGGGGAACGGGGATGTCCCGGGCCACTGCCCGGGCTGTGTGAGCCGATGTCCGGCCACACGGTGGGTCCGCTGTCGGAACGGCCCCGCCTGTCCCGGGAGCCCTTCAGGGGGAATTGGAGTTACTGAATGCTGGGGGGGTGTTCTGTGTCTGCCCCTGCTGAGCTGCTGGGGCAAGGTGCTCCGTCGGGAGGGCTTGGTGGGGTCTGAGCCGGGCTTGTTTGGAGGTTTCTCCTCTCCGGACCAGCTCAGCCCTCGGTTAAGGGGAAGGCCTGGCTGGTCTTCAATTCCTTCAATCAGCCGTGGACCCTTCCCCCCCCCGGCTTTGCCTGGCTCTGTCCGAGCTGCATTCCCCGAGGTCGATACTGTGAGCACTCAAATGCAGGACTGCCTGGAGGCAACTTGGGTGCAGCACACTGCTGGCAGCAAAAACTTAAAATCATTGTCATGTCACGTTTCTTCCTTGTTTCTAGAACACAGCCCTGCAAAGAGAGAATTCCTGGTGTTCTCTGTGACCTCTTGACCCACAAGCTGGGAGCAAATACCCTACAGGTGAGGATGGAGTGCTGGGCTGTGCTGCTCCTGTCCTGAAGTGTTCACTGGGGGTTTTTCCTAAAGCTGTAGGAGCCTGAGTTTCCTTTTTGCAGTGGGAGAAGTTGTGCTGACTTTCCTGGTGCTCGGGCACAGTGAGCTGTGGGAGAAGTTGTCTGCCTGCAGCTTCCTGCCAAACCAACCTCAGCTGTGCCACTTCCATAAAATAGAAAATAAAAACCTAACTAAAAAAAGGAAAAGGCCCATTGCAACTTAGTTGTGTTGCATTAATTTCTGTGCACTCAGTGAAAATAGGTATTTAAACAAACAAACAGCTAAAACTGAGGTAAGGTGCTTAAAGTGTGTGTTGTTGTCTATCTGGAGCAATAGAGCACTGGAGCAAAATAAGTTCTGTGGCAATCATATCAGGTTTGTTATAAAGACACACTGTTCCTTGCAGTTCCACTTGCTGCAGTAACACTTCCTGAAATGAGCTGGGATATGGAAATTCTTGTTTTGTTCTTCCCAAGTTCCCAGTGGCCACGTTGGTGCCCACTGTTTTAACACAGCTCAGTGCAGTGGGGCTGGGGGTGCTTGTGTACAACAATAAAAATAACATTCTTTGTGCCAGGTGCTGTGTGTTCCTGTTGCCATGTTGCAGGGGTGTCAGGGGAAAAAGTACCTTGGTGTGGGGGTGATTTTGGATGTTATGATGTTGTTTGGGATAACTTAGTAGGAAACAATTACCCAGAGTCTTGAGTATTGTAAACCTTTGAGATAAATATTACTTTTTTTTTTAAAAAAAGAATTGTTTTAAGAAAAGTGTTGCAAATGGTGTGGCTGCCTCTTAAACACAGAAACATGGAATGGTTGGTTTGGGCCTTCAGTGATCATCAGTTCCATGGGCAGGGACACCTCCCACCGTCCCAGGGGGCTCCAGCCTGGCCTTGGACACTCCCAAGGATGGGGCAGCCACAGCTTCTCTGGGCACCCTGTGCCAGAGCCTGCCCACCCTCACAGGGAACAATTCCTTCCATATATTTCATCTAAACCCAACTCTGTCAGTCAGCCTATTCCCCCTTGTCCTGTCACTTCATGCCCTTGTCTGAGTTCCTCTCCAGCTGTTTTGTAGGCACTGGGAAGCTGAGGTTGATTCTTTAGGCTGCTGTGTTTGACACTTCAAGTAAAGAAATACAAGGACACACAGCAGAGACTGAGTAGAGCCTGAGGCACTTTGTCTCCCTAAGCACATACCATCCGAAGCCTGTGGCAGCTTTGCCTCTTAGTTTTAGATTTAAGATACTTTAAAAGAGGAGAAATAGACTCTTCAGATCGTGCATTGTTTTTCTATGGCTTTTATAGTGTTACCTCCAAAGTCCTTGGGCATTAAATTCTGGGTTATGTTTGCTGCCATGCCTGTGAGTGCAGTGACTGGTTCCCCCCCTCCCCCCAAAGAAACCTGCCATGGACTTTCCTCCCATGCATTCTGGATTTATCCCTTGTTGAGAGCAACTTTTAATTGCCAAGAATTGGGAAGAGCTCCTCTGTGGATGTGGGGACAGGGGAAGGTCAGATGGATCAAAGCACTCATCCTTGTAACTTTGGGCATTTTGTGGAGGGCCTGGCACAAGGTGGGAATGTGCAGCTGGAGGCAGGCCAGCTGCCTGTGCTGCTCCATGATAGCTTTTAATTCAGACTGTGTTTTTTTACAGATTAAAAAGCTGACTTGTCTGAGGTGAGGCTTTTTCCTGAGTCTTCAGTGTCTCTCAAGCTAAAAATCTTAGTTGTTTCTCTTACCTCTAGCTCTTGGCAGTGAAACCTGAGATCTCCACATAGACAACAAGGAAGAAGGTCATGGTTTGAGGGGAGCAGCTGACCTGTGCTGGAAGCATGAGCCCTGTGATGGCTCCATAACGTGTAGTGTGTCTGTGATGCAGAGCTGTGTTAACACAGGCCAGTCACCCCAGAGTGTGCAGGGACTGGTGCCACCACTTCAACAGCTGTGTGTTCAGCAGTTTGGAGCAAACTTTCCACCTGTGCCATTCTCACTGCAGGAGCTGCAGGAGCAGTTGTGTCTTTTTGCCCCTGAAATCTCAGCTGTGGTGCAGACACCTGCCAAGGTGTGCTGTCTGGGATGGGGGCAGGTGCTTCCTGCTGGAACTGAGCTCCTCAGGTCCTGTTCTAAAAGCACAAGGCACTGGCCAGGCTTAGCCATGTTCCTTTTCCCTCTCTCTGAAGTTCAAGCCAATCCAGTAATGTGTTGCTGGAAAAGCCAACTGTGAAAGATCAGGCTTGCTTTTCCTTTCTGGGGGGGAAGCAGTGCCCTACTCCTCAATTCCCAAGCAGTCACCATCTGGTAGGTGAAACACAGATGATGTGAATGCTTTGTTTGTCTCAGTAAGGTTTTTATTTCTGGTTTCTCTGGGGATGTGCCACCAAAATGTGCTCCACCTTTGGGGAGCAGAGGTGTTTTCTAAGGGAGGAAGTGCCATGGCCAGGGTGGATAATGCTTCTGTCGACAAGACAACATGGGATATCATTTTCTCTCTTGTCACAGAGGACTTCACACTTTATCATATCAAATTCTGAGATGATCCACTGCCTGTCTACCTCTGAAAAGAAATTTGTCTCTTTCTTGAATCTGCAGATAACTCAAACCTGCCAAATTGTCATTCTGACAGCCTGGAGAGGCTTTTGCTTTCTTCTCAGGCTGCTTAAATCTTTCTCTCCCAGAATGATTTTCTTGTGAAACACATGTCTATTCGTTAGGAATTAACACCAGGTTTTTTTGGAGCCAGGTAAGCTGTAAGCATTTCTTGACTCTGACTGCTCTGAGACACTTTGTGTGTTGTGAGGTGCACACAGGTAAGGGACTGTTGGCTGGACAAAGTGCAGAGGCTTCAAGGAGAGTCTTTCCATTTGGTGCAAAAGTTGGGAATTCTCATGAGACTCACGTCCCATGGACACAGATTGTGCAAGGCAAGTTAAATCACTTGGGTCATTAAGCAGATGGATTCCTGCTGGTTGGGACTTTCTGCAGGAAAAGGCAGAAGTGTTGTGTTTTCTACCCCTCTGCCAACTGCTCTGACAACCTTTGCTCCTCATATCAGTGCAGAAATGCCTCTGTTCTGGTGCAGCTGCTCCTGTGGCTGCTTTGCAAAGTCAGCTTGATTATTTGGGAGCAGGGACTGGAACAAGAAAATTTCATGTTGGTCTGATTAAGGTAAAAAAATAGTAGCTCATTATCCTTGGTGAGAAATTTTTTGGTTGGTTTTTGTTTTTACAGCTCTGTTATGTACCTCTGACACTTATGGAGATGCTGCTAGAGAGTTTTTCAGGACTGGGGTTTGCTATAATGTTTTCTAGGTAGAAAAGTCCAAGGAATAAGCTGCATTTCTTGGCTGGAGGAAGGGAAAGGAAAGCCTTAACCAGGAAAAAGCAATGTTTAGCATTCATTTCTGTGGAAGTTTATAGCTGCCCCTTAAAAACCCACTGTGCATTGCTGGAGTCTGACTGTCTGAAGCAGCAAGCAAATACTTTATCCTTCCTGAAGGTGTTATTTTCAGTGCTGCTGCAACAGATGGAACCTGTTTATTCTGTCTAGGCACACTCACTTTTCATTTGTTTCTCAAAAGCTGCAGTTTGTGTGGCTGCATCCATCCCCTCTCAGATCCTCTGGTGCCTCGGGTTGCAGGTTGGATTTAGGGTTGCTGTTGAGTTTGCCAAATGGTGTTTCTTCTGCCAGTTTAGTTGGCACCAAAGTCTTTCTCCAGCCTGGGAACCCTCCTGTCTCTCTCTCAAAGGAAACCCAAGCCCTAGGTAGCTCCTGACCTACACCCAGTTGTGATTACTAATAATGCTTTCTTAAAGCTGAATCAAAAAGCTTGTGTGTCTTCACAAGACATCTTTTCTAGTTAGCCCTGAAAATCAGTACCATTATTTGGCAGAAGGAAGCAACTCATGAGGTGAGGGGTGTTGAGTGATGTCTGGATGTGGTAAGAGGTCTGTGGAGTTGGGAATTGTGCATTTTCAGGGCTGAGGATTTCAGGAAAAGGTGAAACTTTACAGCAGTGATGGTTCAAAAGAAATCACCAGGCTGTGGTTTAGGTTCCTGCATTGATTGATGCTCTGTAGACTCTGCATCAATTTGAATTGTGCTCCGAAATAAATGTGGTTTCCCTCTCCAGCCAAATTAGTGTGATCAAATATTGCCCTAGCCTCCTACCTGAGGAGAAATTGCTTTTGCTGCTCGATTTCATTCCCCAAACTGATTTATGTGTCTTAGTAGGCTAATACTTTCCATAATGGGAGTAATCCTTTATCTGAAAATCGTGCAGGGTGAGGTGAAAATTTGGAGGGGAAAAGAGCAATAGCAGTTTGTTCTCTCTTGGAGATGGGGGAAGAAATGGATCAGATGTCTCAGCAGCTGGAATCCACCTCAGAGCACTCTTTGTAGGAGTTACCCTTACCCAGATTTCAGGGAGTCATAGAGTCAGAATGGCTTGGCTTGGGAGGGACTTTAAAGACCTTCTGATCCCACCCCCTGCCCTGGGCAGGGACACCTCCCACTGTCCCAGGGTCTCCAGCCTGGCCTTGGACACTCCCAGGGATGGGGCAGCCGCAGCTGCTGTAGGAATTTCTCTTGCTGAATCCAATCTGTAAATGAAAAGTATGGAGAACTGGGGGGAGGAGAAGTCATAATAACTTTGATGGAAGCAGGGTTTTTTTGCTGCTGTTGAGGTTTCTTTTCTCCTGCTTTATATATCCCAGACTATTCCAACTATCTGTAGTGTTAATGGTGAAACTTCTCTCCTGATTGCTTCCCTTTGTGTTTTGCCTTTTCCTTCCCTTTGCATTTGTTGTATTTTTTTTCCTCTGTTATAATTTTTCCTTCCCAAAAATCCTCTTCAGGAGATGGAGGCAGGAGAGCTGAGAGCTACTCTCCTCTGCTGCTGGCTCTGTTCTCCAGAGCACCCCACACCTTCTGGTGTCACTGGCTTCAGTGAGCAGGGCTGAGGGATGACTGACAGCCAGGGGCTGAGATGGAAACAGGTGAGGAATTTTTCTGCAGCATCTGCTGGGTCAGGATGTCTGGATGTGCTCTGGCAGCGTCAGACTTGGCTTTTTAATAAACACAAAGCTCTAGAAAGCTGCTTGAGTTCTTAGTGACTCCATCTCAGTGCAGGAGTTTTTATGCCTAAGTATAAAGTCCTAAATGCAAATTTATTTTTTTTAAGATCATCTTGCTGCATAACAGTATTTTTAATTTAAATTTACAATTGACGTTCCAGTGTCACTCATGCCTGAATTAATGCCGTGTCCTAGTAAAATTGTTCAAATAAAAAGTGCCTGTGAACCCTCCTCTGATTAAAAATTAAGCACCCTGTTAATTACTGTTCTCCCTCTTGTGCCACTGAGGCCGTTTTCAAAATCAAAACGCTGCTTTAAGTGTGTTTCATCTACTCTGGATCCCCAAAAAGGGCTACAAAAGTTCAGTGCTGGGAGGTACCCATGTGTGGGAAGTCCCTTTTCCCCAGGCTGGGCTGCTTAGTGCTTTCAGTCTTGGAACCACCAGCTGGGGGGCTGGGAAAACGGGAACAAGTCCTTTTGTTCTGTTCTGTTGGTATCTGAAAAAGGGTGCAAAAGTTGGGATCTGTCAGTTCTTATCTGCACTGGAAAAAACCCCAGGGCTGGAGTGCTGCTGCCATGGCCAGGGGGAAGTGGAGAGCTTGTCTCAAGTTCTTTGGAGAACTGTGAGCAGAGAGAGGGTCATTGTTTTTTTTGGGTGATCAAAGATCCCCCTCGAGCCAGAATGGATAATGGATGTAACTGATCCAGTAATCTGGCATTTCTTCTTTGCAAGTGATCTGGATGTCCTCACTTTGGAGCCTGTCCTGTCTTGGGTTGAAAGTGGCATTTTCCCAATGGATTTGACTCTGTCAGTTGACTCTTCTGCTTAAAAAAAAACCCCAAAAACCCCACCAATGTCTTGTGGCATAAATAAAAGCAGACGGGTCATTCTGTCCTGGAAAAAAGCCCCAGCTATTTCTTTTGTCCAAGGATATTAAATTCAATCTCTGAAAGCAACTGTAGAGCTGTTCTAAGCAAGAACTTAAGACAGTCTTACCTCTTGGAAACAAAAATACAATCTGCAGTTTCCCTGTAGCAGCAGCACTAGAACATGGTGATAACTTTTATGTCTGCATATTTTCATTATGTTGGAGTTAAGTGGGTTTGTTTTTTTCCTCTGGTCTACTTTGTTGTATCCTATTAAAAAATAATTCTTTATTACATCAAATCATCCAGGAATTGAGATTTTCTTATTGTAATCACATCAATTCTTGGGATTTTTGTGCTTTATCTCGGTTTTATTCCTTGCCCTACTGCAGATTGTGGTGTTGAGCTTTCTATTGCTGCACTCAGAGCAAGATGCTTATTTTTAACCTTTTTGAAAGTGAGCACCAACTTTCTGGAGTGATCTTGACTTAAATGCCTGGAGCTCTTAACCACACATACCAAATATCCTGGTGCTTTTGATTTTAAAAAAAGAAAATTGTCACAGGTCATAAAAATTACAGGTGGAAAGCGTGGAAAGTTCAGCTTCCAGGGTTTTTTTTAATTGCCCTGAGATAAGGATGCTTTTTAATTTAGGGTTAATATGTGAATTGCTTCTTTAAGGTCTCTCAGGGAATTGCTACCAAGTGAGAACCGTCTGGGTGAATGTCCCAGCACAATCAAGGCTGGGGATTACTTGGACAAAGCTGATAATTTAGTGTTTCTTAAGGCTCAGGCAGAGTAAACATTGATGCAGTACTAAAGCCAATAACCAGAAATGCTGTAAAAATCTCTTCAAGCTCAAAAGTAAGCGCTGTGGGGCTTGATTTTCATTTTGGCTGATTAAATGATACTGGCAAGGCTTCCCTTATCCAATACATCTTAGGAATATAAAGCTGTAATTAGGATGGGGAACCCGAGTTAAGGGCAGCAGTAACTTCTTGGGCAAAGTAACAGAGGCAGATTTTCCTCTGCAGATGGAGCTGAAATTCATCCCTGGAGGTGAAATGGGAACATGAGGTTTGTGTAGGGAGGAGATAATTTTGAATTTGAAATAGGAGATGTTTTTCATAACAATCTCCTGTTGTTCAGAGCTGGGGAAGGTTGGGGAACAAGCGCCTTTAGCTGGCTCTGTTCCATTAAAACTTCAATTTGGAGCCTGTTTGGGTTAAAAGGAGTAAACAAGATGATGATGGTGATTTTAATAACTGCACAGATGAGTATCAAATGGATGCTGTTCAGGTGGATTCGCTGGGAGCACCAGTGTTTGTGATGTTTGCCTATAAACCAGGGTGGGGACGGACAGACAACCTGTACCTTTGCAAAAGCAAGTGGAAACTAATGGGTGTGGCTTTATTTCTGTATTCTATGGTTATTTGCTGGCTGGGAGTATGTGCATAGAATGGCAAGACTAGGAAATAAAAGCTAAAAATTAGGCCGCTGCTCCTCTACTCTGTGTTTTTGCTGGCTTTGGGAATTGCTTTACCATTCTCTTCCCAATTTTAAGGTTGACCCCATGGTTGGAAAAATTGAACTTGCCTCAGTTAGAAATAAAACCTTTATTTTGCTAAAGGATGCAGCACATTTTTTCTTTTTCAAAGGCATCATTTTCCCTCTTCTGAGCCAGCAAAAATTGCTTTGCCTCCTGCAGCTGGTGTGTGATGAGGTGACATTTTTGCAGTTCCGATTTTCCTGTTGTAATTATGTTTAGATTTGTAGCTCTGGTTTCCCATTTGTCTCTGTTCTGGGATATGGATTGTATTTTTCAAGTTTTGACACTTTGAAACTTGCTTTGTACTTACAGTTGAATATAAATGTTTTGCTCCAGGCAAGCTGAAAGAGTGACTTAAGAACAGTAGGGTTTTCTTAGGGAAATGTAAAATGCCTTGGTTGGGTTTTGTTTGGTAGGTTTGCTTGTTGTTTGGCTTAATTTGCCTTTTAAAATCCAGCTGTGACTTCCTCTCTGGCCAAGCACCTCTTACCTGCTGTGGTAACTTGTCAGATCTCCCTGCATCTTCCTTGCCTTGGCATTACAGAGGGAGACTGCAAAACACATCATGAAATCACGGAACGGTTCAGGTTGGGAGGAACATTAAAGGACATTCAGTTCCAAGCCCCTGCCCTGGGCAGGGGCACCTCCCACTGTCCCAGGTGGCTCCAGCCTGGCCTTGGACACTCCCAGGGATGGGGCAGCCACAGCTCCTCCTGGCAAGAGAGATTCCCTCTGGGAGGGCTTGGAGCAGTGCTGGGTGTGCCAGCCAGGCGCGTGCCAATACCTGACACTCGCAGCGCTGTTTCTTGGACGACCTGCCCGTTGCCTCCCAGGTAACAGTTCCTTTCTGAGGCTTCTCTGATTTTAGGAGAGCCTTCCCTGTCCCCCTCCCCGTGCCGGTGCCCTGAGTGCTGTGTGCCTTGGCAGGATGTGGCGGCTGCGGATGCTGGCGGCGGGGCTGGCGGCGGCGGCACGGCGGTACCACGGCGCGGCACAGCACCCCGGGGCCAGGCCGAGGCTCGTGCTGGCAGCTTTCATCGGGACAACTGCAGCCACAGCCAGTGCCAGATTCCTTTGGCAGAGGTAAATAATGCATGTGGGTTTAATTTGAGGGGTTTTTTTTTGCCCTGGGCCAAGTGGTGTTCACAGAATCGCGGAATGTGCCGCGTTGGAGGGACCCACCAGGACCATCCAGTCCGACCCTCAGCCCCGCACAGAACCAGCCCCAGGAGTCCCCCCTGTCCCTGAGAGGATCATCCCACCCCTCCTGCAGCTCTGGCAGCCTTGGGGCTGTGCCCACTGCCCTGGGGAGCCTGGGCAGTGCCCAACCCCCCTCTGGGCAAAGGAGACCCTTGGCCTGAGATCCCCCCTGCCCCTGCCCTGACACAGCTCCAGCCCATTCCCTGGGCTCCTGGCCCTGGTCCCACAGAGCAGAGCTCAGGCCCTGCCCCTCCCCAGCCAGTTGTCCCTGCAGTGAGGTCTCCTCTCAGTCTCCTCTTCCCACACCAAGTGCCCTCAGCTGCTCCTCACACGCTGCCCCTCCAGGCCCTTCCCCATTTTATTGCCCTCCTTTGAATGCTCTTTAATATTTCTTGTCCTGCTTCTGCTGCCTGGAAGAAGGGATGTCTGTTGGTGGCTCCCTGTGGGGCTGCTCTGCTGCTGGGAGTAGTGAGAGCCAGGGCTGAGGAGTTCTCTCACCTGGGCTGTTTGCTGCCTGGTTTCCCTCTGTGTGGTGGTTTGTGGTGCTGTACAGAGAGAAACCTTTGCTTGCACAGCTTCTTGGAGGGCTGATTGAAAAGCACACCTGGCCAGGGTTTGTTACTCTGGGGTTTTTTGTGTGTTCTGCTGACTGCTTCTTGTGTAGAACAGCAGGGGAGCCGAAGGGGACAGTCCACCTTTGGGTGGGAAGGCAGCAGCACACAGGATTTATGTGGCTTTTAAGGGCCAGAGCCTGAGGACACCTAGTCATGGGCAGTGAGCTCAAGGCTTGTTTCCATAACTGTGGGGAGAAAGGGATTGTTTGGGCATGCCTGAGGTGACCCTCACTGAACCTGTGCCACCTTGGAAATAACTCAGGGACTCCCTTCTTTGCCTTCACGTGGCCCCAGCAGTGTCACTCAAGCACATGACTGCACTTAGAGCCTAAAAATAAAGTATTTGCTGAAAACTTGTGTTGTTTTCATTATAATATTTGGTGATTTTATTGCTGGCTCTCTGCTCACCTGTGGCTGGAAGGCTCCAATTTTAATGCAGTGGGAGAAAGATGATGGGAATTGTTCTGGCTGTTCCTGGAGCTGTCAGACCTGGATATCTGCTAAAAGGAGTTGCTCAGGCAGAGGAAGAACACAGTGATCCAGCACAGCTTTCTGCTGTGTTTTGCTAATAACCTGCACTGATGCAGTGCCTCTGTGGGAATGGCCAGGATAACATCCCTTTTCCAGCAGGGTTTTTCCACTTAAAACATCCTCAGCGTGTTCATAAAATAGGTAGGACATTGTGTCCTGGGTAAAGCTGTCCCAGAGTTAATAGATCTCTCCTGTAGCAAGTTCCCCCCTGCTTTGAAAACCAGTTTTTAGTGTAGCTTTTATCAGGAGGAAGGTGCTTCTGCAGCAAAGAGCTGCTGGTGGTAAGTGCAGTGCTGGGTCAGAGGTGTTTTCTGGGAGGGAATTTTGGCTCCTGGAGTACTTGGCTGTTCCTTGGAGGCCCCTGGGCACCCCCACGGCCAGGCTTGACCTTGCTCAGCTGAGGGCTGATAGAAATCAGTCAAAGGAGACCCAGTGCTCATCAGTCTGGAGAGACTGTCTTGCTGTGGTTACTTGTGTTTTTCCTTTCCTTGCTCTGTCTCCTTCGTCTTTGTAAATTTGTAAAGCACTGAATAGGACTGTACAGATTTTCAAGTATTCCTTTCCTTTGTGAGCTGTGAAATAAATCCACTATGCTGGCAACTGTAAAATAAAAGTGCTTCCACAAGCTTAGAATATTAATTTAATTATTTGGCATGAGTAAGAGGAGGAACAAAACTGGTAGGTTTGCAGGAAATCCTTCACACTGACACCTATGGAAGTTTTAAATGGACTTTCAAGTAGGCATTTTAGCCTTGTTTAAGGAAATGAGGGATGAAAATTTCCTTTCTGTTTCTCAATATATAAATTAGGAGCTTAATAGAGTTTAAGAATAATCATAAGTGAATACAGGATGTTTGTAATGACACCCTGAGCTATTCAGGTGGTTAAGATCCTGAGTTAGTACAGGAAGTAGCAGTAAGTGTAATTAGTTATAACAGGCAAATACGTAAATAGTTCTTTTTAGTTAAGATGAAATAGGCCAAATCAAGAAGCAGTTGAAAATGTTGTGCTTCTTGGGCTAGATAAATAGAAGATGTGGTGTTAGAGGAGGAGCAGAAATTAAAGCAGAAGAAATCTGGCTTGTATTTCTTTTTGTCATCTGCATAAAGCCTTGTGTAAATGCCACAACTCTTGTCTACTGCCCTGTGGAGAGCAGCACTGCATCTCCCAGTACTTAAAAATACCCAAACTTTCTGTTCCAAGCCAGATTTCTCACAATTGTGGTGATGGTGAACCTTGCTAATTCCATTGATGGGGTGGTGCCTATATGTGAACTTACCCTTTGCACTCTTGGCTGTGGCAGCTGCTCCTCACACGCTGGTGGTGACTGTCAGGGTGTTTCAGGTGTGTTCTCTGGAGTGTGCTTTGGGCAGCAGCAGAAGGCAGGGCTGGGGTAAGGAAGCCCACCCAAAGTCAGAGGAGAAATCAGTGGCTGAAAAGAGAGAGATGGAAAAACCCAGTGGTTGGTTGGTGCAAGACAGGACTGACTCAATTTGTATCTCCCCGAGGTGGTTGGTGCAGTCTTCACGTTTGGTCTGTTGCCTTCCCTGTCCTCCAGGATGTCCTGCTGCCTGTTTTGGGGGGGAATATCTCCCATCTAAATCATTCTATAACAAGAGTAGCTAATGCTGCTCACTTCTCCTGTGGGGAGGAACACTTGAGCAGTGCAAATAGCTGAGCTTAGAAGACTAATGAAGTTCAGCCTTTCTCAGCAATAGCTTAAATTCTGAGGATTTCAAGCTGGCAATAAAAGCAATTAGGTATCTGGGCAATGATATAATGAGCTGAATTAATTAATTGAAATAAATCTTGGTGCAGTCATTGGCTAATCTAAATGAAGCACTAATGTATGAGCAGTACTGAACCTCACAGTTTGTGGCAAGCTTAGTGTTTGTAAAAAACATTCTGTTAGTGGTACTCATGTGAACCTTGTACACTGTAGTCCCTGACACCTGTTTGGAGTGTTGTGAACTGGCTGCAGCTCTGTTCCTGGGGTCACAACCCTTGCAGGCTGAGTCTGTGGGCAAAATGGGAAAGCTCTTAAATTGGCATTTCAGTGCTGAAGCTGGTCAATCAATCTGGTGCTGGGTGAAATAAGGGAGCAAAGGCACAGAAGGATCTCTGTAAGCAGAGTCTTTTATCAGTGCTTATCCTGATGGACTGGAAGTATGTAATAGCTAATTTCTTATCCTTCAGTGAATTTATTAGTGATAAGAATAAGGGCAGGGCACCTTTGTTGTTCTGGAAGCTGCTTAACAACAAGATCCTTTCCTACCAACATGTTTGTGTCTTCCTGTCCTCCTCCATCCCTTTCTGCTTTGGCCATCCTGTGCCCAGTGCCCTGTTGCTTTACTGGAGGTTCCTCTGTAGCAAAGACTTCCTTGCTCTGATGACCTTCATGGCTTTTTGTAGTTGTTTTTTCTTCATTAGCACTTCTGGAATTAGTTTTAAAGCCTAGATCAGCTCTTAGCTACGTAGCTGACTCTTGATTGTTGCAGCCCCTCTGCTCTGGAGCCAGGCTGGGAGAGCTGAGGGTGTCCACTTGGAGAAGGGAAGGACCCAGGGAGACCTTAGAGCTCCTTCCAGAGCCTAAAGGGGCTGCAGGAGCTGGAGAGGGACTGGGGACAAGGGATGGAGTGACAGGACACAGGGAATGACTTCCCACTGCCAGAGGGCAGGAGAGATGGGATATTGGGAAGGGATTGTTGACTGGGAGGGTGGGGAGGCCCTGGCACAGGATGCCCAGAGAAGCTGTGGCTGCCCCATCCCTGGGAGTGTCCAAGGCCAGGTTGGAGTCCCCTGGGACAGTGGGAGGTGTCCCTGCCCAGGGCAGGGGGGGGAAAGAGATGAGCTTTAAGGTCCCTTCAAACTCAAACTGGTTTGTGATTCTATAACTGTTTAAGAATGCATTGCTTTTTCCACAAGTGTCCCAGAGGCTTTAGAGTAATCTGCTTAGAATACATTTTTAATGGTAGAATTGCTGGAAATGTCTTATGCAAGCTGAAACTGAGACTTTAAAAATCTTTGTTCTAGTAAAACAAAGGAAACCACATAAATCATAGTCAAGAGTTTTATATCTGTAGATGTGTCAGGTACTATTTAACCTAATGTAGGAGAGAAAAGATGAAAAATTGTAGGTATTATCTATGTGAGATTATTTTTATTTTTAGAGCTCTGCTACATGTCATGGTGTTGGAACTAGATGATCTTTAAGGTCCCTTCCAACACAAGCCATTTTGTGATTCTATGATTTTCTTAATTCTTTGTGAAAGGTGACAGACTCAAGAGACTATGCTTGGGATTGCTGTGCTGAGAGTTTTTTTCCTGAGGCATCAAGACACATTGATCCAGGAGGAGTGTCCTGAAAGAACAGGTGGCTTCATATTGGCTTTTTCCATGGACCTTGGGCGGGAAAAGAATCAGGTGCTCACTGTGGTGAGCTCTGCTTGGAAATGAAAGCAGCATCTCCTGGGTTAAATAACAGATTTACAGTTTACAAGGATGTTGGGGTAATGTCAGGATGCCTCCAGCATGTGTCATTAGGCCTGACAGCCTTTGTGAAGCAACTGTTTTCCTCTGCAGGCTATCAGGGAGTCACCCCCAAGGAGCAGGGTGTTATCCCATGTGATCCAAGTTGGCTGGTGAGACCCCCCTAAAACCATCAGGTTCACCCTCTCCAGAGCTGTGCCCCCTGGAGGAGTGAGCAGAGCTCCTCACACCCTCATGCTGCTGCCTGAACTGGGCTGGTCTGCTGGGGGCCTCCAAGCTAGTCCTGATTTTTAGCAAATTGCTGGTGCTGGAGACAGCAGTGATAGAATGAATCCTCCTTGAGAGCTGGTTCCAGTGTTCCCCTGTCCTTAGCATTAAACACAGGTGTATTTCTGCATACATGTGGGTGTATGTGTGTGGATGCACAGGCTTCTCCTCCTTTTCCCTCTCTGATATCCTTTGAGCATGTCCTGCATCTTGTCCAGTCCTTGCTGATGAGAACAGTCCTGCAGCAGATGTTTTATATCTGTTACAGTTGCCACAGCTTCCTCTATTCCATCTTTCTTAGAGCAATCTGACTTCAGGTCAGTTTTTCCCACAGTGTGTTCTGGACCCTTAAACTGTTGTTCCCTTCCTGCTGTTCCTTGTTGGATCTTTCCCATCTGGTCCAGCTCTCCCTTGGAGTGCATGTCAGTGGCTGAAGGCACTTTCTGTGGGGATGTTCCTGCTGCTGGCTGGGCTGGAAGGAAGGACATGAGCCTCTCACAGACAACACTGCTGTGTCCTTATGTTCCTGGACCTATTTTAGGCTGTGGCTGGTATCCAGAGCTGTCTCCTCAGTCTAATTGTTCAAGTTCATGCCTGGGATGTTCTTAATTTCAGTATGTTCATTGCAGCTCTTGTCAGAAATTCATTGTGACAATTTATGTCAGTTTTAAGTGTGTGAAAGGAGAGGAAGGAAGCAAAGGAGTTGAGAGTGGGGTGACACCTTGACAAATTAGGTTGTGGCTCCTCATTATCTTTGGTTAATTTCTTATTAAAGTTTCAGGTAACTAATTTGTTCACCAAATAGGGTTGAGCTGAGGATGAGACACAGCTCCTTGCTGGAAGTTCTCCTGATCCCTGGAGGTTGCCTGTTCCTATGAATTTAGTGTCCAGACTTGCTTTTGCAGTTCAGCATGAAAGCCTTGAGGTCTCATGTGGCTTTGAAAGCTCGCTGGGATGTCTCCAGATGTTTACCTCCAGGGAAAGTGACAACTCTGAGTTGACTGAGGAACACGTTCAGGCAGGATTCCTCCCTACTGTGCCTTGTTTGGTGGCAGTGTCTCTGCCCACTCCTGAGTGCCCAACTTGTCGTTAGATCTCCTACATTTCCTTCTGAGACTGAACAGAAACTGATAGCTGAGTGCTTTTCTGCTGCCCCCAGCAGTAGGGTAACTGAGCACTGTTGTCTCTGGCACAAAGACTGTTGGTTTTCTCCAAGGATTCAAAGAAGACATTGCCAAGTAGGTGGGAAACAAGCTTTGATTCATGTTCAGTTCACTGAGGAAGGGGGGAAAAAATCTGAAGGGAGCAGGATGGTTGGAGTATGGCAGTAGGAGTCAGGATCCAGGGCAGGCACGTTCCATGGGGAGAGGCTGGCAGCTAGTCTTGGCACACAGTGAAAGGAGTCTTTGTGATTCCATTTCCCTCTTGTGCAGAAGCTGTAGCACCAGGCATTCCATTGGAGAGCTGACCTCATCAAAGAGGTCTTCACTTGCTGAGGGAAGTCCAGCAGAGTGGATATTTGTGGAGCTATGGGCTTTTTTTTTCCAGCCATACTCTGACATCTGCATTGAAAGACTTTTTTTTCATGTGGGCACAGTGTAGAAGTAGCAGTTGTTGGAACAACTCAACAGAGCTGGTGGTGCAGGATGTAAAATACACAGAGTAGTAGGTGTAGGTAGAGAGCAGCTCCTTCAATGGTTAGTTCAGTGAGGAGCCAGGACTGTGGCCTGGAGGTGAGGAACACCTGGCTGAGAAGTAACCTGCCTTTATTCTCAGCTCATTTTCCTCTATGCTGGGATAGTGATGTGAGTGTAGAGCAGAGTTAATTACTTGGATAAACTATAGGGGAGGAAAAACTGACTGTATTCAAACAGCCTACGTGTGCATTGCTGGAGCCAACTGGCTTGACAGTGTGATGGATTGAAGGAATGCGTGGGACTTGGTGAAAATGTTTGATTTTCAATTTCATCTCTCCCTTCCCTGGTTTGCTAGCTGTCACTCAGGCATTAACAGCAGCAAATCTTCCCCGATGCAGCTGTTCTCCAGCACATTTTCTATGGAGTAGCTTGGTTTTGTAGATAAGCAATTGATTTTGTATTACTTTTCTGTCCCCTTTTCCCAAGAGTTTCTCTCAGAGCTGCTTGAGGTTGGTGTCCTCCCTGCAAGGACTCTCCCCATGTCAGTGCTGCTGGTGCAGCCTCAGCTGGCAACAGCTTGTTCCAGCTTTTTCCAGCCAAAACCACAGCTCTTCAAGGATATGCAGTGCTGATTAAACTTTCAGGAAAGGCTTCAGGAGAGGTGCCAGCATGGACTTTGTGCTCCCAGAGGCAGATCAGCTAGCTGACTCTTTTGGGGGAATAATTTCCCTGTCTCAAGGTACTTGTGGAGGACCCAGTTTTGGATCCTGTCTCTGAAAGTTTGGTTCAGTGGGTGTGTCGGGGATGGTGCTTTGCTGTAAGGCCTACAAACACATCTTGGCAAATTGAGGCTCAGGACCTTTTCAGAAAGGAAAGGTTGGTGTGTAAGACTCCATTTTTTTTTGTGAAAAGGCAGGATTAATTCTGCTGGTAGGGGGTTGGGATGAGATGATCTTTAAGGCCCCTTCCAACCCAAACCTTTCCATGATTCTGTGATTTCTGAGGGGACAGACACAGACTCTTTTCTGTTCATTTTACATGCCACACCTGTGTTTTCCAGGGAACTGCTTGGAGGAAATATGCACAGCCTTGTGCTTAGAGCTTGGGAGACCTCAAAAAATCTTGAATTGTTTTTGTTTTTCTCCCAAGGCAGCCCTTTCTGAATAAACTCACACAGCTGTAAATGACCACATTCATAGTTCCAGGGAGGACCAGAGTGGTTAAGGAGCAGCACCTCACTGTGTGTGAGCCCCATACCCTGTCATTAGTCCAAAATAAATCACCAGGAATGCAAAGTAAATGCAGCTTTGCTTAAATTACTGGCAGCCTGGGTTGGTTCCCTGAGCTGTTTGAGTCTTTTAGAAAGAGAAATAACTTTGTCAAGCCGTTGGCTTTGTTGCTTGTGACATGGTAAGGGATCCTCAGAGATTATAATTTCACTGATGTTAATGTGGTCTGAGATCTGTCTGGTTGTTAAGTGCTTTACAAGTAAAGCATAGGAAAGCCAGAGCATTGTTTGGCTTGGGGATTTGTCCTGCTTTTTATTTAGCCACCCTTTGCCAGTTGCAGTTCTGTGAGTTGCTCCTGACTTTGAGTGATTTTGAGTGTTGAGTCTCAGTCAATGAACAAAGTTGCCTGAAGATCTTTGTGTTTGAACAGCAAGGGAAAAGGGGTCCTGTGCTCTGGGTTTTATTTCCACCTTGAGGATAAACAACTCCAGTTTTGTTGTCACAAATCCTGTAGCACTGGAGTTTAGAGGAGTCATTGGTGGAAGAAGGAAATAAAACAGCCTGTCAGCTGCTGGAGATAGAAAATAAATCAGCTGAGCTGAAATGAAGGGGCAGTTTGTCCTGAATCCTGCAGTGCTGATGGTAAAACACACTTCTATTACTTTGTGTATCTTTTGGGGAAGCAGAGGTGGAATTTAGTGCTAGAGGCAGCATGGTATGGCCTTCCCAGTGTTTCTTGCACGTGTGTGTTTTGGGAGGGGGTGCCATAATTCCCAGAGTGATTTGCTCTGCTGTTCTTGAGCTGGGGAAACTTAGCTGGAATTATTAGTTTGGAGTTTGGCACAGGGTGGAAATTTGATTGCAACAGGGTGAAGCACACAGCATTCCAGTCCTCCACAGCAAACTGCAGCCAGTGTTTCACTCAGGTGGAGCCTGGCAGGACCATCTCTGAACCTCTCAACCTTCTCCTGATCCCGTGTTTTCTTTTCCCTGGGACAGGGCCTATGCAGAAGACTCCTCCTCTGTCAAACACGGCCCGAGGGCAGAGCCAGGGGAGAAGGTGAAGCACGAGGAGGAGGAGAACAGCAGTGAGGGCAGCAAGGCAGTGGCATCAGGAGATGAGGAGGCACAGCCAGAAGGGAAGAAGAAGAAGCGTTCCGGGTTCAGGGACCGCAAGGTACCAAACGTGGGCGTGTTACACCTGCAGCTGTTCCAGCAGGGAGAGGCTGCTCTGCACTTGCCTTTGTTTCCTCACTGTTTTGGAAACCTACTTTCTTGGTGTGCTGCCATGAGTTTCTTTAGGTTGAAACTTGTTTATTTGGAAAGCAGTGACGCTCTGAAGTGGAGGCCTCTTTTCCCGTCTCCAGGTGGGTGTCTAAGAAGTGGCTTGCTGGTAATCAAGGCTCCTGCCTCCATGACTTTGGGAGTGATGCATGCACAGAGGAGAGTTGGTGCCCAAGCTTTTAAACCATCTGGGACATCCAGCACATGTGTCTGAGTCCATCCCCTTATCTGTGAATTTACAGTGAGAATTTTTCCTTTAACTATTCCGTGTAAATGAATTTGTTGAAATAGAGCCTCACTCCCTATTTGTGGTTAGTCCTGGCTCTTTCTCAACACTTATGCCAACTTAATTTTCGGATCAGACACATTTTCAAGAGGAGGAAGACTTGAGTAATGAACTGTATTGTCAGCTTGTGACCTGCCTTCACTCTTGGGCAATTCTGAGAGCTCTGGGCTCGCCAGAGCTGTCTGACAACTAGTTTGGTGCTATCTGCAAGCACTGCTATTACAGGATATAAGATATCAGAGAGTCCTGTAACTGGGAGCTGGCAGACAACAGTATTTTATATTTTAAACCTATCTGGATGTCGGTTTTATTGGGCTCTGTTGGATGATTTAATAACTTTGCAGCACCAAAGAGGAGAATGGGAGTAGATGCTCATCACAATTCCTTTCTGTATGATTTGCTTCTGATAATTATTTTTAAGTCCATATCCTGGAGGCTGCATCTCATTAGCTGTTAAATCATGGATGGTCGTATACAGTGACTTAACAGCTTTTCATGAAAAATTAAGAGCTGTTTCAGTGGAAGTTGCTGAATCACTTTTGGTTCCTGGTTAGAGTAATTACACAACCTGGGATTTCAAGTGCCTTGTGGTATTTGGGGCTCCAAACTCTCCCTCACTTTGACATGCTGGTGGCAGCTCAGCGATGTTGTAACACACTGTGCTGAGACATCCAGAATTGTGCAGGACTGTGGGTTCCTGTAATCTGCTGATTTTCATGGCAGCTGGGTGTCAGGTGCTCTGACAACTTCAGCTCTTGCCAGTACCACTCAAGAAAAGCAGGTTACTGGTTTGTTTTCCAGTGTCAGCAGATGGAGGCAGGTTGCAAGGAGCAAACCACAATCCACCTTCACCCACACTCTTGTTTTTGGATGCAGTGAGTGTAAAGACAGACCTTTGTCTGCGTGGCTGGGGGAGCCAAGGAAGGTTTGTTTGCAGGCAAGGGCTGTTATTCTGGTTGTTAGAGGTGTGCCTGCGCTGACCAGCTCTTTCCTTCCCCAGCTAGGCAAGGAGGAATATGGCCATGCTTTCCAAATAAGGCACGAGCCAGGCATTCCCCAAATGTCCAGTGGGAACAGTGTGCAGCCTGGATCCCTCCTCAGCCCACGGTCTTCCTCCTGCAGTGCACAACTCAGGAGCAGCAATTCCATTGGGGAGAGCACTGTTTAAAACAGACCCCATCATCTCTTGGCCTTTCCTCCTCAGCCTTGAGGCAGAATGCACCTCTTGTGACCTGAATGCCAGCCTTGCTTTTGCCCCACTAAGTGCAGGATGTGCCAGGCAGTCTCCCAGGTGCTGGCTCCGTGTTTGAGCAGCTCCACTGTGGCCTTGGTGTTTGATAGCAGTTGCTCTAGTGAGTCACCTCAGGAGGTATGTTTGAATGTGGCCAGCTCAGATGACAGGGGAAGGTGTGCCCCTGCTGCTGACTCAAAATCAGAGCTGCTCCCAGGATGTGTAGAACGTAGGGAATTCTTGACTCTTCCGTAGGTTTAAGAGAGAAACCAACAGACACCAGTAAAAAAACCCCTTTCCAGCTCTTCCCATAATTAATTGAAAATAGTGTGGGATTTTCCTTGTGAAAAAAAAGTTAAGCCTAATTGGAAATATTTAACGCTTGTTTGTTATCCCAGTGTTGCTTTTAATGATGATGATGAGTAGCGGTGAAGTAATAAATTAAGTTTGACATTGCCAGTTTAGATAGTGATCCACTGAAGGGGAAGTTGAAATGTAAACCCCTCAGCAATGTTGGGATCATGTGTGGATGGTGGTTGTCCATGCACCGTGTGGGGCAGAAAAGGAAAGATTACTGGAGTGCCTGTATAATTTGAAGGCTAATGAGCTGTAATATATGATGTGGGCAGGCTGATGTGTTAATTAACTCACTAAAAGTGTTTGCATGGAGTAGTAGGGCTGATTTCTCAAGATGCACTTGCAGTGTCTGGGTCCTGCAGGTATGTTGCCTTGGGGTGTGTCGTGCTGGTTGGGATTCACAATAGGAAACACCAAGAAAATGAATCCTAATTAATTTACCCTGCTAAGATGTGTGCTGTTGCATGGCCTGGGAGGCCCCTCGCTGCCCTGGAAGTGCATTGAGATGTTAATTTAGAGCTTTATTTTCATGTCAGCATAGGATTTAGGTTTTTTTTTTCCTCTTAACCTGAGGCTTAGCATAAACATTGACAGTCTCAACAACAGCTTCACTGTTGTAGAGCAGCAGGGATTACTTGCTCCTCTGTCTCCTTCAGTACATGCCCTGCTAATAAATGTCAGAAAGAGACTTTTCCAATCACATCATCTTTCTGGAGGCACCTGGTTGCAGGAGGCTGCAGTTCTGGGGACAGGATGAGAATTTTGGCTGGTGTTCAGTGCATGGAGGACTGGCGTGTACTGGGGGAAGGTCACAGGAGGGGACACTTGTCTGGGAAAATTTTATGTCCAAATTGTTTTGAATTAGTGCAAAAGCACCTCACAGATGGTGCTGTGTGCACCCAAACACATGGGTTCGTATCTCCACGTGGGATCAGAGCACCCATGTTATCACCTACTTCATGCTGGTCCTGAATAAGTGAGTTGTTTCTATGTGCAGCATCTTGGCTGCTCCCTTCTCGAGCTGTTCCATCCAGCCTTGAAGTCAGAAGGATGGGCTGTAGCATATTTGTCAGTTTTTGCCAGCTGGTGAGCTCATGTCAGAGAAAATGATGTAATTGTGGGTTCAGCTTCAGGGAAGAGGAGAAGTAGCATGGCTGCATCTGCCCCCTTCTTGTGGGGGGCCTGTGTGGAAGAACTGGGGTTTCAGCTGTGATGAAAGCAGCCTGTGAGATGCTAAAAAGCAGTTTAATGTCTACTTTTTTGGTCTAGATTGTGCATTTTTTGTGCTGCAGGCTGAGACAGGAGACCTACTTTTGAGCCTGTGTCATTAGTAAGCTGTTTGTTGCTTTGGAAGCCAGATGTGGCTTTTGACCATCCTGGTCCAGAGCTGCATATTCAAAGTTTGCATCCTCAGGAGTGCCTGGCATTCATCTGAGGAAGCTCTTCCCGTAGGATTACCTGTGGATGGGAAGGCAGGATGGCATGTGGTCCAGGAAAGGGACACTGCAAATGAACTCTTTGCTTCTTGTGATGATGGTGGACTTGAGGGCAGATCTGTGGGAGAATTGCTGTGCCCAAAGTCAAAGCAAAATGTAGACTGCCTAACATCCATAAAGCAGGGGCCTTGGGGATTGCCCTGAGCTTGGGATAAGAAAGAGTTGGCAGCCAAGTTGCTGGTAAGGAAGAGTTGTGGTAAAGATGTCAGGCAAGAAAAAAGGCCAATGCCCACACTCTAAACATGAGGAGAAAAGCAGCTGACAGCAACAGGCCTGTCAGGATCATCTTAGCAGGATCTTAAAATAGACATGGAGGGAAGATCCACTGTGGATGTGAAGTCAAATGGGATAAAGTGAAATATGGTTTTGATGACAGGGAAGTTTAGGGCTTGTGTCTCTGGTGCTGGAGTGGAGTTGTCAGGTAAGAGAGGTGCAGCTTTCCCAGCTGAATTGAGGGAAAGCATGTGATGGTGCCTTGCAAGAAATTTTTCCACAGGCTTGAAAAATTGGGCAGATGAGTTTTTTTAGCTAGAAACCAGGCTGTGTTAAAGGAGTGTCATGGATAGCTGGGAGCTGTTTGGAGTCTGCTCTTGGCTGCAGTGTGGAGCTTGATCCTTGGGTTTAGTTATCTTTCTCGAAGGTAAAAATACCAAACTGCTTCTGGCTGATTATGATGGGTGGGGTGTTATTCACGAGATCAGGTCAGGAAGGAGTGAGATATGAGCCTGCAGCCACAAGTCAAAAGATCACTTTGGCATGAGGAGTTGTCTCCTGCCAGGCAGGAGCAGTAGACAAAGCTGGGAAACTGGGTGTCCTCTTTTCCTGCAGGTTCATCTGATTGACAATGACTTCATCATGGCAATAAAGCAATTGCCCTTGACCCAGTGCCCTTATCTTGAGAGAACCTTGTGGACTAAAGCAGTAAAAACCAGATTAGGGGTGTTGATTACAGGTGCAAAGGGCCTGGGGACAAAAACTTTCTCTGCAGAAACTGGCTGTAGTGGTTGATGCAAGGACATGTGAATTATGGAAAAGCTGTGATGATGCAGACAAGAGTAGAGAGAATGCTTTAGGTATTGTCATTTTAGATAATGTCATCTCTGCTTGCATTTGCTGGAGATCTGAGCTGGAACAAATGTAAAGGAGAGACCTTGCTTTCCTCCTGCTTCCTTCACCAAAGCCTGGTTTGGGGGATTAAAAACCTTAGGCTTGTTTTATCCTATAAATAACAAAAACTAGAGAGAGAATAAACATCAGGGTGAGGAAGTTGTTTGAGTTAAAGGACAAGGCTGAAACAGGACCAAAGCCAGAAATGATCTACAGCTGCCTTGGCAGTACCCTTGATCTTGCCTGTTCTCTCCAGACGTCGTTGGTTGGAGTGGGGTTTTTTTTTTTCCTCCTCTGGCTCTTGGCCAGAAGTACTGAAGGTTTCAAGTGCATTATGGACTGTTAAACATGGCATATGATGCAGGAATAAAAAGCTGAAGTCAGGAGGAAAGTTTTCTGCTCTAATGCCATGATGAAGTGTAGGTCTTTTTGTGCCTTTTTGATCCCTTGTGGCCTTTTGTTGTGATTTTGTTTAGAAAAGCTTTCTGTTCTCTTTGATTAATTCCAGTTGTGTGTTGGGGAAAGTGGTTCAAGGTACAAAATAATCAACTGCTGGCAGAGTTAGCAGGAGGCAGATTGGTGGGGAGAAGAGGACTGAGTTTCTGTGGAATTCTGCCAGTGTGATGGAAAAGAGGAAAAAATGAGGTGGGGTGACTGAGCAACCAGCTGTGGCTCCAAGCAGTTTTTTCCAAGACTGCTTCGAAGAAAAGGTTTCTCCCAGGTCTCCAAGGCTTTTTTCTTTCACTTCATTCATTAATCCCAAATCAAACCCTTCAACACTGTGGTTAAAATGTTGAGCTGCTCAAAATGTGATGCCAGTGCCTCTTTTTCATGCTCATGTTTAAAAGTGCCTTTGGGGATTTTGTTAATTTGGTTTTCCTCTGCCATCATGAGGAATCTAAACTTATACATAATAAAGATTTTTGGTTTTTGTTCTTAGTCTTGGGACATCAGCAGCCAATTTTCCTGGTTGTGACTGAAAGGGTTGAGAGTTGTGTTGCTGCACAGCTGGAAAACCCTTCAGAGGGCTGAGGGTTGTGCTGGGGGAGGAGCAGTGCACATCTAATGCTGGTTCCATTTCATTTCCAGGTGATGGAATACGAGAACAGGATCAGAGCCTACTCCACACCAGACAAAATCTTCAGATACTTCGCCACGTTGAAAGTCATCAATGAGCACGGCGAGTCAGAGGTTTTTATGACACCCCAGGACTTTGTGAGATCCATAACACCCAATGAAAAACAGCCAGAGAGTGAGTGGTGTGCTGTGCTGTGGTGTGGTGTGGTGTGGTGTGGGGGGGATCAGGGGGAGCTAACACTTCCTAGTCCCTGCTTACCTCATCTTTAAACTTCCCAGCTTTGAACCTGGGATGGGCTAGGGCTAGGAAGGACCCTCCTGAAGCTCTCTTTTGCATCTCTAAGCCCAAAATTAGCCTGATCTCTTCCTAATGTTGCCTGCAACACTATTGCAGCATAGTCGGTGTGAGCCATTGAAGAGCAGATGGGATGTCTTTCTCCTATATTTAATAGGGAGAGATTACCTTGAACAAAAACATGTCAAGAACTGTTCATAAACCTACAAAAGGAGGTTGGTTTGGCGAGGAAAACCTTGGCAATAAAGGTTGTACTCAATGATCTTGGAGGTCTTTTCCAACCTAAATGATTGTAAAGGGGTCCAGGCAGCCACATGTGAGGCTGCTGGCCAGGGTAGGGCTCATCTCTGCTGTCTTCAAATTCCCTGTGGGTTGTTGCAAATCAGCTGAGGGACCTCTGGGAATTTGGCAGGCAACAAGTGGGAGAGCAGATGCTGCTTTTTTTTTTTTTTTCTAGTGTGGAAAACTGTGTCCTTAATATTTGGTGTTGGTGGGATGGCAGGAAGATTGCATCTGCATTCTGTTTTAGAGGAAATTCATTTTGGGGGCAAAACATGGGAGGTCATGTTGCTTGATCACTCATTTTGGGGGCAAAACATGGGAGGTCATGTTGCTTGATCACTCATGTTGTGTCTCTAAGAGTGAAACAGGCTTTTGTCAAATTAGAACTCCTCTCTCTTCAGGCATTAATGAAGAACTTCAGCCCCCACATGTGAATTTCTGAGTGTGTGGTTTATGTTCAAACTGTGTGTGTAACTGTTTTGGTATCTTACATGACAGCTGCTAAATAAATACCATGTACACTTGTGCTTGGAAAATAACAATATGAAGTGTGTGCAGGAGGGAAGAAAAAAATAGTCCTGGCATTTGTATTAAAAGCATGTAGGTGAATTGATATTTAGGTTTTCATCAAGCTCTGGATATGGCTGTAGTTTCCATGTGAATTAATGTCTGTAGGTTATAATCTTGTCTATCTAAAGCTCCTTTTACTGATACTTGGAAAAGCAGTAGCACCTGTCAGGAGGCTTAAAAATAGAAAACATCCTGTGTTTCATTTCAACACATCTGGTTCTTTTTTCCTTCTTCCCTGCAATATATGGGCTTGGTGCATTTTAAGGTGTGTGAAGAAAATGGGTGGAAGGGTGCTGAGCAAACATCTGCTTTGGAGACAAGTGACTAATGGGAAATCATTTGTCAGACGTTGCCACTCACTTCCCGTTGTATTCCCACTGTTATCCTGGCTGTTCAGGTGGCCTCACCAAAACAGAAGCCTGGCACTGCCTTTAAGTGCCTGCAAACACTGCCAGTCAGGGACACACAGAAGCTTGTGAGGGAGGGAAGTGCTTTTAGTGATCCTTAGGTTCTCTTGGCAAGTGGAATGGGGAGGGAGTGGAGCTTTGGCTGCCCATCAGCAGGCAGAGCAGGAGGGTGGGCATCTCAGACCTTCTTGGTTGGAAAATCTGTTTTCAGGACTTGCTTCTAGGCAGAGCCACTGCTGAGGTGGTTTTTCCTGTTCATTGTGACAGTCTCAGCAAATGGGGGGTTTTTTTGTACATAATGAACAGTAGAAGAGAAAAGCACTTATTGCTAGCATAAAGTCAAACCAGCCATGACCTTGTTCCCAAATGTTTTTAAAGCTGGTAGTAAAAAATAAAAGAGAGATAGGTGTGATTTTCATACCAGAAATTGAAAACAAAGAGTGCTACCTGCTGGCCAGATGAGTTCCCTACTTCACATCTCTTTGGTACTTTTGACTCAGAGGACAATCTAGGTTGTAGATTAGTTGGGAAATGCCAGGGCTGCTTTCTCCTTGAGTCATGCCTTGGGTGTGCCCTGCACTGGGGCTGGAGGATCCCATAAACAGGGCAGGGGATGCTCTGTGTGCTCAAGCTGCCAGTCATAATTTCAGGGAGTAACTTCTTGCCTCTGCTGTTTTATGGAGAGAAAATACTGTGGGATGTAAGTGATCTGGAGTAATGAGGTAGCTCAGTCCCTGTTGTATTTATTTTTAAACTGCTCATCTACTGCGAGGCATTGAGTGCCTGATTCATTTTTATGGATTGTGTTGGGGAAAGTTTGATTTATTGTCTATAAAGTGTCAGTTTAATTCGAGCCTGTGTTTTGCTGGCTTGGGGGAAATGAATGCCAATTCCTTAGCTCCTGTAGATTGCTTTCTCTGGATCACTTCAACTTCCTGCCATAGCTTTCCCAAGCAGGCAAGCTGTGCTTAAGGAATGACACGCTCTTGCTGTGCTTGGAATGGTCTATCAGGATAAGCCAAAGAATGGCATTAAACTTGAAAGCTGCTTTAATAAAATAATTTCTTTATGTGCTATCTGCAGAGTCCAAGTGCCAGCAGAAGCGTGGGTGGTGATTTCTGCTCCCTGCAGTCCTGTATTATTTTTCCCCTCCCACGCTCATACCTGAGAGAGAACTTTGCTCCAAGGCTGGATGAGCAGGGATGGTTGCTCTGTACCCCAGGCTCAAACCAGCTGAAAATACTCCGTTTCTGGTGGGGATAAAGGTTCCCTGAACTTGCCCAAGTTTATCTAGGCCTGTTCTGCACTGATCATTTTCCTGTGGAAACTGAGTATTTTAGAGTGTCCTGGACTAAGAGGAGCTCTGTCGTGCTCAGTTTTCTTCTGCTTTTTGCAAGAAGGATTGAAAGAAGTAAGAAATATGTCATATCTCCTCCCAGCACAGTGTAACAAAGGCGGGTTATACCCAAACCAGTCCTGTTCTTCCATCTCAGTGTTACCTCACTGGTTATCCCAACCTCTGCTGGCTGAAAGACACCTTTCATGATTTACCATGAAATGAGCAGCAGCTCAAATATCTGAACTCTTGGAAGATTTTTTGGTTTGTTGTTTTTTTTTTTTTTTGCTGTCTACAAGAAACCCCAAATGTGCTGCTGAAGCTCAGCCAGAAGCAGCAGCTGTGCCCCTGCAGCCTCTGTGTCCAGGATGGTGTTGGGAGAGGGGAGCTGTGAAGGACAGAGCCAATGTCTGGTGGCTTGATCAGTCTGTGCATCCTGGTTCCCTGGGTTGAAATGGCTTGTTTTCCGTGCCTGCACTCCATGTTTTCCCTGCCTGGATCCATAAGCAGCTGAGCACAAGCCTGCCTTCTGGGTTGGTGCAATGCCTGAGTGATTATTTGTTATTTTAAGTTTGTGAAATATGGATCTGATCTTCTGTAGAACCAGTAGCCATGACAAGCACTCTGCTGGTGTGGTGGGAAGGACTCCCTGGGCTTGTACAGATCCCTAATTTACACAAAGTGTTCAGCTGGGATGTTTAAGATCTACAAGGGAACTAGAGATGCTGAACTTGCCTTCTGGTTTGTTGATTGGGACTAACTTCTGTGCTCTCTCCTGCTGGAGAGGCCTTCAGGGAAAGGGTGCAAGTGAGGGGTAACTCAGAGGAGGGTTTGTTTTTTCTGTGAAAATACATAATTCCTAGGCAAGAATCATCTTTGAGCCTGTGTAATGCCTGATTGGAGACCCTGGGAAAATAGCCAAGGAGGAGTGAGCTAGAGGTGCACTTACATGTGTTTATGTGCTGAAAATCAAATAATTAGGGCTTCCAGAATAGCTGACATGTCGGTATTGCTGATCAGGGGTATTAGGAATGCATGTCTTGTAGGGAGACTGACTTGCCTGTTGGAGGAGGGAGAGATGGATGAGGGCAAGGTCCCTTGGTCCTTTGTTCCTTGAACAAAACAGTCCTGGACTTAAACACAAACCTGAGGCCATTGTCCCCTGAGAAATCTCAGGCAGCTCATTGTTTGCTTGCAGATTACATTTTAAATTCAGAGGGAAATGCTCCTATGAAAATCAGAAGCTGGGTTACAGCTCTGGAGGGGAAAACTTGCTCCAGCATTTTCTCCTGCCTTAATGTGGCATATCACAAGCACAGTTAACAGGCTCTTCAGTCTTCATAATTAGCCCTTTTGTTCATCTGCTGGTAATAAGAAGGAGTCCATGTTATATATTAAGCAGTGGGAAAGAAGCAGATCATAAGTGAGTGTTACCCAAATAGTGTGAAAAATCTGACAAGGATATCAAGACTGGAAAGAATTGAAAAGGTTTTTCCATCAGTGGAAAGCTGCTGGTATCCCAGAGGAAATCATGACAATTTCTAATTGATCTCAACTGTGTTCTTGGCATAATATAATCCTTCTTCTCCTGGAAGCCTGTTTTTTAAATGTTTTTTTAAAACTGCAGTCTATTACCTGCTGCCCATGGATTTTTTTTTTTTCAAGATAATATGAAGAGCTTAGTAATTGTCTACTTATCAAATATGATAATTAGCTGGCTTTGAGGGAATCCATGGAAAACATGTTCTTGTTAATCAATAGAAATATAGTAAGCATTTGATTTTAGATTAGGTTGGAACTGAATAAGAATAACAAGAAGTTATTCTGTGTTTTTTTCCTTTACATAATTCTCTCCTTCTCCATGAAAACATCCTCCCCAGACCAAAATGAGAGAAGTAAATGCTGCTGTTGAAAACCCCATTTTCCCCTTTGTGGCAGGCAGTGAGTGTAAGTCATTTTGCTTTATTTTGAAACATTTTTATTTTTAGAGTGCTGTGAAAGTACTATCACATGAATAAAAGTGGCAGCCTATATCCCTGGCATTGGTAAATGGTGTCAGTCTAGTCTGAAATAACACTTGTAGTGGTGATGCTACGTGCTCAGGTACTCCATGGCAGGGCTGCTGCTTCTTTTGGGCCCCTGACAGTGACTTGGGTGGTGTCAGAATTTGTAGGAGCAATAAATAGGGTAGTTAAAGATCACAAGAAACTGTTTTGGAAATCATTTCAGGTCACCAGTGCTGCTGCTGGAAGCGAGCAGCTTGTGGGGAGCAAAAAGGATGTGCAGGGGAAGGTCTTGAGAAGGGTCTCAGGTAAATAAAGAGCATGTTCAGGGGCAGGTTGTGGTGAACACTCTGGGTCTGTTCAGGCAGAAACAAGCAGCAAAGCTCAGGTGCTCTGAGTGGTCACTGTGCAGTAGCCATGGTACATGTCCCAGAGAGGCTTCTGGAAGCAGCCAGGTAATGATTTCTGGGTTTCATTGCTGCCTGTCTTGAAGGAAATACTTTCATCCACTTCTGGGAGAATGGTTTTTCAGCCTCTGCTTTCCAGTGAAAGGTGGAAAAGCTCTTTTTTTTCCTGGTTAAACATGCCTATTAGCTTGTGTTCCTGCAGCTTGTCAGCCATAGCCCAGCCAGGGGCTATTTGTGTTATGAATGTGTCACTTAGAGACAATTCTGAGGTGCCTTTCATGTAGGATGTTGCCTTTTGAGTAACAGAGATGTAATAACTCACATTCTTCCCTTGTTAGATGTGATTGTCCTCATTCAAGGAGTGTTTCCATTGGCTCTCCAGCCTACAGGAATGCTGAGTTCCTATTGTAACATCATGGAGGAAAAGCCTCCTGGATTTTTTTATGTAATACAAAGAAAGAACACAGGCTACAGACCTTCTTTGTTGGTTTCCTTTTGTCAACTTTAAAGGCTTGTGGAAAAACATGCAGCTAAATCCATAGAAAAGAAAATAAACTATTGGCAAAAGGAAAATACAGAGAGCAAAACTCTATATCTTGAACATAAATGCCATTTTCAGGTTTTGAATTGCCTTATTCTCTCAGGAGCCATGTAGGGGGAATTTCATAGAGGGATTTAAGTGTGCAGCTTAATTAAGCAGCAGAGCAGAGGGGATGCTGTGCATGGCTGGGAGGAAGGGTGAGCACAAAACTGATGGGAGCCAATGTGGCTGTGTGTGCAACACAGCCTTGGAGTCATTTAGGTTGGAAAAGACCCTTAATACTGAGTCCAACCATTAACCCAGCACTGCCAAACCCAGCACTGAAGCATGTCCCCAGTGGTGCCACATCTACCCAGCTTTTAACTCCCTCCAGGGCTGGTGACTCCACTGTGCCAGTGTTTGACAACCCTTCTGGTGAAGGAGTTTTCCCTAATATCCAACCTAAGCCTCCCCTGGTGCAACTGGAGGCCTGATGTGACAAGGGGAGTAACAACCCCGTTTCTGTGGTGCTGTGAGCACTTTGTTCAGCAAATAACAAATTGCTTGGAGTTCTGGAGCCTGAGGACAGGCCTGGCAGCTTCTGCACCTGGTCTGGGGTTTGGGGTCACTTACAGCCACGGGTCAGTCAAGGTCCACATTCCTTCCCCTTTGCCCACCTCATGTGACATCTGTGGCAGATGACAAGTTTAACCTTCTTCTTTAGTACAGGTTCTCATTTTCTGCCTTTTTAGGTGTAATTTGGCTGTTTTAATAACTTTTTTCTATGTACACACAGGCTGACATACATTATTGCAAGAGCGTGTAGTGCCAGGTCAAGGAGGAATGGTTTCAAACTGACAGGAGGTTTAAATTGGATATTTAGGAAAAATCCTTCCTGTGAGGGTGGGCAAGCCCTGGCACAGGGTGCCCAGAGAAGCTGTGGCTGCCCCATCCCTGGGAGTGTCCAAGGCCAGGCTGGAGCCCCCTGGGACAGTGGGAGGTGTCCCTGCCCATGGCTGGGAGTTGGAAGGAGATGATCCCTAATAAAGTCCCTTCCAACACAAACCATTCTGTGATTCTGTGATTATTTATTCTATATTACATAAATATTTATTACAGTTATTTGGAAATATATACTTTATTTAGAGATATAAAATAACACCTATTAGCTCATCTTTTCTTGCACTTCATCTACACAAGCATCCATTCATTTTGGCCCTCCTCTGAAACCAGTTTGCTTTCTCAGTAGTAGAGTCCAGTTGCAGGGGGTGCCATTAAGACATACTTTCACTTGCTATTTTTAACCCAAGTCCCTTTTTTAGCTTTCTGTGAGTGCATGTAGAATGTCAGGCTGTCAGGGATCTGTTGTACAGCGCCATTTCCTGGCATGGGAAGAGGAGGTGTTGCTGAGAAATGACTTTATTATGACACATGGACATAAGCTCACCCTCCACATGGATGGTCAGGGGCAAGCTCTGACCAGATAACATGTCTGTCGCAGAATAATCACATTTATCAAATGAAACATACCTCCAAATATGCCATTATTTACTACATTTATACCCACAGCTTGGAGGAGGACAAAATTCAGAAGATTAAAGTCTGAAAATGTGTATGAATATGCAATTTTTGTTGCTATCAGGCACATGAAACATTGAGAAGGTGCTTTTTGGCTGGAATTTTCACAAGTGCAGAAAGCCCTCTGACAATTAATTTGACCTTTGAAACTGGTGATAGAGGAGTTGTAGCTGCTTTGGGTCACAAAAGATGAGAGGGTCACCCTGGAGGGATGAATAATTCCCTTTTCTGCACTGTAACATGAACCTTCCCAGTAGATAGGAAGGGTTTCGTGGCCCTCTATCAAAAGCAGGTGATGCAGCAGGCATGAGAAAGGTTTGATTTTGCTTTTTTCCATCCTTTTTCTAATTTAAATTAAAATGGGGCTGTGATAATTACCATAAACAGTGGCAGAAAATGCATGGGATGTCACTCCGTGGAGAGGTTTTATTCTTCATAGCACCAAACATTGGCCTGTGCTCTCCTGAGACTGCATTTTACTTTCTAATCTTCTCAAACAGAAAACACAAGAAATAAGCATTTTTATACTCCAAGAGCTTTTTTTTAAATGTCTTTTTTTTTTTTTTTGTCTTCCTTTCAGACCTGGGCCTGGACCAGTTCATAGTGAAACGCTATGATGGGAAGGTGAGCACATTAGACTATTAAGTGTGGTTTATTCAATGGCTTTTTTAACCTGGAATCCTTTAGTCATTACCTGTGTGAGGGTGTAAATTAAATGAATGTTTGAAGTGTTTTCTCTTCTGAGCTTTTTGTTGTTAAATACAGTGCAGTGTTTTTGCTTTAACAGATTGTTTTCATAAAGGGCTCTCATATTAATGTTTACAGAGAAAATATTGCCTCTGCTTATATTCTGGTGGGCCTGGAAATCATAGGTTGTAATCACACTTGTTTGCTGCTTCTTTCTAACTGTGTGAGCCCTACAAGTGGCACTATTTCAGGGGAAACTTGCTTGACCTTTCCCTTCCAGACTCATCTCTGGATTCCTAAAGGAAGGAGACACCCCTGTGTTTTTATCTCCATCAAACAGCCTCATTTTGTTCCCTTTTTGAGCCCCAGGTCCTTCTGCAGCAGTGCACAACTGCTCTGGGTGTGTGTGCTGTGATGAAATGCAAAATGTTTGGGCAAATGTTAAGTAGGTTCTGATCTAGTTTTGTCTCACTGTGAAAGTGGAGCCACATAGCATCCTACCAGTTGTTGGGGATATCAGAGACCTAATTATCCACCCTGTAAATCCCACTGGTGTGCTAAAGGCCACTCTCATCCTTGGACTGGCAGCTCAGATTGACTCCTTGATGCAGATAACTGCAGGTTAGTTAATTTTCCATCACATCACCGTGGGCACATAATGGTCCTCCAGCTTTTAGCAGTGTTTTCATTTCATCCTCTGGTTTTCCCAAGGGATGTCAGCACTGGGTTCCCTCATTGCTGCAGGATACACCTGGCACAGGGTGTGAGGGATTTCCACAGAGCCTTGACACTGGAGAAAAAAAAGGCATTTAAAGCTTTTTATTAACAGAGTGTGGGCTGAACACATGAAATTCCCTGTTCTGTGTGTGGTGGGGACAGATAACGATGGAATGTGATCAGATACCTGGGGTCCCTGTCAGCAGTGGTGTACAAGTATGCTGGTTACCCAGGCAGCAGAGCAAGGCTTTGCTGGGAAACAGACAACTGGGAGGTGCATGTTGGCAGTTAGTTTTGATACATAAAGCTCCAAAGCGTGTCATGAACACTTGTTTTCTTTTCCCCCTGTCACAAATGCAATGTCTGCTTTTTGTGATTAAAAAAAAAAAGCAACCACCCAACCAGAAAAAAGGACTTATATCTTTCACAAAATTATCCAGTGTTCTCCCTCTGATTTATGACAGGCTGTTTTGCTTGTGCTCACTTTCATCATTTTATCTTGTCAAGCTATCACCTTCATCCCCTAGGCTTTACATAAACAGGATTTGTTTGTAGGGAAGGAGTTCTGAATCCCACACTGTTTTTGCTAATCGTTGCTCTGTTCCTGAGCCCTCCACAGCCAGTTCCCAGCACATTGGATAAAATATCCAAAGGCAATCCCTTTGAACTCAACTCTCTGTTCCTTTGCCCCTCATCACTGAGAGCTCTTGACCTGTAGCAGCCTGAAATAGGTGTTTGTGTAAGTTACAGGTGTTTCTGCTGCACTGCATGTCTCTGTGCTGTGGTTTGGAAAGCCTGAAACTGAGGCAGCAGGTTAGGGGACTGCAGTGAACTTTGCTTCATTATTATGTTCTACTGGCACCTGTTCTTTCCCACAGAAGCAGTGTGCTCTGAAAATGAAGGAATAGAGATTCCTGTGTGCTTGGCTGTGCTCAAAGATGCCTTGGGACTGGCTAAGTCTGGCCCTGGGTATTGGGGCAGTGGGAATGTCCAGGTGAGAAGACAGTTGGAGGAGAGTTGGCCTTGGCTCTGCCTTGGTAATGAAAGAAGCTGACAGTATATTGATGTCTGACAGCACCTTGAGCTCATTTTGTTGCTTGCTTTGGGTTTCAGTTTAAAAAATAACCCTGAATTTCCTCAGCTAAACACAACTGAGGTGCTGCAGAGCTGACCTCACTCACTGGAGTGCCACTTGCTAGGTGGCACCTGAGGGATATAAAACCCTTTTCTATCTCCTCCTCTGTGCCTGTTTCCAGCCACATTTTCCTCTTGGATTATCAAAGCAGCCTCTGCCTGGGGGGATTTAACTTTGTGTGTGCGTGGAGCTGCTGAGCTCAGGCAGAAGGGTAAGAGGGCCAGGATTGCTCCCTTAAGCATCCTCAGAGATGTCACACAGAGGTAATGGGAATTGGAGTACTCAAATACAGGCCTGTGCACTGGAAATTTCCTCCTCTTTTTGAAGGAGAAAGGAGTTTGTGAAGCTGTGCTGCTGAAAAGTACTGACAGTCCCCAGACAAGATCCTGCCTGAAGAGCAGGAGGGAAGTTTAGTTCCAAGCAAACACGTATACAAGTCATCATTTAGGAGGAGATTAATTTAAAAGGCTAGAACCAGCTGTGCAGTCAGTTACATTTGAATTAAGTGCTACAGGACAGTGTTTAAAGCATTGGTGTGAATTTGGGGCACATGTGTTTGAGACTGAAATACTGCAGCATTAGTGAGCTGATGCATTGAGCTGCTCCTTTCACAGAACCCCTTTTCTTTGCATAAAACTGCCATGAAACAACTCCTTGGCCACTGTGAGTTGATCAGGGCTGGTCTTACCAAAGGATTTTGGGGAGGGACGTGTGTTTTTATTGTGCTTTTTGTGGGGTCGCTGAACCAGCTTGATGTGCACAACTGAATGCAGTGGTGAGAAGGCAACACCTGGGTTTTTTCCCCCCCTTCCCACTCCTCCCTCTTTATAGTGATAATTTATAGAGTTTGCTGGAAAGAGGGAGGTAAATGTTGCTGCCTTATTAATGGGAACATTGTTCCTGTAATGTGAGCCTTAAATGCTTTTTCTTCACTCATGCAAGACCAAAAACCCTGGAGACACTCATCCAGCCTTTGGTCAGATCTATGTGCCAACATACTCCTGCTTTTCTTTGACCTGCTGCTGGGCTGAGTGTGTAGGGAGGTAACTTCTGGCTCTGTTTTTGAGGTGCTTTCTCCACTAGGGAAACAAGCACTGGAAAGTAGAGGGAAAGAGGCATTGATTACTATTCATTTAGAATAGAAGAAAAGATATTAATCAGCCTGTAAACACTTCATACTGAGCCTGAGCAAAAGGCTGATGTGAGAACAGACACAATCTCAGGGTGCTGTGATGTGAAGGTGCCCAGACCATGATTGTTTGTCTGCTCTGTTTCCCACGTGCCTCTTTCCTCCTCTTGCATTTTGATGTTGGGAAAGCAAATGCTTTTATAACCCATCTGCAGGAGAAATGTCTTATGTTTTAGTGATGAGTAAACTCTCACTAAATAGAATATATTTCTTAGCACATACGACCTGGTATAAGCTTCATTAATCTTATATAAGTTGTAATACAAATTTTGTTTAAAATTTTTTTCATGCCTTCTCTGTTTATTGGTGGGAGGTATTTTTTGGCTTATGCCTTAATGGTTGACAACCTTGAGCTCTCAAAAAAAACCCCACAATGCTGTTAATGTTTTTCCTCTAAATTGTGAGCTGCATATCAGAGCAAAATCACATCCTGGTGAGCCAGCGCACAGGGGAGCTCCCAGGTGTCCCACACTGAGCTTCCAGCACTGCATCCTGCTGGAAAGGTGAGAGTGACCTCTAGCCTGTATAAGAAATAAAACCCCCACCCTGGATGGCTTGTTGGTTTAATTAGCATACACTTGACTTACTCTTGTTTTTTCTCCTTTGGAGAAAATTCCTTGCTGCTGCTCGATAACAGCAAAAGCCTTGGAGCTACCAGCAAACAGCTTCCACTCCTGCAGTAAGTAATTAGGGAGGCTTTCAGTGCCCTCTAATTAAATTTATTACTTAAGTATTTCCTGCCAGCGTTTATATTTACATCTCTAGATGTTTGGGGATGCCATAGAGCAAGGCAGAGCAAAAACAAGGTGAAGGACAAGGAAAATACTTCTGGTGTTTTCTCCAGGGGCTGGTAAAACACCTGGAATTCTCTTCCTCTATATAATGCAAGGTTACACCATGGACCAGTACAATGGGTAACTTCAACTGCCCTGACCTGAAGATGTGTGCCCATCAAGGAACAGTTGCTGGGAGTCAGCTCAGGAGGCAGGTTTCTTTCCAGGTGATTGAAAGAGCACCTCAGGAGCACAGGCATCTGAAAAAATGTACTTGGGCAGGATCTCTGTGGAGAGCACTGGAGGTAGATGGACCATCCTTTTCTGGTGGATTGAAGGACAAGCTCAAAGCCCTGCTGTGACTCAGGAGCCAAACACTGGATCAGAGCTCTGAGCTCCTGGGTTAAGTAACTCTGAAACCTTGATTCCAAAGGATGCAACTGTAAATGTTCCCTTAAGCAAGTATCACAATTCAGTGAATAACAGTGTAAAGTGCAGGTGGACTTGGTTCACTGAGCCCATTAAATGAGAAGGACACTCAGTATGTTCTTGAACTTAAATCCAACTGTGTGTGAGGTCTTGCCAGTGTGTGTTGTGACAGGGTTTGAAATGAATGTGTCCCCAGTGCACTTGGAGCTGTTGAGTCTGGGCTTGACGTGTTTGGGGCTGTCCAGTCCATAACCCGTGCAAAATGTCACTGTCCAATTTCAGATTTCCTGCCTTTAAGTTCCTTCACCTTCTGATCTCAGTGCAGGGAGCATTTGCCTAATAACCAGGAGGCATCTTCTTACATGGATGATGACCTTACACTCGTCTGTGTGAACATTCCTCTGCCATCCCCAGAAGTGTCATGAGGAGCTGGCAGGAGAAAACTCTTGCCTGTGACTTTGTGGAAGCAAACAGAGAGGCAGTTTATTGCAGATAATCATCAAAGCTGAGCTGGGGGGATTTCTCTCTGCTTGCCTTTCTTTGCTCACACCACTGTCCACGTTGGTGGGTTTCTTTGCTTGTTGGCTTTCTCCTCCCAGCCAAATGTGACCCTCCCATCTGCTTTGGTTAGTTCCTCTGTTTCCCTGTCTGCTGGGACCTGTGTGGACACTGGACTGTGCGAATTCTTCTCTTGGCTTGTTTTTAATAAACCAGAATTTCACCAAAGAAAATACTTAATTGTTTCTAACACAGGTAAATGCACCATGTACAAACACCCCTGTGGGCGCCTGGGTTGCTTTAGGTACAGAACACACTTCATCCTCTCCTACCTCCTCTACCAAATGTTTGTGGTGTATTTTGGCTTTGACAAAGCTCTACTTGCTGTTACCTTTTTTGTACCCCTAATTCTCTTGCTCATTTCCACAGGGCTCCTACTAAAATGCTCTGGTTGCTTTTTGTCCTCTTTTATTCTGGCTTTTAGGTACCCAGAGGGTGCTGCTTCACTCTCTCTGATACTTTGTCTTTATTCTAACTCTGGTTTGTGGTTTTTATGGTGTAACCAAGCATTCCCTCATTTTCTTCCCTTTTCTAACCCTCTCCCCTTCCACCAGGATTTCTGGCAGGTACAAAGCAGACACAGCATGTGCTTTGATTAGTTTGTGCTTCAGACCTCATAATATGCACTTTTCATGTAAAAGGGACAGTGTATGCTCACCCCTTCTCCCTGCTCCTTTAATAAATAATCCTGGATCCTCTCCTTGATCCTCAGCCTTAAGGATTTATTTCAGAACACCTGAATTTGGCTTGTGGAGGGTAGGGTCTCCAGAGTAACCATTAATACATGGCTTTATTAACAGGAATATCTTTGAGCAAAGCTCAAGTGTGTGTTTCCCTGCCCTCCTGTTTGCACAGGAGGCTTCTGACTTATTTTGCAGCTTGATGAGATTGTGATAGAGCCAGCTCTGCTGGAAAATGGCATTTTCCCCTGGAGGCCACAAAGTTAGTTTGATTCTGTGAGAAGGAGCGGGCACCTCCCTAGCCAAATGCTTTGGGGAAACATCATCCACTTGAAGGTGTGTAAATTTGGAGAAGGTTACATTTGCAAATGTGAGTTTCTCAAGTTGTAGAATTATGTAGGGTAAATTATATAAAAGAGTATTTTAGGAAGAAGATACTTAGGTTTTATAGTTCATAAAATGATTTTTAGGAAAAAGAACTAGAAAGGCAGGAGGGAATTCATTCAATTTTAGTAAGTAAGGAGGAAAATGTGCTCTAAACACTTTCAGTTTGCCCTGTAGCTTTGTGACCTTAATAAAATCCATAGAGGAAGTTAGGGGGAAATAAACAACTTGATGCTATGCCCTCAGTGGGTGTATGCAGTCTTTTAATCAAAAAGTGGTCTGTGGGATAATTTTTGGCTTTAATTTCTTTAATAGTTTTGCTGGTGTTAGATTAATGCTTAATACTTAAGGGACACAAAACTGAGCTCTGAGAACTTTGTCCTTGGGTAACGTGGAGTTGGGAGGGAGGAGGGGGATGGATGGAGCAGGTGGGAGGGAATGTTAAAGGAGCTGCTTGACCTCACTGATTACAGAAGGAGGCTGGATGGGAGAAGCAGGTGAAGACAGGGGGAGTGAGAGCGGGAAAGAGAATGGCAGGACTTTTAGTTGTGCTTTAATTTGGTTCCTTAAGCTGTTTGCAGCAGCGATGACAGGCTCCAATTATGTGATTACATGTGATTTTTCCCCAAACCCTCTCTGATTCCTTGAGTGATTAGTACCAAGTGTATGGCCCCAACCTCATCAGCAGAGCCAGTGTTTAATCCTGGCTTTTATACAGAATTATTGTTTTCCTGGTGTCCTTTCCACCCTGGGATTTGTCTGGGGGAAGGAGCAGTATGCATTATCAACATGATGAGTTCATCTTGGTAATGTGGGCTGAGACCTATCCCAATTTCCATCTGGAGACCTAAACAGCCATTTAAATTCAAAGGAGGCAGAAGTCAGGTCATCAAGGACCTAATTAAAAGCGTCCCCATCAAATCTCTGTGCAAAATGCCCCTATGGTCCCACAGATTGTGATTTCATTACCCTGAGGGGAGCACAAGTGTACACTGTCCTTTTTCCAAGGCATTTCCTATTTGCTTTTCCAGCAGGGGTTTCTCCCTTGCATGAGTGGCTCTGCTGCCTGCCAAGGGTTGGGAAAGTCTGTGTCCTTTATTTTCTTGGTGGTAGAGTGCTGGCCTTGCCTTTCAGGTGCCATTTGTTTGGGAGGTGATGAATATTTACAGCCTTGCTGGAAGGGAGGGAATGCAGATTTCTCTTTCCAGTCTCAGGAGTCCACCTGCAGTAATAATTGCTGCCTGAGTTTTTGATTCTCTCCACGTGTCCAAAGTCAAATTTAGAGGGAGAGAATATGCAGGAAATCCTCATTCATGTCCAGCTCTGTATTTTTTTGCCCCTGTGTATGCATACAGTTAAATAAACCCCCCCCAAAATCAAAACTTTTTTAAAAAGTCTTGATTAAAATATACTCTCTAAAGGTCATAACCTGCAGTATTATCTGCCAACAGTCAGTTTTAACCATTTTCCTGTGTCAGGACTCACCCACCACGATTTGCCATGAAGATGCTGTTTGTGTTTCCTTGTCATTTACTTCGTGGTAAGTTGTCTGGAGCCACTAGGAATGATGCTATGAGCTTTCCCACAGCAAAAAGAGGCTTGTGAGTTTCAGAAAGTCCCTGTGCTATTTCCATCGCAGCCTCAAACACTTTTTTCTTGTTTAATGATACATAAAAATGCCAGGCAGTGCATATAGAAAGACATCCACATTATAAAGCTGGCTTTAAAAAACTCTTAAATGCCTTAATTTTTCCCCAAATCCTTTTTTTGTCTGTGTTTCATAGCACAGAGGGGCTTCCACTACCTCTTTTTTCCCTAAAGGGCTTTTGAACATTTTGGCTGAAAGGCCCAATTTTTAAATCTGGTTCTAAAAGGCTTTTTATTTCTTCATTTCACTTTTCTTAATGTGAGGCACCAGCACAAGTCATCCTGAAATCTCTAAATACATGGCTTTGGTTGTTTAAAGCTTAGATCTTCAAAAAAATGAGCAGAATTAAAAATCTCCCTGTTTTCAGAGCCTGCAGCTCAGCATTTGGAAGCAGAGAGTTGAAGGCATTAATATATTTCATTCCCACAGCAGGCTGCTTTGCACTGGCATTTTTAAAGGGTTTTCCCTTGTCTTGTCTTGTGTGATAGACTAGTACAAAGCATCTGCTGCAAATGCCTGAGTCAGCAAGTGTCTGGATGTGTCTTTCCCTGGATTTTCAACAGCCCTGCTCAGGAAAATGGTGTAGTAACCCATGCCTGATAATCCTGCAGGTTCTGCTGGAGGAGGCAAGCAGGACTTTCCCTACCTGCCTACAATTAACCATGAAATAACTACATTAATAGATGTCTTTCAAATGTTTCCCATAACTGAAAGGTGGTCAGTTGGGACTGAAAGAGAATTGCTTTGCCTCAAGGTGACTTCAGTCAACATTCCTGGGTTTGTATTTGCCTACACAATGTGGGTCACCTGGGAGTATTTCTGTTCACGTGGAGCAAACTGAGTATGATGATGTTTGGCAATAAAAGATGGTTTAGCTTCATCTAAAATCACTTGCTAATTTACAAAATTGCTTTCTGGTTCTGGAGAAATACTCATGGTCTTGCATGCACTTGGATATTTCTTTTGTTATCTTTTTGGAAGGGGTAAGTCACTGTCAAGTGGTCACATAAGGTTGACAAATTCCTGAAGTTTTGGTTCGTGGAAGCACAGAGGTGATGCTGAAACATAAGGAATAAACCTGCCCAAAGTGTGCTTTCTCCTCCAGATCAAGCTGTCAGCTCCGAGAGACTTCCCAAGAATGTGTTCTTCCCAAAGGGGCAAATTAAATGCTGCTCATTAAGTAGCTTCTCAAATACCAGATGAAGTGGATTTGCCAGGATTTAGCAGATCAGCCCTGTCCAGGCCTGCACCAGCAGCAGAGAAGGCAAAAACACCCCTTTTTATTTCAGATTTCCATGATTAAATATTACCACGTTTCACTCCTCACTCAGCCCTGGGGAAACAACGTTAAAATCCAAAATAAAGATAATTTTTGGCAAGGAACAGAAGAATTCATGGGGGTTTTCCCCCCGGATCCTTTGTTACCTGGGAGCTGCACCATGTACTTGTCTGGAGGGAGGCTCCAGATCCATTTTAGGGTGGAGTATGGGAAGTTTGTGGGGTATCTTTGGGGGCCTTGCAGCCACTCTGGACATAAAACTACTCCAGGGAGTTACCTGCATGCAACACACAACTTATTCCTCCAGCACTTGGGTTTGGGGGATCTTGGTCACTGTGTCGACCTGTTCAACCCACGTTCTGCTTGCTGGGCTTGGAGCCTGAGTTGGAAAGGGCAAACCAAGCTTTATATTTTGAAGTTACATTGGGGTTTTTTTTACCTGTTGTCCACGTCTGGTGTCAAATAATCTGTCTGAATGCCTGTCAGAGGTTTTGTTCCACTGACACCAGACTGGTGGCTTTTCACTGAACTTTACACGTGCCTGTGCCAAAAGCAATGGGATATTTGAATTTTTTCTTTCTGTTTTACGAGTTGATTTGGATGTTTGCTCGTCTGTGTGCTTGTTAAGTGTGAATCTACTGCTTGATTAAAAAATACATCACAATTGTAAACCCTTTCCTGTGGCTTGCTCACTTGTGAATGCTCGGTTTGGAATGTTTGCTGGACGTGCTTAATGACCTTAATTACTCTGGTTTGGGGAGTGGATTTAACAAAGAAAAGAAAAGGTAAATGGAAGAGATCTTTCTGCTTTAACTGAGCACTTTGAGAAGTGCCCTGTGTTCAGTTACAAAAGGGTGAGGGGAACTAATCTGTGAAGGTGACACCTCTCTGAAGAAGGATGAAGGTTGGGAAAGGGATTTTCCCCTTGGTGTTCTGATCCCATGCATTACCTTTCTGGCTCACAGGGACTGTGCTGAAAGGAAAGTGGGATGTGGAAAAGAATCTCGGGGTCTATAGACTAGTTTTAGATGTTTAGTGAGCATCAGTCACCTTGAACTTTGAGGGATCACAAGAGCCCACGCTGTACTTTGTGCAGTAGGTAGGTTGATTTATTTTATATTCTTTTTGCTGGAGGTTCTATATAATTCTGTAGAATATGCTGTTTCATGGTGGGGAACAGCCCTGGGGGAAGGATGATGCTGTCAGCCTTTCCCATAGTGGGGTGGGCTTCCCACAAAGTTCATGGGAAGCAGTCACACACACTTTTTCAGTGAGGAAAATAAATGGGAGAGTTGGGAATTTTTTAAAACTTCTGTCCTTGCACTGAGAGCCTGAAAATCTTACTGATCAGGTCAATTGTTGTTTTATAAAGATCAGTGGAAGAAACTCCCTTTTCCATGAGCTGCAGGCAGTCACAGCTTATGTTCCCCAGGTTTGTGACAAGTGGATGCTTGTTAATGGAAATAAATAACATTTTTACTTTGTTTGCTCAAAGTAAGGTGCAAAGTGGGTAAATGCTTGTCCCTCCCATCTGTCTTTATATTTCTGAGAGCAACTAACTTAATATCCTTTTTTATTGTTAGTCTATGGATGTGCTTTTCTCTTACGAGGACTATTTTGAGACTATGAATTTTAAGTGCAGGAAAGAAACCCATAAAAATTAATAAACCAACCTGTGGAACTTTTTCATGGGATCCCTGGAGCAGGCTGCTAATAGCTAGTTTATGATAAATGCTGCTCAAGAGGGGGCAATCAGAGGGAGAGGCAATAAATCACAGGAGCAGGTGAGATGCAATTGCAGGAAACTGCTTTCTCCTTCTGGTTTAAAGGAAAACTAGATGTTGTTTGTTTGCCCTTCACATCAGCATGGGTGGATGCACATGTTTTGGATCCATTTCGATGGGAAGAGAAGCAAAAGCATTTTTTGAGTCACTGATACTTCAACCTGGTACCCCCTAAGCATAAATAGCCATTAGCTTGTTGTCTGCTGTTAGTGAATTCACCTCTTAGTGAATTCCTGTCCCTCTCCAGATGGTAGAGGCAGAGTTACTGGGAACAATTTCATGGGATCAGTAGAGCTGAACTATTTTTTCCTGGAAACTGTGTTTTTTCGGGTGATCTATATGATGGTTTTTGTCTCTTCTCTTACGGTTTCCGAGCCAGATACGGGTTAAATTTTCATCTAAATTATTAGCTGAGCTCATCCCCACTCTGCAGTCACATGTAATGGTGAGTTCTCTCAAAAAAACCCCCCCAAACAACCTGAGGTGGATGAGAGACTTCAGCTGCAGACAGTGGGGCTGACCCAGAGAGGCTACGAGCTAACCCTTGCTGGGATATCTACGTAGGCTTCCAGCCACAGCAACCACCTGGTTGCTTCCAAACTTTCTTGCTCTTGGCAAGCCTAACCATTCAACTTGATGTTGTGTTTTGCCTGCTTGTTTTATTGTTGGTTAACCAGTTTTCTTTCCTTTGTCTTGTATATGATGGGATCTTCGCTAGACAGAGGTAACGGTGGGGGACAGTGGTGTAGCTGGACCCTCGTGTGGTGGTGTTTGTCAGTGGTTTTTTTCCTCAAACTGTTCCTGAGTTCAGCCTTGCTTTCACCATGCCTGTGTGCTTGCATGGCCTGGTTTCTGTGGAGTAACCTGCACCCCAAGTGTCCATGGTTTTTGGTTTAACTCGCCTCCCCGCGTGCGTGTGCCTCCTCCCGCTGTGTTCCTGAAGCGCGTCACCAGTGTGGGTTCCCTAACAGCTTTATGGATCCTTTTCAGTCTTTGAAGGCTCTGCAGGTCAAAGGGGCTCGGATTTCTAGCTCAGTAAGATATTGTGGGCTGATAATTGAGAAAAAACTGGAGCAAGGGGGAGTCCGAGATCGGTTTCAGTCCGGGTCCTCCTCTTGAGGGTTCACACACGAGTTTGATAACCTCAAACACACCTTATATTCGGGTCAGAGAGTTCTTTCTTGGCTACTGCTACAGCAGAGGCTAACTAAAAAGCTGTTAGTGAAATATCATCATTTCCTTTTTGAATCCTGTATTAAAAAAATTCTGATTTTTATAACGTGAATCTCAAAGAACCAAACAATTTTATACAAAATGGCCATAGTTTTACTCATCTGTATTGTCAGCTGGGCTAAAGCAACTGATGACCCCTGTGCAATTCCTTATCCCCCATTTGAGATGGGGAAGCACTGAACTTTGCAGAGCCCTTCTATCAGATTTGAAGGCTGGAAAAGGTCCTCTGGATGTGAACAGAGATAGTAGGGGTGTGTCCCCCTGCTTGTTGGTGGAAAGGATGCAAAGGAGACCTTCCATTCCTCTGTTTAATTGATTGCTTTCTCTTCTCTTTTTGGGCTGTGCCTCGGGCGAACAAACAGAAGTTATCCCAGGAGCGGGAGAAGTTTGCTGACGAGGACAGCATATTTTATGCCCTTGGAGAATGTGGGCTCATTTCTTTCTCCGACTACATCTTCCTCACCACGGTCCTTTCCAGTAAGTACTGGGGATTTTCCCTGCAGTTTCTGCTTTTTTCAGGTTTGGAGGGTTCACAAGCACCAAGAGTTTGTTGCTGTTGTCTCCGTGTCTCCTTTCCCTAAAAGGCATCCCTGATTGCCTGACACTCGCTGAGCAATTGCTGTTGCTTCATCTGGTTTAGGCTGAGCTTTGAGGGCTTCAGGAAGATCACTTCTGGAGATTTATTTCGCTTTCTGAAATGTGACAAATTTTTTTTTAACGAGTCATTTGACCTGCTGTTCAGAACTGTAAATGGAGACGTGTTCTTGAGCTGTGTTCATATGATATTCTTGTGTTTGGGTGAAGGTTGCTTTCCAGCTCTTCACTGGTTTTATGCTCCCAAACTCCCTTTCCCAGCTGTATGTCCACTTGGGTGAGCTCAGCCTTGTGTGTGATGTAATCCAATGAGGAGAGAAGTCAAGCTGTTTACATTTCAACAAGTATCATTAGATACCTTCTGTCTTTTCACCCCCCTGCACTTGACTTGCATTTGTGATATTTCTGTGATCTGCTAATCTGTTCCAGCAAGGTCTTCTGCACTCAAAGTGCTGGCACTTGAAAGTTTGCTTTGTTGGCGAGAACTAGTGAAACTGAAGCCTTTGGTAATGTCAGATGGCATTTCTACACTTTCTTCTTGTGGAAATCAAGCTCAAAACCTCATTTGCAGAGCTTCCCTGGCTGCTTGGAGGGTGCTGTGCCATAAACATGAAAGTGCACAGCAATTTTTCAGCCCTGCTAGAAAATGGGGGATAATGAGGCCACTGTCCAACTGAACATTTTATTTTCAGACTAATCTCGTGAGTATCTATTTCATGATGACCTGATTTGTGGAATTAAATGCTGGACACCTCCCAGTTTCCTGCAGACCCCAGTGCTGCCTGCCCTGTGCTGTTTGAGGAGCCAGCTGGGGCGATCACCCATGATTTTGTCAAAGCAATTGGTGCTTTATGTTCCCTCCATGTTCTTTCATGCTGTAATATGGAGACACGAGAGGCAGCTCTTATTTACTGAGGATCTATTCCTGGGGAGAAGAAATGCTCAAGGTCTTATTTCTTGTCAAATGGACATGGTGGGGGAAGACTTGTATGTGACCTTCATGTTGTGAAAACAAACACTGAGAGATAAAGCTGGTTCAAGCCAGGGAATTTGTTTTATGCCTTTAATCTGCTTTTTTTATTTGGCTGAGTCTCAGAGCTGGCTCTTAAGGCCTTTACTGTTCCTTTCTTACATTCATCCTGCCTGTGCCAGAATGATCTCAGGTGTTCACTTGTGTGCAGGGCTTTACATCTGAGTCTCCACAGATGACAATGAGATCTCACACCTCTGGTGTCACATTTCTGGATGTGGTTTAGGAAACACTCTTGCCCTTGTTTTTATGGCTGTGCTGGTGGTGAACAATCCCCTAATCAAGTACTCAGAGCACAAAATTAATTTCATGTGCTTCCACAGGCAGCAGGAAGAGAAGTTGTTCTTGCTTTGAGATAATCTCTGTGTTGTGAGAGTAAATTTAAAAAAAAGATCACATTGTGTTAGAGGGCTGTGCAGGGCTTTTCTCCTCTTGTTCTTGGGCTTTTAAACACATTCACAATTATTGGGGAGTTAGACTAACAAGAGGAGACAGGACTGGGTGCTGTGTGCTTTAAGGGAGCCATGTGAACAATGGGCAAGGCAGGAGCTTTCAAAAAGCAAAATTGAAACAAAAAGGTGGAAGGAGAAAAAGAAAAGGCATCCTACAGCTTTTAGACTGAGTTTTAGGTATTCTGAGAGTTTGCTGAATAATTACTGGAGATGGAGGAATGTCTCTGGAGCTACTGTCAAGCAGTGATTCCCCAGAGGAAGAGTTTTGGTTTCAGTTTTAAAATCTTTGCTTTTATTTTAATAAAACTCCCACACAAACTTTGCCCTGTGGCTAAATAGAAAATTCTGTTTTACCACACTGGTTTACACTCTGAGTAGTAAACATTGCCTTGCAGGAATCCAGTAGTTTCTGACTGCTTAATTTTGCCTGGGAAATCAATGAAATAGCATGAGGAAAGTAAGACTTAAACCTCTCAGTTCAACACTGGTTTTCTCCCTGTGTTGTTTAAATAACCCGAACATTAAGGAGATACCTGGACAAGAGAGACATCAATAGATAGAACCAGCTAAATATTGGGAAAAGAAGGTGGCATATTGAGTGCTCAGTAGGATGATCAGAAGTGAGAGTGTGAGAGTGATGGGGAGGGATCTGTGGTGGTCTGGTCTGGCTAACTGAACTCCAAACTGATCAATGAGAACCTTGGAAAACAAGAAACCCTGAGGGCTTTGTGTGGTTGTGCTCCTGGGGAGGGTGATGCACATCCCTGGCTCTGCAGAGTGTTTCCCAAAGGTTTTCATTTCGGTTGTCTTTGCAGCTCCAGCTGAAGCTCCCTTCAGTTTTGTTCTCTGGAACAGGGAGGGAGGGGAGCAGAGAGGGCTGGAGGCTTCATCTGCACTGGTCTGAGGTGGCTGTTTGCATATAGCCCAGAAAATGAAGTCTGTCACCACACTGTATTTATGAGTGATTTCTCACTCGAGCACTGTCTGTCCTCGTCACTTGCTGTGATTCTGTGAAAATGTATTTTTAAAACAGCTAATAAAATAACTTTCAGCTGCTTCAGAAAGGCAGCCTTCTGTTAAAGGCAGTGAGAGCTGAGGGCCCTGGAGGAAACTCCCTGGTTTCTGTGTGTTTTGAGGCAGAGGTAGAAAGATGAGCACAATCCAGGATAAGCAAATTCTGGTGGGATTTCCCCTGGATCCTTCAAATGCCATAGGAAAGGAAAGACATGGCTTCCCTTGCCAAAGAGGTTTCTGCTTTCAGACTTGCAGAACAAGTGGAGGAAGGAGAGAGAGCTTTTCCATCATCAGTGACTGCAATTTCCGAGCAAATGGGATCTGTTAATCCAGACACTCTAATGTCAGCTTTATTCACAGATACTGGAGGGAGCTGGGCATTAAAGGAATAAATTGGTGTTGTTTCTACAGTTGGACTGTCGCCGTGTCTGGATTTAATCCTCCTGGCAGGAGGGTTAAGTAACACTGGCTGAAGCCACAGTAATTACTCTTTTGCCATGGCTCTCATAGCAGACCTGCATGCAGCTCCTTCTCCCATGTCCTGCTGGTTCTTTCTGGACTGCATCAAGCTCCATCCCTTAGGAGAGATTCAGCTGTGTAATTCCTCCCTTCCTTCCCTTCCTTCCCTTCCTTCTTTCTTTCCTTTCCCTTATGTAGCAATAAATTCCAAGCCATCTGACTCTGGGAATTATGCTCTGGTCAGATACTGAGCAGCTGTGTGTGCCCCTCTGCTGGAGGGGGCATGGAATGTTCTCCTGCAGTGCTGCACACAGGTGACACGATGCCCAGGGCCTGTTTGCACTGTGCCTGCTCTGAATGTGTATTCCTGGCTGACAGCAATGCCTTCAGCCCCCATCCCTGCCACCAGTGAGATGTGTCATCTTACCAGTGGTGGTTTAGTCCTGCTCAGCAGCACCAGGTGCCACAGGGCTCATTTCTACATGAAGAGGTTGCTTTGAGTTTATAGGGCTATTTTTGTTTGTGGTGCTGTTTGTGTTAACTTTAATCTTTCAAGACCCTCTGTTTACCTACATGAGTCCACCTGTCCCACACTGGTTCATACCTTTCTGCCAGCCCAGCCACTGCTGTGTGACCTTTCTGAGATGCATCTGAGCAGCACAGAGATCCTGTTCCAAGGGATATCCCAGCTTCCAAACATAAGCCTGGTTGCCTCCTGTCAGAGCAAGGGCTCTTTTGCTCACCCATCCCACTTGTGCCATGGACTGGTGGCTGTGCTGAAGGACAGCACAGAAACGGGGTGGGGTTCTCGCAGTTTGGAGTATTCCCAAGCAGTACTTGACCTTCCTGATCTGGAAACTGGCATGGGATGCTCTCCCAGCCTCTCCTGCAGTCTTCCCGTGGTCTTTCTTAGTTCATCTCTTCATTGATTTGCATGGTGTGATGAGCTGATGGATCTCCACCAACCTCCTGTATCACAGGGATTACATGAGTTGATTAGGCATCTTAAGCCAATTATGGGTAATAAACTCCCTGTGGGAAAGGACTACTCTACATGCAGCACTTGTTAGCCTGGTTGAGAAGTCTCAGGAACCTAATTATGATTATTTCTATAGAATTAGGAAGTGGAGTAATTTTGTGTTGCTCGTAGCAATATCCCAGAACAACAGAGATCAAAGGAAAGGACAGAGAATTCTGCTGGAAGACATCACAGACCCTTAACTTGTGTGCAGCCATGTACTGCATGAGTTGCAGGTGGGAGTCAGAGGGAAAGACTTGAGAGAGGTCTCCAGGTGTGGAATATTGAATTTGGTGGAAAGAGAAGATGAAATGAGCACAAAACCCGGAAAATGTGGCCTTTCTCATCAGCAAGCTTTTAATGTTTTTCAGAATGCATTGCTTCTGATCAGAGTACAAGGCAGTAAAGAGCAATTGAGTGCTGCAAATTGGTCCTTTGAATAATTTGAAGTAGTTTAAAATGGCATAATTGACTTAAAGATGCCTAATCAACCCATCTAATCCCTCAGAGGCTCCCTGGGGCTTTACACTGATGGATCGAGTGGCTTTTTCCAATGTGGTCAATGCTCTCTGTTGGTCTGGTGGAAGTTGCTCATCTTCATAAAATCACTTTGTGTGCCTTTTCTTGCTGCCTTTCTTTGATTTGAACAAATGAATCAAGAAAGGTGTTAATCACCCTTTGCACTAACTCCTGGGTTAGCTGAAAAAGCAGCTTGGTGTGTAGAGCTGGTGGAATTATGTGTCTGCAGGATCACTTCAATCTGATCTTTCCAGACATAGTTCCATTTGTCTCCAAGGTAGGAATAGGTAACTCATGAATTGATAGTGGTGTGGGCTCCCGTACCATGTTTTCATTCATGTTGGTTTAGTGGAAGGTGTCCCTGTCCACGGCAGGGGGCTGGAATTAAATGATCTTTAAGGTCCCTTCCAATCCAAACCATTCTGTAATTCCATGTGAAAGATTTGGAGGAATCTTTAGGAAATCACTATATCCTCCTGAACACCTAAAGATACAAACAAAGCCAAAAAAAGAACCTGCAGTTTGCCCTGACCAGTTTCTGCCTCGTTGTCTGAGGAAAATCAGTTGCAATGAAAAATCTTGATTCTTAATAGTGTCACAAAGGATTGTGAGGAGATAGCTTGCAAAAACAGAGAGCTGGGAATGCAAAATCCAGAAATGGTTTTCCCTTGTAAAGATGGGCATTGTATTAAAAGCAAACAGTCCTTTAAATGGCTTTGGAAACCACTACGAGAGGGAATATTGTGTTCATTTGGAGGCAGCTGGGAATGGTAAAACTGGGGGCAAAATAAAAGGTAGGGGGGGAAGGCTACATTTTCCTAGACCAACTGGTATCTGCTGCTTTTATGGTGTGCAAATCTGGGGGGTGTGTGTAAGAGCATGAGGAGAAAGAGAAATGGAGGTTGTGCAGGGTGATGTAATGGACAGGGTGGGCATGGGAGTCAGCCACTGTCAGAGCCATTCCTCCCAATAAATCCTAGTCAGAAGCATCACAGCCAAGAGGAGAAGCAGAAATCATCTCACTTGGGACCCATAAATCCAGTCCTGGAGATCAGGGATGTACATCTTAATGAACAGCCCTTCCTGAGCAGGAGCAGGATGAGCTAATTGTTTTCAGTGCCCTCTGGTTCCCCTGGCTCAGGTTCATGTTGTGTGGGTTTCAGTGTCATTACAAGAGATTGGAGTTGGATGTGTGGATCAAAGGAAGAAGCAGCCCGTGTCACTTATTAGCTAAAGGAATGAAGTAATTAAATTTGCCAATGTAAAGCCACATCCCTTGTCTGTCCTTAGAAAATACTGACCCTGCAGGTTTCTGGTGCTGAACTGTTCATTTTAATCTTGCAAGTGCTTTTCTCTGATAAACTGCTCCTGGAAGTGAGTATTTAGTGATGGAAAAAGAAGGAAATGGCCTTTGTGAGGGGTAAGTTTTTTGCTTTCTCTGTTCACCAGGTGTCTCCACAAATGGGATGTGGGTTTTTTTTTATATTATTATAACATTTCCTTAAAAAAAACAACAGAGGGGAAAACCCAGACACCAATTTATTTATTTTTTTTATAACAAGGAATAACAAATTTTCCAATCTCAAACACCATTCTACCCTGGCAGAGGAAAAGGGGAAAGAAAGATGAGATGTGTCAATTATTCTTTTTCTGAAACCTTGATTAAAGTTTTGCATATTCCTCTTCTTCCTCATAGAGGAAATATCTTTCCATGCAGCACTAGACAGACAAAATTGCCTCCAGGCTTTCATGCAGTACTTGCTATTAAAGTGAATAATATTACATGTGTTATTTAAATATTAAGGCAGTAGTTGGAAGCCTGTTGCTCTTCAAGAAAATAGGGAATTAATCATTGGAAATGCTGGATGGATACCAAGGAGCTTTTTTTATATAAATCCCTTGAATTAGATGTATCATTGAAGAGATTATGAAAGTGCTGCTGGGGACAGGGGCACCAGCTGTCCCCAGCTCAATTAACACTGGATTAACGAGGGGCAGCGAGCAAAGGCCTCCCCATCCCAGCAGCAGGATGGAGGAGCTGGCTGGAGGCAGGGCAGGGATGTGGGTGGAAAGGGAGGTGACCCACCACGTGCTGCTGGCAGTGACTGTGGCTTTATACACGTGGGGCTTGGAATCCAAAGCTGGCAGGGGGAAACTGGAAATCCAGGGCTGGCAAAGGCAGGACCTCACGTGTGCTGTGTGTATCGAGTGGGCAGCAACAGGCTGTTCCTGCCGTCAGCTTGAATGTCATTGTCCAGCACATTGTCATTGGCCAAACACCATAGGAAAGTGTCCTGGCCTGGGATTGGAGCTGTGACTAGCACACAAACTCCAGTTCACTTAATTCCATATTCATTTTCTTTTGTCTGACTGATTCCTCTTGGCCTTTCCCCTGCCAATGAGATGCCTTCCCACAGAAGGGCAGTTGCAGAAACTCTGTTTTTGAGCACCCACAAGAAATATTAAAGTTGATTGCACAGGTGAGGCCTCACCAGTGATCTACATCCTGCTGCCAGATTTGGGTGGGGAATGAAAAAAGCAGTGAACTTTTAATTAATCATTTCAGATGGCAACTTAAGCACCAGTTATAGCCTAGAGGATTTCCTAGAAATCTCAGTAAACACCACAATTCCTGTAGGTGATGTGTATTTGAAAGTGGCAGAGCAAGACAGATTCTCATATATTTGCTTAATATGGAAAAAAGTTGTCACAACTGTGTTGTAGCTTCAAGTGGTGATGTGTTACAGAGCCCAAAATGGAAACATAATGAAATTCCTTGGTGGGATGCAGAGGAGAGAGTGTGGTTTGCTGGGATGGGTGGCTGGGAAGTGATGCTTTTACAGAGTTCTGGTAAAATAAACCATGACAGCACAGACTAAATGCAATGACAAATAAGGTAGGGCAGCGTCTCAGCTGCTGAGCTCCAGCCCACACGCTGTCTCAGTGTCAAAACTGGACTGAGACAGAGTGATTTGTTTAAATTTGTACAGGGAGAAGACAATTACCCGAATTCCAGGTCGGCTCCTCACCCACAGGGAGTGCTGGGCAGAGCCTGAGGAGCATCCTCTGGCCAAACTGGTGTTATTGTCATTAGAAATAGCAGATGGCTTCTTGCCTTCGAGCTTTTTCCACCTACAAATGGAATAAATGTTGAAGAAACATCTCCTCCCATCTCCTTGTCAAGACCTTTGGTAAAAGGAGCACCATGAAGCTTGTAGCTAAAAGTTGCCAAGAGATGCCTTTTCTTATTAAAATTACAGGAATTAGGGGAAATTCCTTTTAGATAAAGTCTTTCAGAACTTGTGCCTTTTATCCAGCTTTTGTATCTTCATTAACTGCTCTTATTGTGTGGTTTTTTTATGTAGCTCCCCAAAGGAACTTTGAAATCGCCTTCAAGATGTTTGATCTGAACGGTGATGGTGAGGTGGACATGGAGGAGTTTGAGCAGGCAAGTTGAACTTCTTAATGCTACAGCATCTTAATCATAACTGCAGTGCTCCTCTCTGGTGTTACTGTGTTTTATATTTGTGGTTAGTGTGGTTTGCACCTTTTCTTTCTGTGCTCTGCTGTGTCGCCTCAATGTTCCTGTTTGGGTTTTTAACTGGATGTTTCAAGACAGAATTTTTCATTCAGCCAGAACAACCTTCAGTATAAACTCGGATTTCCTGTCCTTTGCCACCATTCAAGGCCAGGCTGGGCAGGGCTTTGAGCAACCTGGTCCAGTGGAAGGTGTCTCTGCCCATGGCAGGGGGTGAAACAAGATGAGCTTTAAAGTCCCTTCCAGCTCAAGCCATTCTGTGATTCTGTAACATTTCTTCAGAAGATGTCACCTCCAAAGTAGATAAGAACTTTTTTTTCACTCTAGTGATGTCATGGGATTTTGATCCTACTTTCTTCCACACCTCCTACTGCATTCCTTAATTTTGTCTTCAGAGAATAACTGGGGTGAGTCTGCTTCAAAGGAGAATTTATCCACTTATTTCAATGTAACCTAAAAACCTGTTAATGAGAGCATGTTTTCATTAGTCCTCTACTTCTTACAAGGTTTCAGCAGCAGAGAGTTTGATCCTGGCTTTTGAATGAGCTGAGCCTTTATGTCTGGTATTGGTGAGCTCCTCCTATGAGCTGTGGTTTGTGGTTGTGTCTGAGTGAGAATAGATTGAACACTTGAGCTATCAGTGTGGAAAAGATCTGCCCTCCTCAGGCAGGATTGTATGATTTTCTTGCCTATGTAGGAAACAATCTTAAAGTTTTGGGAACTCATAAGCACCCTGAAATCACAGGGTATCAGCAAAGTCCCTGCATGTGCTGTTTATAAAAGGAAATTTAAAAGCATTTGCAAAGTGGTACCTGAGAACAAAACAGGCCTGAATAACCCAGTTACAGGTCCTTACTCATGAGTTACTCAATGACTAGTTAACTTCAGAAGAGTCTCTCTGAGGTCATGCTTGGGGCACTTGCTATAAATGGGAAGAACTGGTGGCAGAGGAGATCTGTTAAATCAATTCCCCCCTTCTAATCTTTTGCTGTCATCCTCCTTAAATTATTACCTGTGGGGATGATATCACCATCACGAGTTTGCTCCAGAGCCATGGAATGTAGCTGGGTAACTGTAGGGTTTTAGATGCACACTTTGGACTATGAGATTGTTTATCTGCCATCTGATATCCCTTCACTTGGCAGCTTGAAAAGTAAACCCAAGGGTTTGTTCATTTTCCTTCCTTTCCTTACTTTTCCCAAGTTAAAACCACTATTTTTTTCCTACTCTCTATATGGTGCACTCCACTGTAGCTCTCTGATCATATTTAACAGTTCAAAAGGTGTTTTATGGCAGTTATAATGTTCTAACATTAAATCAATTATGGTGATATGTGAATTTAGGAAGAGCAGAAAATGATTAACCTCCTACTGAAAATGCAGAGATGCCAAGGTGCCAACGCAGGTGTCATGTTTGGTTTTTTTATTAGCCATGTAAAGTGAAAAAGAACATTTCTAGAGGATGAATGTTTCCAAAGCACTATGCAGATGAAGGTACAAAATTGAATGAAATCATTTTAAGTCATCCAGTAGGCCAAGGGAAGTTACATGTGCATTAAGTCATATAAAAATCCTTAGGAAGGGGGAAGGTATTTTTGTTAAGCTTGTTACATGTGTCACTGCCTCTATAGGAAAGAATAAAGTTTCTGGTTAGCAGCAGAATATTTTGATGAAGGCTGATGTTCCAGAGCTTGCAAGTCAGAGGCTGAAAGAGATGTTTTGGAAAGTGAGAAGCAACTGACAGTTCTGGTGATATCTGAAGATACTGATTTGCTGCACTTCCCAAACAGAATTCAAACAAACACACAGCTTCAGTGGGAGGCACATATGCCATGTTATGCACATATATAAGGTAACAGACAATCATTTATATGCTAAATACTCTTGTTCCCTCCTTATGGAAGTGCCTCAGTAAGAGCATAAAGGATGGCACAGCTTGCAGCTCCATCCTGTAAACATCTTAGCGGGCATGGGCAGCTGGAACTGCCCCTTCCAGGGGATTAAGCTGCTAGAGGTGGCATCAATTTAAGGGTCTTTTGGGGGAGAATGGGCAGAAAAAGAAGAGGAAGAAAAGGATCATCATCCCTGCTGGGCTGTGAGCACATGGGAACCAACTTCCTACTCCTCCTTCACATGTTGTCTTGCAGACAGCCAACAGCAGGTCCCTCTTGTTGTTAATGTCTGAAAACCCTGAGAGTATTCAGAAAGAAAATTGCTTCAGTAATTTAGCTAATATGTGAGTAAGTTGGAGGCTTTAACTGCCTAATAAAAAATACTGAATTTGTTCAGGCCTTGCTGCAGAACCTCACATTCTTTATCCAGTTGATGCATGAGGTTAGTGCACAGTGCTGAATAATGTGGTGCCTGCATCAGTATCATCAACTCTTCATCCTTCAGCATGTAAATTGTTAGTTCACTCCTCTATTTTTAATTAAAAAGTTGGCTGAGAAGTAATGAACTCACAGGCAGTATTACTGGCAATTTCTCTTCAAACCATTTCTTTTTTTTTCTTTTTTTTTCCTCCTCATCTGGTGCAAAAGATGAAACATCACAAACACTTAGGCTGAAATATGAGCAAATGACAGTGGAGCATCTCAGTGCTCCAGATCCTGGTGGGATTGATGAGCTGTGGGTGAGGGCAGCCCCTTACAGTGGTTGCCTGCCTTTCTGAGCATTAGAAGGAACACCCAAAACAGGGACCAATCAAACAATTTTGGCTCCAGTGCCCACAGATGGATTTTCAAACTGTCCGATGTTTGTTATAGATGGGAGAGGAAAAGAGAGCTGTAGGATGCCACATAAATAACAGCCAGGAAAAGCTGCTCTGTCCAGCAGTCTGCAGTGTGGTAAACATTCATGGAGAAACAGGGGCAGTTTTCCAGGCTGGTTGGTCATAAACTGCATTGCTTCAGACAGTTTATAAATATTTGTCTCCAAAATGTGCTGCACGCAGAGCTCGCAGTTGAAGCAGAGCACAGGGAGATAAGTGCAAAAATCATGGACTCACAGGATGGTTTGCGTTGGAAAGGACCTTAAAGATCATCTCACCCCAGCCCCTGGAACACCAGGGCAGGGACACCTTCCACTATCCCGGGTTGCTCATTCGACCTGGCCTTGGACACTCCCAGGGCTGGGGCAGCCACAGCTCCTCTGGGCACCCTGTGCCAGGGCCTGCCCACCCTCACAGAGAACAATTTCTTTCTAATACCCAATCTAACACTGCCTTTTGTCCATATGAAGCCATTCCCCTTGTCCTGTCACTCCAGGCCAATAGAAATAGTCCCTCTCCATGTTTCTTGCAGGCTCCCTTCAGGTGCTGAAAGGCCACAATTCGGTCACCCCACATCACAGTATTTTAAAAAAATAAATCAAAAAGCACCAAGACATTTTTTTCTACATTTTTTTCCTCTTTATTTTCTCCTCATCTTGATTTTCCTTGTAATGGAAGACTAGCCAGTAGTCCCTGTTTGGGGGCAGTGTTTAAATTGAGGTGAGCCTGGCAGTGATAAAGCAGCGTTTTCCACTGGAGCATCCCTTTTGGGATTGTTCCAGTGCTTGCTCTCTCGTTAGGAAAATATTGGACACCCCAAATACCACAATAATGAGGTTCTGCCATCCTTTTGGCAGTTGGAGCTCTTGGCAGCTGCTTTTCTTCCTGCCTTCCAAGTTTTGTCAGCGAGAGGAAGAGGCTGAAGGCAGAGCAGTGGTGTTTGGAGCTTTGGGAAACCTGTGCTGCCAGGTGCCTTTTTTTCCTCTCCTTCCTCCCTTAGTGTGACTCCTGCTGCCTTGTTGGGAGAGATCAGTTATTACACAAAGAATAAGCCTGGCTTCTCCTATCCCAGCAATAATCACTCAGATGGGCAGGTGCTGGGAAGGTTTAGTGGGATGCTTGAGGATGGAGAGAGGTGAGTGTGTATTTGCCTTGGCTGCTCTCTGAAATGAGCACAGCAAACAAATAACAAACACCTGTGTTTAAAGTAACACTGAGATGTTCAGGCTGTCACATCCTTCAAGTTCAACCTTTTGGGATATTGTAGGAGGTAAGGAAGTGGACAGCCTCAGTGATGGAGCTTCCAGCTGCAACAGAGAGCAACAGGCAGCAAGGAGGGAGAGCCCCTGGGTAGAAAACCTCGGGATTTGTGCACAAGTAGATGTGAAACACGTGAGCTAACTGGGATTGGTGTGAGCTCAAAAGGTTGTGCAGTAAAGGAGTGGAAGGTCCAAACCATAATGCAGGGTGTTTCCTTCCCCACGGTTGCTGTGGCTTTCTCGTCTCCTGAGGCTTTGCTGGGAACAAGCTGCTCTCTGCTGACCAGGTCTAGGATCAGCACTAGAATGTTTACCTGCAAACTGGGGGAATTGTTTCTTAAAATTCATTTTAAGCATTTCATACTTTTCCTTCTTTAAAGAAGACTGAAAAAAGCAGAGCCTAAGTTGCCCAGAGGGGTTGTGATCTCCTCATCCCTGCAAGTGTCCAAGGCCAGGTTGGAAGGTCCTTGGAGTCACCTGGTCTAGTGGGAGGTGCCCCTGCCCATGGCAGGGGTTTGGAATGAGATGACCTTTGTCTCTTCTGACTGAAACTATTACGTGATTCTACGAATTCAGCCAAGTTTTTGAATTGTCCCATCTTTTAAGAATTATTTTAGGAACAAAAAAACCCGGGAAGGGTGACACAGCTGAGCTTGGAGCCCTCCGTGCTGGCGCTTGGCTAGGTTGGCTTCGGTTCTGACCCCCTGGGCCTCGTTCGTAGGTGCAGAGCATCATCCGTTCCCAGACCAGCATGGGGATGCGGCACAGGGACCGCTCCACCACGGGGAACACCCTCAAGACCGGCTTCAACTCTGCCCTCACCACCTACTTCTTCGGGGCAGACCTGAAGGGGAAGCTCACCATCTCCCACTTCCTTGACTTCCAGCGCAAGCTGCAGCACGACATCCTCAAGCTGGAGGTTTGGAGGGGGTTTGTGTCCAGGCAGGGCAGTGCAGCCTGGGCTGTGCTGCGGGCTGTGGCCTGGGCAGCAAGAGCGTGGGAAGGGTCCAGGGGGGATTTCTGCTCGTGGGTCAAACCTGTTGTTAAATTCCTGGTGAGTGTCTTGGTGCCTGTGGCACTCCTTGAGGAATGTCTCCTGTGGAGTTGGAGCAGCCCCAGGTGTGTGTCCCTCCACACCTGGCTGTTGCCTTGGCCCTGCTGGTGGGGATGATTCAGATCATTTAGGGGAAAATAATAGAGGTTGTCACTGGCCTGTTGCTGCCTTGCTGAGGAAGGTTTGTCCTAATCAGTGAGTTGTGCCCTGAAGGACCAGGGTTCATGACATTCCCAAAACTCTTCCATCTCTGCTTTTGTCCCCACCTTTTTGTTTGCTTCATTATTCTGAATGTTATGCTGGTAGGTGTTCAAGCCTCGTTCGAATCCTGCTAGATAGGTGTTCTCTGTTATGTCACCTCTGTTAGTCACTCCTGGATTAATGTTTTATAAGAAATGTTGCCCATACCTTCTGAATTTATAACCATCCAATTGAATTGACAATCTCCTTTTTGCTTTGCATTACCTTGAGTTAACAGCAGCTCCCCATCTCCTGCCTCTGGTCACATAACCTGCATCTAAGCATCAAGCTGCAAAATTCAGTTGTTTTGTACGAGATGAGTACAAGAACAGCAATGGGGGGGACCTGTTGGTCTGTGTTTCAGCTCTCAGGTGGAGCTGACTCAGTTAGAAATGGTGCCCATCACTGCAGCAGGCTCAAGGGTTTGCCCTGGCTTGAGCAAAGCCAGGCTTTTATTTGCATTGCAAATAGGGATTTGTGCACGACCACAAGCTGTTAAAAGGCAACAATCTTCAGAGCTCTCTGTTGCTTCTGTCTGGTGTATGATTGGGCACATGCTCAGGGTTTGTGATCCAGCATTTTATTAAGTTCTTATGAAGTCACTCATTGTGATTTTTAAACTGAATGTACTTCCTTTTTTATTGGGAGTTTTACAATTATAAGTAAGAAACTGACCCAAGGGCTGATTTTTTTTTTTAATATATTTTATGAAAGTAATTGCCCAGTTCACTGACTTCATTTCATGGTCATTAAAGCAGGTGGTGTGTAGGGAATAGGCTGGTTGAAGACAATGTTCTCTGAGAACTGAGGAGTGTCAGTTCCTCAGTGCCTCTGCAAATTGAAATGAACAAAAAATACTTTTTAAGGTTAAAAAAACATAAGCTGCAACTTGGATGTAAAGTGAAGAGAAATAGAGATTATTCTGTCCTCTAGTTTTCCACTGCCATGTTTGCACCAGGGATGGGCACTGAAGTATTCCTGACCCTGTGCTCCCTCCACAGGTCACTACTTGCCTCATTAGGAAGCAATAGGGGTTTTTTTTTCCATTTTTGTGATACTTGTTCTTTTCCTCCTGTGACAGTTTAGTTTTTAATGCATTTGCTCAATTGTGCATCTTCCTGGCAAACATTAGTTGCCTTTCTAACGAGTTGGTTATTAATTGGGGACAGTAAAAGATATTTATGTCTTTGTAAGCTATTGAATATTGTAAAGGCAGCATTACTGAATCCCTGACAGCCCCCTTGGGCACAGCATCATGCTGTGTTTAGCATTTTTGATACTCATTTCAGCTGAAACATTGACCTATGCAGAGGTAACAGTTCTGTTCTGCCAAACTTAATTTTTTCTTGAGTTCTTGATACTAAAGCACCTGATTTTTCTGTTCATAGCTTTCATGGATTTAGGCAATACAGGCCTATTTCTGTCCTCAGCATTATGCAACGTGGCTTCTCTCCTCTCCTGCTTTTATCTCTTTTGACATGATCTCCCACCTTCTCTCCTTGCTTCATATTTGATGTGTTTGTTCACAGTTAAGCAGCTTTTCACACAAGTGTCTGGTGGGTTTGTGTTGCTCCTTTCCCAGGGAGTGCCCTAATGAACTCAGCCACTTAGAAAGTGTGGCAATTCAGAGATGAGATGTCCCTTGAGAAGAGAAGGATTTGCCTTGCCCTATGCAGAAGCATGTGAGAAGTGGTGCTCAGCTGAACTCCTGTACCCTCATCTACACAGCCTGTGCTGGCTTAGTGAAATTGGAACTTGTCCTGAAGCTGGGATGGTAATTTGAAACCCAGTTTTTGTTGCTGTTCAATGTCTGAACTCCAGAAAAGTCTTCAGGGAAATGCAGGTCTGAAGAGTCTCTCCTGGGGCTGGTGACATGGAACCTCTGCTCTCAAACTGGGATTTTGCCTTTCTCTCCTCCAAAAGAAATCTGCCTTAAGAAAGCCCTTTTTAAAAACTGTTTTCCCTTCAGCTCAGGATCCAGGCACTTCTACAGCTAATACACTTGAGAGCTGGTTTCATCTGCTGACCATGAAACTGGAACAATAGTTTCTGACCATCTGAACCCATTTTCTTTCTTCTTACTGATTTTGGTTCTCTTTAATCGAAATATCACTGAGTATTTCTTGCTAAGAATAAGAAGAAAGTGTCTCAGAGGAATTAGTTGAGACAAAGCCCTGAACGTTTCAATGTTCCTTATGGCTGAAGTGCTGACAGCAGGTTTAAGTAACTATGGCCTGGGGTTTTTTTGATGCAAGTACATTTTCCATCATTTAATGGAAATACAGCAATCAGCTCAGTTGTAGGGAGGGAAGGATGAGACAAGCAACCGCAGCCAGAGGGAGGAGAGAAGCTTTTAATAGCTTGTTACAACTTTCTGTGGTTGGGCTACTTTGAGGAAGCCATGGCTACTTTCTTGGGTTGTGGGGTGGCCCAGCTTAGCTAAGGCTGAGCCTCAGGAACCAGCCCAGCAAATGGGGCTCCTGGCAAGGTCCTCACTACTCTGTGCTGCATTCACACTGCCTTGGCTTTGTGCCTATGGCCAGACTCCCCTTCTTCTGGGGGCTTGGCGTGACAAACAGTGACAAGTTTGGTCTGGACAGGCTCTGCAGCTCTGACATGTCCCACTAGGACAGGCAGTGTTTGCCTCTTTTTGGGGTTTTTTTTTGGATGGAGTGAAAATGTGAGTGTGGAAGATGAATAGGACATGACATCATCATTTATGCTATTTCTGCTTGCTGTTGTCTGTCCTAGATATTCCCATGTCCTTGGTGGAACAAAAGGAGTCCCAGCCAACTTGTGGGGCTCTTCCAGCCTGAATTTTCCTGTGATTCTGGAAGTGCATGTGGAAAAGATGTGTTAGCCCTTTGCTCTCATCTCTGTCAGCCCTGCAAGGCAGCCCAAAATCACCAAAAAGGTCTTCCAAGAAAAATGGGATTCTGTAAGAATATGGCAACAGTACAGCTGTACTGTCATCTGGAAAACCCCTTATTTTCTATGTCTGTTCTGTCACAGGTGATGTGGGAGTAACTTCATCCTAAAGTTCCTGGTTTTGTGGCCGATGCCAATGCATTTGTAGCCTGGTTTGGTTTTTATGAAGAAGGGGTGATAGATGATCTTCCATCTGCACACTCCTCATTAGAAAGTCCTGGATCCTTTTGGATCTCAGCCCTGTCTTAACAAATATTCTGGTTGCAGGAGGCATTTCTGCTGCTTTGCCATCTGGTTTTAGGGTGTAACTTGAGCCTATAAGTGCCTTTCTCTTCCAAGTCCTATTGTTGGGATAGTTGCATCCGAGTAATCCTGTACCAAGTATTAAAAGCTGCTGTGTTGCTGCCGCCTTACTCAAGATTTTTGGGGTTCTGCCTTGTTTTCATGTGGGCTGGCAGAGTGATACAGGTTTTCCATGATTTGTTAACATAGGCAACAAAGTTTACAGCAATGAGTCAGCTACCTTTGTATTTGCTGCAGAGATGTAGGTGAAAGACAAGAGTAACTTAAGTAAATTGTTTTGAGTGGCGTGAAAAATGAAGTGTAGCAGTGTCAGATTGGCTGAGCTTTGTAAGGAAGGGCCCAAAAACTTGGACTTTTGGGATGTCAATTTGCTGTCAAAGGGATTCAGTAGGAACAAGAGGTGGGGATATGACATCAGGAGGACCCTGACAAGCTCCTTCCCTGGGAACACAAGGTCACAAGCAGTCCAAGCCCTGGGGTTGTGAAGTGGCTGCTGAAAGGGGGAACAGGTACAGCACAGAATTAGAGCAGAGAGAAGAATATTAATAAGCTGAAAATACAATTGAAAAAACAGCCACGTTTTAGGCAAGCACTGTGAATAGTTTCATGTCAGGGAATTGTGTAGTTAAGGAGTCACAACCCAGCATGCACATATGTAAGCTGGGAATTTCTAGGCAGGCGGTGGAAATGGTCTGGACAGCTTATCATGTTTTTGATGGCATTCAGAGCTGGCAGCCTGCTTTTGTCTTGGCATGTGAGTGGAAAAGGGTCACATGAAGCTTTTTGGGCTGCCTGCACTGTCTCAGGGTTTGGGGAAAAGCTGACATTCAGTTCTTGTCCAGTGTCAACCAAAGACTTGGGAAGAATTTGGAGTGGGGTGTTAATATAGAAAAAAATCTGAAAACAGGGATAAGTTATGAGGCCATGGCATGTGCAGCTTAAAGGAGAGACAGGAGGGAGATATAACTGTCTCAGTAAACATGAGGAGTCACCATAAAGGAGTCTGAGGCAAGGAATTTTCATCAATCAGGAACAGCAGAGCAGGTAATGAAATGCCTGAGTGTGCACCAGGGAAAGTTCAGTTTGAATTCCAGTCCCTTTTTCCATTAAGCAGGGAGAGTGCTGGTGGGTGGGGGGTTCACTGTCAGGGGCGAGTTACCAAAAGCCGTGCTTGGTGCCTCAATTGGAAGATGCCATAAACACTGCTCCTAACTAATTCCTCCCTAGTACATGCTGGAAAAGCCAAGTGGGGAAATCATCTGCACCAGAAAAATCAAACCCTCCCAGTGCCTCACTCTGAAAGGGGGAGGAAAAGTCAGGTATCAGCTGTGGGGTGGTTTGGGAGGGCCATATCAAGGATTCTGCATGTCAGCTGTGAAATCACAGAACATCCTGAGATGGATGGAACCCACAAGAATGATCCAGTCCAACTCCTGTCCCTGGCACAGGACAGCCCAACAATCCCACCATGTGCCTGAGAGGGTTGTCCCTGAGCTCTGTCAGGCTTAGGGCTGTGCCCACTGCCCTGGGGAGCCTTCTCAGTGCCCAACCACCCTCTGGGGGAAGAACTTTTCCCTGATATCCAACCTACACCTGCCCTGACACAGCTCCAGCCGTTCCCTCAGGTCCTGTCCCTGGTCAGCAAAACAGTCAGTGCTCCAGGAGTGCCAGTGAGGCTGGGAGGATGTGACAGTACACGTGCAGCTCCTCATGGCCATGGCTGGAACATACAGGAACATGCAGGAGCAGCTGTGCCATGCCCTTGTTTGGGACGGATGCTTCATGGAGCGGCCTGGAGAGGAAACACCTACTGCTGCTCTCAGTGAGAGTGCTTTCAGTGTGGTTGCTGCAGTGACTCTGCAGGGGAAGCCTTGGAGGATTTTATTGGAACTTCTATTTATTGCATCATTAGTAGCAGTAGAAGGTTCTGCTCTGTGACAATAGGCTCCTTTGGTTTATGAAGAGTGTGTAAATCCCCTGCTGAGCTCCTGCAGTGCAGCTGAGCCCTGTGCTCCTGCAGGCAGCACAGCCTTTGGTAGGACCCCTGCAAACAGAATCCCAGGAGTGGTATTTGGATTAATTACAGTGCTACGAGAGTCTGTGTGGTTTGCATTGCTGAGGCCATAAAGTAGAAGGGATAAGCTGTTTAGCATCGATGCTCTTGTTCATGAGTCCACAACCAGGTTAACCAAGAGCCAGCAAGTGCCAAACGTTGATGGGCAAGAGGTTGGGGATATCTATGAACATGTTCTTGTAGCAGGTATCTGACTTTGGCCTTGTCCTTCTGCTGGGTGAACAAACACTCCAGTCCTCTTGCTCTTTCTCCATTTAAAGCTCTGGATCAAGAGCTGTTCTGCCCCTCCACACGTTGCTGGCTGTTCTTCAGTCCCTGGCTTTGCTACTCCTGACACATCAAGGACGTGGGAGCAGGATGCAGGGTTCCCTTTTACCTGCTAGGCTGAATTAAACTCCTGCAAACTTACTCTTCTTGGGGAATTGAGCACCAAGGTCAAGCAGAAACAGGCAGTAAGAGAGCTGTATTTCTTAATAAAACTGTGTACAGCAGCTCCATAGAGACGTGCATTTGTGTTTCAGAGTAATGGCTTGACTCGGGTACTTGTGGCTCTGCTGCCCTGTGGGTTTCCCTGTGGGAGGGTCAGGAACTTGTTCTGCTTCTGAACTTCCCTCTTCTCTCATTCAGTGAGTGTGTAGGATGGAAAAGCTGCTCTGTTCCTTAGTCCCAGGAGCATTGTCAAGGGCAGGAATGGCAGTAACAGAGTCAGGCCTGGAGAGCAGCCATGGGAGGAGGTTGCTCATCTCTTCCCCTGTCCATCCCAGCAGTCAGACTTGTCCTTCTCCCTTTAGTGTTACTCACTCCTTTTCTTTAGGTTTCCTTTCTTTCATTCCCTCCCTGCACAGAATTTCAACACACTGATCTCTTCAGAGCTGGCAGGAAGTGATTTTGATTCATGAGGATGAAGTTCAGGTCTGGCCATCTTTACATAACCTTTTTTTAATTGCTCATTAAAGTGGAACAAGTGGCTGGTGATGGGAATGAATTTTTCCCCCTCGCAGGCAGCAGTGGCTTGCCAAGGTCAATGAAATCTCCAAAGCATCTATCCAACATCTGGCCTGCTGGGATTGCACTGCTGCTGACAGATGGACATTTTTAACCTGCCTGCTCTGCATTCACTTAAGCAGAGAGGGAAAGTGTGAATAGGGAAAGCAGCTGGAAGATTCGATTTTTTTCTTGTGTGAAAATAGCTCCCTTTTCTTTCATTCATTTATTACTTTTCAAGATAAAGAGAAGCAAACTGCTGCTGGGAGCACTGGAAGCATTTTCCCTGACCTGATCCAGCTGTACCAATCCCATGCTTGAGTCCAGGGAATGAGCTAGAGGAGGGAGTTAATGGGCAATTCAATAATCCTGGTGCTCTCCTGGTTTTAGGAGACTGAGAGGTGGTTTCCCAAGCTGAGAACTTGACAGAGCTGGCTCTGCCTGTCCCCTTGGAGCAGGGACTGCCATCAGCAGTAGGCATTGTGCCAGCTCAGTGCAGCACAGGACAGGAGCTGCTGCAGGCAAGGAGCTTCCCAGCCTGTTCCAGGCTTTCTTGAGGTAGGTTGTGGAGGTGGTGGTTTGCTCCCCTGTACAGGTTATCTCGTGCTGCTGGACAGAATTCCTTGGGCAGCCTGGCATTGCTCTGCCCAGTAGTGCAGGGTGAGCAGCCTGTGCACAATGGTCCAGGCTGGGTTTGGCATTTCCTCCTCCGCATCCTTCCCATTTTCATTCTTCCTGGATGCTGCTCTGACCATCTTTCCAGCTGTTTCTTTGGGTGGTTTTTACCAAATAATGCTTTGTGGGTCCCACCTGGTGGCTCTTTGCAGGCTGAGCTTCACCTGGCAAAACCCAGTGCTTTAAATCCATGTCCACAGAAACCTTTCAGCATAATTATCAAAAAAAAAAAAAGTATTTTAGATCATTGATCTTCCCAAATAAAAAACCTTTAGGAACTTCTGCCTTTTTTTTTTTTTGGCAGTGATTTGGTGCCTGTGCAAACACTTCAGTACACTCACAAATATATTTTTTTGGATGGAGGTGGTCACTGGGATTTAGGAAGATCTATAGTGTTTTCCCCTTTTTTTTTTGCTTCCTGTCATAGTTGTATATGCAACTTGACAAGAGATCCTGGCAGCCTGCTTCTCCAGAACAGTAAGCAGAGCCAGTGCTGCAGTAGTTTGCAGATAAATAATGTATTACAGCCTGTCAAATAAAGCTTTGAGCAAATACCACTTTAAAGGGTCATATATTGTGAATCTGAATATTATCCTACAAATCATTACTTCCCAGACCCTTTTGATCCCTTATTATGCACATAGCAGCTCTCAGAACAGGTCACCTTTCCCAACTACCCCTAAACCTGACAGAATTAGTATTAGCAATATTTCTGCTGTAGATGTTTGTTTAACGAGCAGAAATAAGCCCAGAAATCATCCCTCAACACTTTCTCTCTGTCCAAAAGTCCTTGTTAGGTTTATTTTTCTTTGCTATCTCAATTGGAAACATGGCACACATAAATTTTTTTTTGAGATTTTAGGGAATACATCATTTGTTTAATGGGTTTTTAGTAGAAACCTTCCTAGAAATTTAAGAGCCTGCTTAAAACCAGCCAGATATTTAGCTAATATGAGTGACTGGAGAGGGTAGGAGCTATATCCCTTTGGCAATGCTTTAGGGAAAGTCTGAGCTGTGATTTCATCGTGCTGGGTCATGTTCCAGCTGGGTGTTTCCCTCTTGCATGATGGGATTCGAGGCTCTCCCCTGCTTTGGTTGATCCTAAACTCAGCTTGCTCCTGTGCTAAGTGGAAGGCCCTGCTGGTTATTTTAACCCTCTTCTTCAGAAAAAAAAAAAAAAAAAAAGGCAGGAGAAGCAAAATAAGCCTCTGTTGAGTGTCCAGTCCCAAAATGCCAGGTTAGGGAGAAGAAATCCCACTTTCCAGCAGGGGGTTTTTACATCCACTTGTGGTTGGATGGTGCTGCTGAGCCCTCTTGGGGGGCTTTTGGGCTCGGACATCCCTCCCCAGGCAGATGCAAAGCAGGGCTTGCTCTCTTGGGCACAGTTCAACCTGATGGCAGCAATCACAAAACACTGCAGTTTTTTAAACTTTGATTCTCTGGCTAGAGAAAGCTTTGAGTTGAATTTTCCCCTGTGAGGGCCATTGGTTATGACAAGTTTATTGAGGAGGAAGGTGTGTTCAGCTGGAAAGAGTAACCTTCTCCTGAGAAGTGTCTGGTACCCAAGCTTGACCTTTTTCTGAAGGAGGGGTGTCCCAGGGGCAAGCTGGAATCTCATGCTGCATTTTCTTCCCACAACACCATCATATCTCAGCTGCAGCCCTGTGTCCCAACAGGCCCAGCCTGAACTGGGAGGGGCAATCCAGCCCTTTCCCCAGGAGTTACAGCAACAGCTCTGTGCTCACAGAGACATGGTGCTCTCTGTGCTCACAGAGACATGTGCCCTAACCCTTTGCTTTAGATGACATTTCCTGCTTTCCCTGTTGTTTATCAGATGGGAGAAGTCAACGTTTGTGAGGCTGCTGGTCCAAATCTGCAGCAGCATTTCCAATGCCCCATCTCCATGATTAAGGAGAACCCAGAGGAGCTCCTCCTGCCCATGCCAGATGGCTCCTTGGCCATCAGAGCTGCTTCATTTCCCACCAGTGAGCCTTGCAGCTGGTGGTGGCAGAAGGAGAGACGAAAGGAAACCGGTGTCTGGGTTTAAGAAATTCCAGCAGGGTTTTTGGAGGGTTTTTTTCAATCCAGGTGTTTCTCATGGTAGTGTCTCTGAATTGGTTTGGGTGAATGCTTCTCAGAGCCTGGGATTTGATTTTCCTGCAGGAAAGGTGGATTGAGTTAGTGGGGGAAAAAAAAAGTGAAGCAAGAAAGAAGAGTGATTATCAGTCTGTTGTTTTACAGTGGATCCTTGTGTTGGGCAATTAAAGGGATGTGGAAGCAGGAAAATTGTTTATTTGCCTTCTGCTTTGCTCATGTGGGGGAGCTTTGGCACCGAAGGAAGGAGAGTGGGATTGTTTCTTCAGACGGAAAGCTGAACTAGAAGGAAGCTTTCCTGCATTTCAGCTTATAGGGGAGGATGGAGATGCTCATTCTGTCGGGTTTGAGAATATTTAACACATGTTTAAGATGATGGAATAGTTTTTTAAATAAAAAGAAATCAGAAGTACCCTGATATGTATCAGGACTAGCTGCTGGGATTGGGCTGAAGCTGAGTGAATTTCTCCAACCTTCTTCCCCTCCCATAGAACAGTTTGATTTGGAAAGGACCTTAAAGTTCTTCTCACCCCAGCCCCTGGGACACCATGGGAGGAGGGACACCTCCCACTATCCCAGGCTGCTCCAACCTGGCCTTGGACATTTCCAGGGATGGGGCAGCCACAGCTCCTCTGGGCAATCTTTTCCCAATATCCCGTCTAACTCTGCCATTCCCCCTTGTCCTGTCACTACAGTTCCTGATGAACTGAATGTTCCATGAACACCTTGGAATTCCTTCCTTTCATGTCACATTGGCTTTTAGTGAATTTCAAACCGCTGCTTCTGACACTTTAAGCTCTTTTCTGCAGCCTCTCCAGTGTGCTGGGCTGCGGGAAGAGCCCTGGCTGGGGCTGGGTCTCCTTATCCCCCCGGTGTGTGCATGCAGAATCCACTGCTGGCACCAAGTGGCCACGGGTGGGAGCTGCTCCGGAGGGCTTGGACTCACTGTGTTCGTGTAGATTTTGGGGCTGCGCTTTGGAAGGGGGTAGGATCCCTCCGGATGAGCGGCTGCTTTGGCCGTGCCTTTCCTTTCTTTAGGATATGAAAAGGAAAAAGGTTGTCAGGGGAATTATTTGGCTGTAATAAATCCCTGTGTGCTCTGCCCACTTGTAGAGTTTGGGGTTGTTTTTCTCCCCTGAGTGACCAGAAAAGGAACCTCTCCAGGATCATCCCGTGCATGGAGGAAAAGGGTCATGATTACCTGGGAAAGGGCATTATTTTTCCTGACTTTTCAGGGATTTTAACCCTTAGCACTGTTTGTAAGCTGGGTATTGAGCACTGAAATTAAAATTACAGTAGGCTGTGCACCCTCCTTCTTTTCCAAGTGGGTTGTCCAGAAGACTTCCCAGAAGGCAGAGGAATGCAGATGTGCCTCTGCTCACAGGCAGGGAGGTGGGAAAAGGGATGTCAGGGGTAGCTGGGGTTGGCTTTTTACAGCAGAAATCAAGGAATTCCCACCCACAAATCCTTTGAGGCCCAGTTTCTTTAGGAAAAAAACACAGTCACTGACATACCAGCAAAAAACCATGCAGAATTCTGTCCCTGAAGTTTGCCTATGTCATCTTTAAATGAAATGCCCTGTTCATCCCTTCTGTAATTAATTTAAATGCATCTGACACCAGCTTGGAGGCAAGTTTTGAACTCTCTTTATCCATCACGGTGATTTTGTTGCTTTTTCTCAGTTCAGTGGTGGTTATATTGGAATTTGGGAACTGGATGGTGACCAGCTCTCTCTTGCCAGCCCCATTCTGGGCTGACCTTTGCAATGAGCCCCACTGAGCAAACCTCTTGAGGATCTGACTGTTTTGGCTTAATGTTAGAATGCTTATTTTAAAGTGAGATAAACCCAGAGTAAGCAGCTTAATTCCACAATTTTCAGGCCTTTTTTATTGTGAATAATTGTATGGACCCTTCCCTGCACCTGACAACCACCTGCAGAAATTAAAATACAGAACCAGCTTTGGAGCTCACAAGGAGGGGGATGACCTGGTTTATTCCTAGAGAATCAGGATGATTTGGTACTTTAAAGAGATTTGTATAAATAAGTTATTTTTGTTTTAATTTTAGATTTGATTTATCTTTATTTTGTCCTTTAATATTGTATTGTAACTGCGCAACAAGACTGATGGGCTTTTAGACACTGACTTAAGATTTTCTAAGCACATTCACCACTTATGAGGTTGATTTGAGATATTTGCACCTTTTTCTTAGCCTTTAATAAAAATTGCTGCTTAAAGCTCTGCTAAAACTTGGGACATTTGAAGGCTTTTGGTAGAAAAATGCTGGTTTGTGTCTTTGGGAATGAAATTAGGAATTTTACAGCAGAAGAAAGCATCAGTGCTGCTTTTGGAACAGTACTGGCTGCGAATTTTTGCATCCCTGGGGTATTGTAAAACTTGTTTGCATTCTTCAGACATGGCAGAAACTAGTGGTGCTTTTTAATGAAGAACATATTTTTTCCTCCAAATGAGTTTTCCCCCTCCTGTCCCCAGCACAAGAGAGTGGGAGAGGCCCATGTTTTACATCATGAGTAATCCCCCAATCCTGTATCAGATGACAGTAAAACCCACTATCTTTTCCCCAAATACTGCCTGGGCCACAGAATTTCTCCGTTTGGGCGAATCAAACCAACTTTCCAAACCCCTCCAGCCCTGGAATCCCACATAGCAGGAATCACTTGGTGTCCCACTGGGAAAAGCAGCCAGAATCTGACTGATTTGGGCTTAAAAATTACTAGCACAGAAGAGTGGTTGAGGCAGGAATGGTGGCCCCACCAGGCAGTAGGATGTCAAGGCACTGGTACCAAGTTCTTCCCTAGGAGTTTAAAAGTTAATTTTGTTGTTAAATGCCATTTTCTGGACTGTCCATTGTATGTTTCCTGATAAATTTGAAGGGATGTAATTTATACCAAATAAGGGATCACAAGTGCTGAGATCTGTGAAACCAGGTGAAGTTTAACGCTGATGGTTGTAAATTCACAAAGAAAAAAAAGGAAAGGATGAAATCTGCATTATTCAGTGAGCAGAGACCTGATGCTCCAAGGCAGCAGCTTCTCAGTGGGGGGAGCTGCTCTTCCCTCCTCCCCTGCAGCAAAAGCCAGGAGATGAACTACTGCTGGAGAGATGGATTAATGGAGAAAACCTTTTGCAGGGAAGACACAGCAACGTTTGCCAGAGTCAGGAGCTGGAAGGGGTTGAGGGCAAGGAGAACTTGGGGAAGGTGGAGTCTGGAGACATCCATGAACCTTCCCTTGCTGGGACACCGAAGCAGAGAAGAGCTAAAATGAGATGCAGGTTTTGCAAAGGTGATCTGTTAACCACCATCCCCCTGTGCAGCAGCCATGGACCCCACTCCTGCACGTGGCTCTTTTGGAGCTGCTCAGTCTTGTGAGGTAGAACCAGGAGGGTGAGACACAAGGGCTTCTCCCAGAGGTTTTCCAATGGAACAACGACGGAGACGGTCCCGGGGAAAGCAGATAGTGGAGCACCTTAGGGTTTCTTTGCAAGCATGCTGCCATGTGCTCACTCTTAGTCATGGTGCCTTTTTGTGCTGGGATGGAGTTTCCAGCTGTCTCCACCCCCGTTTCCTCTGCCTGTGTTGCAGTTTGAGCGGCACGACCCGGTGGCGGGGCGGATCACGGAGCGGCAGTTCGGGAGCATGCTGCTGGCCTACAGCGGGGTGCAGTCCAAGAAGCTCACTGTCATGCTCAAACAGCTCAAGAAGCACTTCCAGGACGGAGAGGTCAGTGGTGGCCACAGAAAATTTGGGAAGTGGGCACGGGGACAGCCGTGCCGTGCTGAGAAAGGAGTGCAAGCCATCTTCATCCTCTCTCAGGCCAGGCATCCACACAGCGTGGAGCAGCACAGGGAGACACCTGCCAGGGAAAGGGGAGAGGTGGGAGTGGAAATGGATGCTGTAATTTTAAAAATTCAATTTGCTGAGCAGCACCCTGGGTCTGTAGCCAGAACAAACATTGCTCCTGGTTCCTGGCTCGACCTTGGATTAATTAGCTGCTGTGACCAGGCAGTTTATTAACTCCTGTGGAAAAAAATTATTTGAATTGCTCACAATTTAGGGAGGGATAAGTTTGCAGATCCTACACTCATAAATTCAGTGTGAGACCTTGGAATAAGACATCCAGAGCACAAGGACGTGCCTTGTCAGGTAAGGCAAGTATGGGCTGAAGAATTACTTGAGCATTAGAATTTTACATCTGCTCCTGTAAAGCCAGAATGTTCTTTTATTAACTGGGTTATAAACAAGCAATTCATCAAAATGAGAATGGGTGGAAAGCCTTTGGCTGCCTGTTGGGTCAGGCTGTGTGTTTTGGAGCCACTTCCTCCTCACATCAGAGCTGGAGTTTATTCCTTAACTGATTTAGATGCCAAGTGTGTTGTGAAACACAGATTTTGACCAGGGTCTGCTCCTTTTTTGTCCCTTATTGGTGCCTTAACAGCACTCCTACATTAACAGGAGTCATGTGATTTTTTCAGGGAAAAAAATACTTAAATGTAACATGTGTCTAATAGAAAATATAGCTCTGCTGTTAAAGTTTGCAAATAGTCAATTCTTTTGCTGCAATGGCTGGTTTTTCATTTGTGAGTGTATTTATATAGAGATATTATTGAACAGTAGCTGGATGAATGAGAAAATAGGCAGAAGGGTTTCTTTTGGAAGGATTCTTACAGCACATGTTTTCCACCTTTCATGTGTAAGCCAAGACCCTGACATTTGTGCCAGAGGAAGAACTTTTTTTTTCTTTTACCTTATTCCTCATCCCCAAATCAGCCAGATTATGTTTCTATTTGCAGACAACCAGATTCAGAGCAAGTCTTTATCTTCCTTTATTCCAAGGACTTTCAAGGAGAGGAAAATAGGGAATAGGACAAGAAAAATTACATTTGCAAGGAACAAAATCGGTGGAAAACTCATGATTCCTTACACTGGTGAGGAAGAAACTCCCAGGAACTGTACCAACACCACCAAAGCTTTTCCTTGGAAATGTGGTTACCTTGTGAGAACTTTCATATGGAATCTGCCAAGCATCATCTTCCTTGTCTGATGCAAGTACCTTTGCTGCCCAAGGCAACCCTGGCAGCCTCCAAAATGATAAAGCTCCGGGTTTAGTCTGATCTTTAGCTGTTTTCCAGCATTGTTACTCTACATTCCTGCTTTTAGGAGTGGCAAATTTCCTTGTATTAACTGATAATCTGCTTTCATTTTTATTTTTCTTGGGGAAAAATCCTGTCTTACCCTGGATAAGTGAACTTTGCATATTCAGCAGAGCTGCCACACTCTTCTTTGTGTAAGATTGCTTGTGATTGTCCTCCTCAAGTTATACTCACACAGCTGCTTTTCTCCTAGTGAAAAGGGCCTGAGTCCAGTTATATTTACAAGCAAAGTATTTGATATATTGGTATATTTGGTATATTTATATCTCCCTAACCTCTAGAAAACCAAGGTGATTCTTCAAAAACTAGTGATTTTTGTCATCTACTACACATGCTTTGAGGGCTGGCTCGGATATTTTTCTGTGGAGATGGCAGGGGGTGGCACTGGGGTGTAATTCTCCCTGTCTGAACCCAAATTCCCAGAGTAAAAGCCATAATTTTTGCAGGAGGTGTTTGAGCTGTTGTGCTACGAGCAGGTATGTGCTCCTGGAGTCTGCCTGCTTATGTGTTACTTGAATGATGAAAGAATTCAGGGTTATGAATCAACAGCTGGATGTACAAATGCCTTGAAAGAGATGATCAGTCATCTGCTGAGTTGTTGATACAAATTTGAGGCTGTCCCAGACCCTGACTTTATTTATATTTTGATGCCTGGGACAGAGCTAATACTGATGCCAACCTCAGCTACAGGGTTCCTCAATAAAATATTCCCTTTCAAAACACTGGTGCCATTCTTGCTACAGACATTCCGTGTCTGTGTCCACATGAAAGCCCAGATTTGTAGGACACACATGTATGTCATTGGTTTTGCTTTTTCCTGGTGAAAGGATCCCAGATTTATATATGGGAACATGTAAACCTTCCCTGTGTTGGCAGTGTCCCAGGCCAGGTTGGATGGGGCTTGGAGCAACCTGGGATAGTGGGAGGTGCCCCAGCCCACGGCAGGGGGTGGAATGAGATGGTCCTTAAGGTCCCTTCCAGCCCAAGCCATTCCAGTTTTCCAGACAAGGATATGTTTTGCCTGGACAGCAGCACTGTTTGGCCTTGACATCTGCCATTTCCCAGTGGAGGATTCCAGGGAAATGCAAAGTTTATGACTCTTTGCTTAGAATAGCTGCTGGGATGCCTTAGTGCCACCACTACAAACCTCAGGTGTCCCAGACAGGGCAGGTAAACCCCAGCACACTGTGTTCTGTTGGCCTGGAAGTGGCCACACACCTTGAGGTTCCCTCCAGGCCTTCCACATTTTCAGTGCCTTGCTCCAGGCAGGAGCATGTCAGTCAGGAGGGAGGCATCCTGATAATTGCAGACATGTTTTCTCTTGTAGAACCATTGTGCCAAACCGAGGGATCTTTGCAGTGCTTCCTGCAGAAACACCTGATTTACTGAGTTATGTTTTTTGCTAGGACAGTGTTTAATTTAATCCTGCTGTACATCTGGGGAAGTGGGGCAGGTACACAGTCAAGGAAAGGTCCCTGTACAGCCACCAGGGATTTTTTTCAGCTCTGTTGTCCACAAGTTCTATCCCATTTTGCTATCTCCTTCCCTTTTGGCCCAGTTTCCTGGGCTGACAAAGCCTGCTGTCCATGTGTCAGTGCACACACAGATGTCTGTGTGAGAAGCCCTTAAAAGTGTGCTTTCTGTTTCAAAAGAAAGGTTGGTGGCTTCTTCCCTGCTGAGAAGTTGTTTGAGGAGAGTTACAGCAGATCATGTGAATTTATATTTGACAGTGCCTGCCCAACATGTGCTCCCTCATCCACACCATGCAACTGTGCCATCATCTGCAGTTGGCATTTTTAATATCTTGCTCTATCAGTCTGTCCTGCCAAGCAGGAGAGGAGGAGCCTGAACCTGAACTCTTCTTGACAAGCTGATTTATCTGTTCCAGAGAGGAATGCTGAGGTTCTTACTGTGGTGAGGATTTACCTCCTCCCTCAGCTCCGGGCCATGGCTGCGCTGGGGGAGTTGGAGGCTCCAGCTCTTGTCCCAGCACGTGCTGGTTCTATACAGCTCTATAAAATCAGGTGTAGTGTGACCAGGTGGGGGTCCCAGAGCTGCCCTCCTGGGGAATCTCAGGATGCCCTTCCGTGCCTATCCCGGGGCGTGGCTGTCGGCACCCACTGAGCGCACAGCCACCTGTCCCAGGTAAGTACAGCAGACAGGCTTCCAAAAATAATTACAAATGAGCCTGCTTGCAGAGGTCTCCTGCATCCCACCCACAGGCTCCCCTGGATGAGGGCTGGGGAAGTGGTTTTCAGTCTCTGCCAGCAGGGGGAAGTCCCTTCCCGTTGCAGGACTGGTGGGGCCAGGAGGGGAGCAGAGGGGATGAACACAAGCACAGCTCACAACTCGTATCCTCAAATGCCAAGGTGGACTTTTGGGAGTGTGCAGATGACTTCCCCTCTGGCTACAGCTTTGGGCTGATGAGTCCTTTGTCATTTCCAGGTAGTGTCCATGTTCTCCTTTTGCCATCACCACCTGAGTGTCTTCTCTCTGTCCTAGGGGCTGACGTTTGAGGAGGTGGAGAACTTCTTCACTTTCCTGAAGAACATAAATGATGTGGACACGGCTTTGAGCTTCTACCACATGGCTGGAGCTTCTCTTGATAAAGGTATTCAAACTTGAGGGACATTTCAGCTGCTGAAAGCCTGAGGGAGCTCAACTTGTGTCTTTGGAATTGGGAAGATGTCACACAAACCCAGGCTGACTGGTTAAAAATGAACCCAAATTGCAATTCCTCCCTGTAAGGAGATGCTTAGCGTGCTACATCTATGGACAAAGAGGGATATCAGGTTTTATACTTCCCCAATTTTAGATACAGATGTAAAAAGGCTGAAATGTGTGGCCTGAATGGATGAGGATGTGGTGATTTCATGGACCAGTAAAAGTCCCAAGTAGTGGCCAGCACCTTTGGAGCTCCCATTAGTGCTGGAGGGGAGGAAGAGGAGCACTGGAACCCCACTGAGCTTTCAACTGAGCATTAAAATCTGCCCATAGTCTGTGTGTGGCCAAAGGATTGGGCTGAATAAACCTCAGAGCTGGTGTTTCCTGGGGAGCTTGCTAATAATGTGGTTTATTGATCAGACCAATCCATATCCTCCTCTTTTCTGAGCTGGTTTGTATCAGGTGTGTTCTCAGATCTGACACACTGACATAAAAAAAAGGCCAAACCTTCCCCCCCAAACCATACATTTAAAACTGAAAGTCCAGCCCTCTGCTGCCAGGATTTGCCACAAGTGTGTCTGTGTTTCTTTTCTAGATTTTTTTAAGTGGGCTTTATTTTTAAAGCACTCAGCCTGGGATTATAAAAAAAAGACTTCAAACTCATTATGTGTTTTTTAGGCTAAGTGGAAACTGTTGTCTGCTAGGAAGTCAGAGCTGATGTATTTAGGCAGCTGCAAAATTAAACATTTCAGAAGTAAGTCATTCCAACTGCTGCTATTGTGGGAATATTAAGGCACTAATAGGTTTTTGAGCAGTGGAATTACAGAGGGAATCAAACATGTCACATCTCCTCTTGTGTGTGTCAGCAGCCCTTCTCATCTTTATTTTTGGGGGGGGAAATCATCTGTACTCTTTGTTTTAGACCACAGTTACCTTAAGACTTAAAGTTAGAAGAAGCTGATAGGATTTTCTTTGATTTAAACGTGAAAATACCAAATCTGGTTGTGCTGCTGTTGCTCCAAGCCCTTTCTGCAGCATCCCACGGGGAAGTAATAGCCCAGCAAATCCAATTTACTCAGTGTCTACAGGAAATTAGCAGTTGTCCTGTCATGGAATATGTATTTGTGGGGAATTTAGGGCTGTGTGCAGTTGGTAAATCAGTGTGATTGCTGTTTAATTATGTGCCATTAATGAGCTCTTGCTGGAGCTACAGCCACCGAGCTGAGAGTGTTTGGTGGGGTAAGGGAACCCTCCTCTGGCAGAAGAGGAATCAGATTTCAATCCAGCAAGCAATAAATGGGGTGTGCTGTCCCAAGAGTTAAGCTTTCACGAGGCTGCTTATTAGAAACTAACAAATGTAAAAATTACTGGTTGGATGGGGAGGAGGAAGAGGATAGTTTGTGTCATAATTTGCTGCTAACAGTACAGCAAACATTATTACAATTTTAGAAGGGCTGTTTAAAATTTAAGAGGAAAAAAAACTGGATGGTACCAAACAGCCAGAGCTTGACAGCCTGTTTTCTGTGTTGAATTAAAGTCACTTCTTCTTCTTCAAAAGATCATAAACCTGCATTTTAATGACCCATTTAATAACATGCGGATTATTTGTTAGCCCATCTTTCATTTTCCCAGAAGCATAATGGCTGTCATTCCCTTAAATCACAAACATTCCTTAGAAAACTTCCCACAGCTGGCAGCAGAAGAGGAGCAGAATTCAGCTCTTATTCCCCTTTCTAGGCGAGGGTGTGAATCGCACTTTTTTTGGCACAGTCTCCAACCAGACTTTCCTTCTGCTGGTGGAGATCCATGGAATAACTTCTTTGGGACTTAAGGCAAGCCATGGATGCACTTTGCTCTGGATGGGCCAAAGCAAGGGGAGGTGGCTGAGCCTGGGAGGGGTTAATGGAAAATCCTTTCATTTGAATTACGGTGCTTGGAAGGGCTGCAGAGTTCACAGGGAATTGGGAAGGAGGCAAAGGCGAGTTTGGAATGCAGTGAATTGCTGCTTGCTTTGGAGATGGGTGGGAGAAGTCAGTCTCCCCTGGAAGCACAGCTGGGATCCCTCCTCTGGAGCATGGAGTCAGTGCTGGGTGTTGGGCAGTGAGGGGAGGTTGGCAGGGGGCTCTGGAGACCCTCGTGGCCAACAGGGCCCTGGGCCACCCTCACTCAGGTGTGGGATTTCTCCAAGGCATCTCCTTTCTCTACATATTTTTGCCTGTAGATATTACACAGACAGTGAGTCAGCTCTGCTTTTTTCCCTTGTCTCTGTGACTTTCCATCCTGCTCCCTTTGATGTCAAAACAGTTTCTCCTCAGCTGCAGGGCTGCAGCCTTACAATTTGAGAAGAAAAAGAAAAATGTGCTGTGTCCCAGGATTGCATAAGGTTTGTCCTCCTCTCCTGGTTGGATATTCCAGCACATACATGCGTGATTTGAAAAAAAAGCTCAATAGATTTTTGCTGGTTCTATTGTCATCCAACATTTCCAGCTGGGATCCTTGAAATTAAATCTTTGTATCAACGTGAGACTGATTTCTGGAAGCCCAAAACTGACATGTCCTGCCTTTCCACCCTGGAATGGCCCAGGGGAGGGAGCCCTGCTCCTGTACCCCAACTGCCATTTGGAAAACAAAGGCAGCAGCCCAGCTGTCCATTATTTTGGCCAAACATGGGATTCGTCTCAAGATGGAGGGAAGAAGTGGAGTTGCCATCTGGCAAGGCTCTCGCACTTGGTGAGGCATCACTCGCGGTGCAGTTCTGGGAATTGGAGTGGAAAAAGAGGATAACTGTGTCAGACACTACACTTGATTAAAATAACTCAGATGGCCCATTAAAGGAACCAGTGGGAGACACTAATGCATGGAATTTTAGAAGCTTTTCAAGATGGAAATGTGGAACGTGTTTTTTGGTGATATGAAATCCAGGAGACCTTCTGTGGAGAGATGGATGCAGCCATCCCAGAGCCCCAAATCTGGGCAAGCTGTGTTTTAGATGTTCCCCAGACAGCACCTATTTCATTTTGTGAAATGGAAAATAAATTACAGTGGGAGATTTCCTTCAATTTTATTTGCCTCTCCAAGCTGCCTTGTAGTCTGGAGCAAGTGTGTCCAAGTGGAAGGCAGAGACACTTTTCTCTTCCTTATGTTTCCTTAAAAAGCAACACAATCTTTACCAAGCACAGCACACTCACACGACCCCTGTGAATTAATTTTGGCATCAAGCAAGTGCAATGTGATGGAGCTGACACTTGTGCAGCTGGATTAATGAAAAGGGAAGCAGGCACCTGTAAGTACAAGTTACAGCTGGGAAAACTGCAGCCAGGAAAAATAAATACAAGGAGGGGGGGAGGGATCAGGTGACCCTCTGTAGAGATGGAAGGAAGGGGGTGAAATCTCAGCAGAAAAATATGACTTAAAGAAGACAGAACAGGAGGCAGTGGTTTTAAACTGATTTAGATTAGGTGGTAGTAAGGAATTCTTGGCTGAGAGGGTGGGCAGGCCCTGGCACAGGGTGCCCAGAGAAGCTGTGGCTGCCCCATCCCTGGGAGTGTCCAAGGCCAGGCTGGAAAGGGCTTGGAGCAATCTGGGATAGTGGAAGGTGTCCCTGGCCATGGCAGGGGGTTGGAATCAGGTGGCCTTTAAGGACCTTTCCGACCTAAACCATTCTGGGATTGTGTGATCTATGAAACCATATAAGGATACAGCAAACAGCTCCCTCAGAAGGGCACCTGGGGCACCAGAAGAACAGGATGGCAGAACAGCTTGGTCAAGCACCCTAAAAGATTTGTGTTTATAAGGAGTTAGGTGAAATTCAGCGCTGCTGTCTGAGAAAATACAAATTTGCTTTTGCTGTCTGAAGATCAGGGTTTCAGGTGAGAAACCCAGCACCTAACATCTCTGCTGTTGCCTCAGTCAAGGTGTTTTAAAGTGCTTCCCCAGGAGAAGGGCCCTCTGGGAAAAGATATAAGTTTAGATAGTATTTTTTTTTAACCTAAACCTGTTTATCCTTGAGCTTTACCCGTTTCTGAAGTCCTCCAGCAGCAGGTGGGAGTTACAGCCCTGGCTGGAGCCAGGACTGCATTTAGGGAACAAGCATCACCTGACTGGGGAGGAGAAAGATGCCTTTTAAGAAGGCATCGTGGGGAAAGGACTGTGTCATCCACCATTCAGCTCTGGTGTTTGCTGCCACGTTGTGTTCGTGGTGTTTGATCCAGGAGGACTGATCCAGGATTTCTTCTGTGGTACATCCCCCCGCCTGGCTGGTGTGGGTGGGCTGGGAGAGACGTGTGGCCTCCCAAAGCTGGGCAACAAAATGAATTCAGCTTTTCTGTAGTGATTCCATTGGCTTTGCCCTTCCCAAAGCAGGCTCTGGCTGCCAGCAGGATATGCATGGAAGCAATGGCCATATCCTGACTTACTGTGACAGGACTGGAATAACTCCTGCCCAGAGCTACATTGCTCATGTAGGAAAGGAATTTCACTCAGAATAATTACAGAGGAATAGCAGGGGCCTACTTGAGATTTTATATATATTTCTTTTTCTTTTTTTTTAATCCATCTCCTGCGTAGTTTCAATTTTCTCCTGCATTATTTAGTAAAAGGTTTTATAGTGGAAAAGGACATGATGGTGCCTGTGGATTCCTCCCCAAAAACCCCAAACCTCACTCAGGGGAGCAGAAATAGTGTGGAAAGAATCAATAATCTAAACGTGCATGAACAAAAATCCTATTAGAAGTAGTTTATGCAGCTTGTAATCAATCCAGTTACAGTGTAGATTGGATGCTTATTTTTTCCTTTCTGACACACAACTCTTCAAAATTCCTGTCAAAATTCCTGAAGGGTCAGTAACTCTGCAAAGGGACTGGGGTGCACAATTCTGTGGAGGAAAGAGGCTCCTTTGGGTTTCAGCCTGATTTTGCAGCTGAACATTCATCCCAGTTACTGTGGGCTTGCAGTACAAAGTTTCTCCACACAGAGTTTCCTCAGGTCAGGCTTTGTAGGGAAGAAATTTAGCTTTAAATACATTCACACCAGCCTAGTGAGGGCTTTTTTTCCCCCCATGTATGCAGCAAAACCTACTGCCTAGCCCTGCCAGATTGATACCTCCATGGATTGTTCTTTTTGGGAGGTAGGAATAAGACTACTGCTCGCTTCTTTGCTGCCAGTCTGGGAAGAAAAGGGAAATAATTCCTTACAACTCTTTATTTTATTGCCAAATTAACCTGCTCTGCTCACTGGTGAAAGGTGGATGGGCTCATTCTGCAGTTATTGGCCCTGGGTTGCAACAGGAAACCCAGTTTTTGCTGGACTAGTTGGCTCATCGAGTATCACCTTTGCAACACTGTCAGAAGGAGCTGCCCGTCAGGAGAGGTCTCCCACCTGGATCTTGCTGTATTGCCAACACTTCCTTCTGATTTTCCTGATGTTTTTAACGTTTATTTTGACCACCCCAGGTGTCAGCAGGTGGGTGCTCACCAGCAGCCTCGTGTGTGGTGATGCAGCGGGAAGGTGAAGGCTTTGAGGAGCCTGGTTTGGGAGGCTGGTGGTGTTCACCTGGGGAGGGGCGAAGGCGATTCCGAGGCTTTTTTCCATGGAGGAACCATGGCAGCCCTCTGAGCCTGTGCCCTCGGTGTGTTGCAGTGACCATGCAGCAGGTGGCCAGGACAGTGGCCAAGGTGGAGCTCTCGGACCACGTGTGCGACGTGGTGTTCGCGCTCTTCGACTGCGACGGTGAGTGACCCCCAGGAGCTCCATCTAGGGGGAAAAAATACAGGGAAAAATGGAACCCACCTTGGGAGGTGTGGGTCTTGCAGCACTGGGTGGGAGGGCTTGGCATGCACAGGTTCTTTTTTCCCCTTCCCTCACAGAACTCCAGTTTGTTTAACAAAACGAGCCGTTGTGCGCCAGTGTTGGGCATGAGCTGATCTGTGACTTTCTCTCCAAAATCCCGGCCAAATATCAGCTTCATTAATTAATGGCAGCCCTGTCCTCATTGCTTTGCCAGCCCACAGAGGATGGAGGCACTTCGAGGGAGGTTGTTGCCTCACTGAAGCACACTCGGGTTGATTTAATGAGAGTTAGTGGAGTCTCTGCCACCAGGGGACGGTGGCAGCGATTCCGACTTGGGAAGCAGGAAATTCTGCATTTGCCCAAAGCCAGAGTCCTTGCTGGCACTGCCAGCACAGTCACTGGGATCTGGCAGCTCTGGTGCATAAATATGACTGTTAAAAAATTCATTTAATTATTCTGTTCCCTGTTGTCCCTCTTGGGTTCAGCCCCCCACCCGCTCCTTTGCACCTTCCTACGGTCACATCTCTCGTTTTGTTTCCCTCTGTGTTTCAGTGCCACTTGCTGGTACAATTTCCAAGCCAGATCAGATCATCAGGCTGGAGATCAGAGGGAGCCAAAGCATATCCAAATACTCCCTGCTTGCATCCCCTCAGAGGAGAATCTGCTAGATATTTTGATAGCAAACCTTTGAGGGGAAAGGCTTCCCTTGCCAGAGGAGTCCCTCTAGGAAGGAATCAAACAGAAGAGGAGACATAAGACTTCTGTTGTTTATTATTTGGGTGGTTTCACTCCCTCAGTGTTTATAGACATTACCATTTGCACATCAAAAACCTGCACCACTGGGAGGGAATTTTGCCCCTTGATAGTTTGCTGGAATTTCACTGCCCAGGGCAACATTCTCAAATAGCCTCACCAGATTAATGAGTCTTTCCCTCTACTCCATTAATTAAAAATGGTGCTGTTACTCCTTTACACTCCTGTAATTTCCTAAATCACTTAAAGCAGAGAGTTTCCTGTGCTCCATTTGCTTTTCTGTCTCCCAGACTGGCCCTGGAAGCCGTGCCAGTGCCAGGGCTGGGATTTAAACCCTGTGGCTCAGGACCCCTTGGTCAGCAGGATATTTCGGGAGGTGGCAGCCAATGACACTCGTGGGGCTGCTGCCCTTTCTCATTTCAAGGAGTTTGGTGCTGGGTTCCTCATTGGTTTTCCTCCACTTCCTCACAGGGAACGGGGAGCTGAGCAACAAGGAGTTCGTTGCCATCATGAAGCAGCGGCTGATGAGGGGCCTGGAGAAGCCCAAGGACATGGGCTTCACTCGGCTCATGAGGGCCATGTGGAAGTGTGCCCAGGAGACAGCCTGGGACTTCACAGCCCCCAAGCAGCAGTAGCAGGGTGGGGAAGGAGCTCCCACATCCCCTGGACCAGGCACCAGCCTCTGGCTGCCCCTCACAGGGAGGGCTTGGAATCAATGACAAGTTTGAAATCCCAGCCTGTTGTGCTTGCAGCTTCTGCTTTGCTGCTGGCTCCTTCGTTTTCCCCTCCCTGGGGAAAAAGGACTTTTGAGTGACCCCACCTCCTGCTGGAGAGCTGCACCCAAATCATCTTGATTTAATGCACCAGGGTTATTTGTGTTCCTAGATCGCTCCTAAGCAGAGATTCCTGGGTTTCCTGGGTCCTACACCAGGATTGTGGGTGGCCAAACACTCTGTGCTCCCCAGGCCCTGGAGCCCAGGTGCTGCCTCTGGGTAAGAGCAGCTAAAAAGTAGCGGAACACCTGGTTCTGCTGCCCTTCCTGCCTTGCAGGAGGTCCCTAAGGAATTTCCTCACTGGAGAGCCACCTCTGTAGGAAATGGAATGGGAATGGGCTGACAGATGTTTGCTGAGTGCTGTCCTCCCTGTAAAGCACCCTGTAAAGATCTTCCTCACAACATTGTGGCTTGTGGCTCATCTCTGGGCTGGGGGTGAGAAACTGGGTGTTTTGGGAGGGGGAGGAAAAAAAAAAGACTTTGCAGAGCTGGGAAGACAGAAGGGGATAAATCACTTCTGGGATACTTTCCATCAGCAACACAAGGAGGACATGGAGCTGCTGGAGAGAGGCCAGAGGCACCAAGGGATCAGAGATGGAGCAGCTCTGACATGATGAAAGGCTGGAGAAGTGGGATTGTTCAGCCTGGAGAGGAGCAGCTTTGGAGTGACCTGAGTGTGGCCTTGCAGGGCCTGAAGAGGCCACAAAAGATGGAGAGAGACCATTTCCAAGGGCCTGGGGTGACAGGACGGGGGGAATGGCCTCACACTGCCAGAGGGATAGTGGGGAGGAATTGTTGGCTGGGAGGGTGGGCAGGCCCTGGCACAGGGTGCCCAGAGAAGCTGTGGCTGCCCCATCCCTGGGAGTGTCCAAGGCCAGGCTGGAGCCCCCTGGGACAATGGGAGGTGTCCCTGCCCAGGGCAGGGGTGGCACTGGATGGGCTTTAGGGTCCCTTCCAGCCCAGCCATCATTCCACGATCCATGTGGCATATCGATCTGCCCCCGCTCCCTCCCTGCGCTGTCGCGGCCCGCACCCCGCTCTCGGGAGCAGCTCCGGCGCCTCGTCCCCGCGGGAGGGAAGGGCCGCTTCTCCCGGTGTCCCGCTCCGAGGCGAAGGCCCCGCCGCGGGCGCCGCAGGCCCTCCCCGGGCGGTGAATTTGGGGCGTTCCGAGGCTTTCCCGAGGATTCTCCCTCCGGCTCCGCCCCGGCCCGCCCCGCTGAGGGCGGGGTCCTTGTGACGTCATCACCCCGCGCCGGC
>VXBA01004876.1:46901-65740 GCA_013399895.1 Serilophus lunatus | reverse complement strand
CGCGGCCTGCGCGGCCGCCGCGGGGCCTGACCTCTCACCCGCACCGCGCCTGCGCCGAGCGCGCGGGGGCTGCTGGGAAAGCGAGTCCGCCCCGGGAACCCTCGGGATGGAACCGGGAACCCCCGGGGTGGAACCGGGGCTCCGAGCGAGGAGAAGGCCGGGAAGGGAAAGGAAAGGAAGGGAAGGGGACCCCAGAGCAGCGCCCGGCGGGTCCGCGGCGGGAGCAGGGAGGGGACTCGGTTGGGCTGCGAGAGCCCTTCGCTTTCCTCCTCCTGCTGTGCCTCCTTTCCTCTTCCTCCTCTTCTCGTCCTTGTAGTCCTTTCCCCCTCCTATTTCTCCTTTTCCGTTCCTCCCCTCCCTCTCTTACTCCTCCTCCTGTTTCTCCTTTCCACCTCCTATTCTTCTCCTTCCATTCCTGTTTCCCTCTTCCTTCTGTTCTTCCTCTCCACCTCCACATCTCTTCCTCTTTTATTCCTCCTCTCCCTCCTCTGTTCCTTCTGCTTTCCTCCTCCTCTCCCTCCCTCTCTTATTCCTCCTCTGCTCCTCCTCTTCCTCCTCATCTCTTCCCCTCGTTCCTGCTGTCCCTTTCCTGTTCCTGCTCCGGGCTTTGCCCCCTGTTCAGACACAGCTCACACCCCTGACAGAACAATCCCCCTCCCTGACAGGTTTATGGATTTTGGGGACCCATCTCACTCCCTGGAAGCCTTGATTAATGTGGGAAGTGCTTTCTGGAAGCCACCAAACACAATTCTTTCCCTGAGTTGTTACAGATGTAATTTTTTTTTCTTCACACAACGTGTGGTTTTTTGAACACAACGTGCTCAGTTGTGGCCAGACCTAGCCAAGTGTCACATCCAGGGCCCTTTTGGTGTGTTCTGGCCCCTTGGGACATGCTTTTCCGGATCCCACAGCCCTCCCTGAGCGTCTCCAGGGCTCCTGGCAAGTCCCTTTGCCACGGCTGCCAACACTGAGCCACGTGGCACAGCCAGAGCTGCAGCAGCTCTGCCCCTGGATGGGCCTTTGGTGTGGTCGGGGCTCAGGGAGGGGATTTGCAAAGGGGATTTTGGCACAACTCTGGGGTTGGTGGGGCCCAGGCACACCCTGGAGGGGGAAATTCAGCAGAACTTGGGCAAGTGTGGGCTGATGAGCCAGGAAAAGTGGAGCTGAGCTGGCAGAAGTGAGGGCTGGTTCAGCTCTGGGTGCTCTGGATTTGTGCTGTGCTGGGGCTTTGGGGGGCAGGAGGAGCAGAGTTGGGGCTGTGGGGCCAAGGGGGGCTGAGCTGGGGCTGTTGCTGTGGTTGCATTGGGGAACTGGTGGAAATCTCCCCCAGCCCTGGCCCTGTGCCCTGGGCTGAGCCCCCAGCGTGGGCAGCAGGGGAGGGGGGATTGTGCCCCTCTGCCCCTCAGGTGAGACCCCACCTGCAGAGCTGCTCCAGCCCTGGGGAACAGCACAGGGAGGAAGGACATGGAGCTGCTGGAGAGAGGCCAGGGGAGGCACCAAGGGATCAGAGATGGAGCAGCTCTGCTGGGAGGGAAGGATGGAGAGCTGGGAATGTCCAGCCTGGAGAGGAGAAGGGTGTGCAGACCCCACAGCACCTTCCAGAGCCTAAAGGGGCTCCAAGAAAGCTGGAGAGAGACTTTGGACAAGGGCCTGGAGTGACAGGACAAGGGGGAATGGTCTTAAACTGAAAGACTGTAGCTTTAGGTGGATATTGGGAAGCAATTGTTGGCTGTGAGGGTGGGCAGGCCCTGGCACAGGGTGCCCAGAGAAGCTGTGGCTGCCCCATCCCTGGGAGTGTCCAAGACCAGGCTGGAGCCCCCTGGGACAGTGGGAGGTGTCCCTGCCCACGGCAAAGGTGGCACTGGATGAGATTTAAGGTCCCTTAAGGAGGGGCCACACTATGATTCCAAAACTCGAGCTGTGGGGAACTGAGCCCAAACCAGCAGGCAGTGGGTGGGTGGGGGAACAGCCTCATGAGGGGAAATTTAAAAGCTCCAGGTTTGGAAGGAGAAAAAGCCAAGACTGTAATTCAGTGAACACTGGAGTGAATATGAGGGAGGGAAGGATTTCTTTTTTCTAAAATAAATCATTTTTAAATTTGTGAAACGCCTGATCCCAAAAGCTCCTCCGGCGAGATCCTGCTCCTTACCCAGCTCTGTTCCATCCCTCATCCTGGATTGGCTGCTGGATTGTGGAGTGGATTTTTCTTGCCCCTGCAAGCCCTGGGGGGGCAGATAGGATATCTTTTGGCTCATCTCTTGGCCTGCAAGCCTTGTTTGCACTTGCCTGAAGAAGGTGATACCCCCACAGTGCAAGGTCTGTGGTGTGCAATCCATGGGAGGCACTGGAACGTCCTGGGCCCTGGATAAAGGACTGCAAGGTTGTCAGGACACTGAGGCCTCTGTAAATAATGTTGTCTGGGTTTAATCATGGTGTGTGTGGCTGTTCTTTTTAGTGGGGATGAAGAAACCAGTCTGATACTTGGTTTAAAAAGTAGTTTAAAAAGATGGTGCTGTCCAGCTGCCAGGGAAATGCGTGATGGAAAGGTGCTGCCATGCCTGGAGCCTCCCTCAGCTGTGCCTGCTGTGCACTTGGGCCAGGCCTGGGGGTTTGCCCCTTCTTGGCTGAGGAGAATGGAGGGCAGAGCCTGAGGAGAAGAAAAAGGAAAGTGAATTTATGCAATGCATGTTCAGTAATTAAGAGGGAAGGTGGTTTTCACAGCTGCTCCTGATACGTGGGTAAGGCAGGAGAACAAAGTGCCTGTCGTGCCAGCAGCCACCAGTGCTGTGGTTCTGTCCCCAGAAGGGGAGGGTCCCTGTAGGATTGGCATCCCAAGGGATTATTCTCTGAGCTCCCTAAAGGTATGGCACTGTCACATCACTTCCCCTGCACTCCTGCCTCCTCCGAAAGGCAGGAGATAAGGAAGAACAATGTTCTTTATGATATGCTAGAGGACAATTTTGGACATGCTTTGGTGTTAGAGAGGGGGAAAAAAACCACAAGGATGCACCACTTTGGTGGCTCCTGGACTGGCTGCCTGGGTAGTCCTGGGGTTTTTATTGGGGTTGTGTGTGTTGGGAGAAACAGAAAATCCCTTCAGCAGCAGCCCTCACATCTGGGCAAGAAGCAGCAGGAGCTGGAGGGTTCCCTGGATGGAAAGGTGAGGATCCTCCTGAGGGTCACAGAGCAGTGGCAGAGATGAGGAGGGGTCTCTGAGGGAGAGCTGGGGGAGCAGGTTGAGCTTGGTGGTCTCTTAACCTTTTTTTTTTTATTTATTCTTTTTCTCATTCCAGTTCTGCTTGAATCGCTCAACAAGAACGAGCAGTCTGCCAATGGCCAGTCCCAGCCCAGGGAGTCCACAAAGCCTCAGTTCAGGAAAATGAGTGGAGACTTCCCTTCAGCCAACGGGGAGGCCGGAGGGGAGGCCCCCAAGGGCTACACTCAGGACCAGGTGGATGCAGTGAAGAGGTGTGTGAGCCTCCAGCACCTGGCACCGCTCTGGGTTTCACACTGTTTGAAAGATCTCAGCTTTGAACCACGTGGAGTGGGGTTAAGAACATACCCAGGAGGATTTATAGCTCCAGCAGCCCTGGGAGGCAGCTGGGCTGAGTCTGCCCGTTTCCCAAACCCTGTCTCAAGGTGTCCTTTGTTCCTTTCTGCCGTTTCCACCGTCTGGAAGCTGAAGGACTGAGCTGCAGGGCACAGTCACTTGGTAAACTTTGTTTGAGGTTATGGGCAGAGCCTGAATTGCACAAGAACCACTCTAAGGGACTCGCAAGGGTGCTGGTGACATCACCCACTTCTCCAAAAACCCGGCCTGCTGGATTCTGTCTCTCCTGAGTCACGTGAGAAGGAGAAACCATGGCTGGGCTCTGAGTGTGCCCAGGAGGAGCTGGGCTGCACACCCTGAGCAGCTCCCTCCTCCTCCCTCTAGAATTCAGCTGGTGTCAGTTTTAGGTCTGTGAATCAGCTGAGGAAAGGGTGGGGGGAAACCCACAGCCCAGGTATCCTTCAGATCCTGTATTCCCTCCCAAGGAGCCTCCAAAACGCGAGCGTGATGGATGTGAAGTTTGTGTGCCAGTCTCATTCCTCTGCGGGTGATACCAGGGCCTGAAGAGAGGCCCTTCCACCTCTCCTGGCCCGACTGGTTCCGTGGCAGTGTTTGTCACACCCGGGATGAGTCGTTGAAAACAACTGGGTCACCCTGTGAGGAATGAGGGCTGAGTAATCCAGAGATCCCTGCACGTCATCCAGGGAAACCGTGGCGCGTGAGGGGTCGCAGAGCCGACGAGGGGCAAGGCAAAGGGTTTTCCTTCCCTGAAACTCCCTGTTTTCTCCCCTCTCCCTGTTCTGTCCCCTCTCCTCTGGCAGGGTGAAGCAATGCAAAGATTACTATGAAATTCTGGGAGTAAACAGAGAGGCTTCTGATGAGGACCTGAAAAAGGCGTACCGGAAACTGGCGCTCAAGTTCCACCCGGACAAGAACCACGTGCCAGGGGCCACGGAGGCATTCAAAGGTAAAAACAGCTCCAGAGCTGGGGTGTGCCCCCAGCTGTCAGGCAGTGGCACTGAGCTGGGCTGGTGACAGCTCTTAAAAACAGCCTCAGGAGTCAGGTGGAGCGAAATAAAGCTGCTCTTTGTGAAGACACCTCTCTTCAAAGCTGGTCGTATCAGGGACATGGTATAAGCTTTAAATAATAACCACAGGTTGGCACAGGGAGGATTCACCTCTGCTGGTTGAACACGGAGAGACCTTCCTTCCCTTCCTCCCAGCACCCCTTCCCGTGTGTTGCTCCAGCCTCCTGGCATGCTGCTCAGGAGGAAATTCCTTCTGCATGTTAACCAGCTTTATTTTGGAGGGAGTTGCAGGTGTTCACCTAACAGGGAGAAGCCCCAAGTCCTGCAGGTTCTGTCTACTGGCAAACTGCTGGTCTTTAAGGCCCCTTCCAGCCCAAACCATTCTGGGATTCTGTGATTTTGGGAGTGAAATGCATGAGACTTCTGATGGAGCAGGGAGGGAGGCTGGCCTGGTGTGAGTGTGTACTGATACAGTATTGGGGTGAGCTCCTTGCAGACATGAATTCAGCAGTAAAAGTCTTATGTAAGGTTTGTTCAAGTCTTTTAAGACTTAAATCCTTACCTGATAAGTGTTAGCAAACAGTGAGCTGACCTCCAGCTACTTGGGAGAGCCTGTGTAGTGTGGGGGGCAGATGAAAGAGCATCTGCAGACAGATGCAGCTCCACATGTGCAGAGCTGCTGCTCGATGGCCCATCCTTGGATCCCAGCTGGTGGCACAAGGCAGGTTTCCTCACCTGTAATCTTCAGTGATGATGTTTGCCGAGGGCTTTGACAAGAATTACGTGCCAGAAGGTGAGTGTTAAGCAAGGTGCCCTTTATCCCCTGCTGCAGAGCTCTCTGCTTGCGGGTTATCTCCTCCAGGCCTGGCCTCCCTCCAGGCTCCCTGTCCTTCAGCCCCCAAGCTGAGCTCCCAGGTTGCTGAATCCAGCTGTTTGGTTCCAGAGGGTGAAGGGGGAAACGTGCTCTGCAGTGGGGATATGAGTTAATTTTTTCTTTTGTTGATGTATTAGCTGAAGTCTTGGCATTCGCCTTCCCCGTGGCTGCTGATAAAGTGTCTTGTCCCGAGCCCGTGTCTCAGTTCATAGTTGCAGTTGGCTGCAGTCTGTCCTGTGGCAGATTTGCATCACTGCCTGTCTGATGTTGGAAGAAGAGTTGAACCTGGCTGCTTGGAGCTAAAATGCTGATTTGGAATGAGGTGTTTCTTGGCTTTGTCAGCACAAAGTCAGACAATGAACGAACCCTGAGCCGCTCCGTTCTCGTTGCTTGGCTGGTTCTTTCAAGCTCTGTGGTTGTTACACTCCCAGTCACTCCTCGTCCACCAGCTTCTCTGCCTGGCTCTGGAATTGTTTGCTCTGTGTGCACTAATTATAACCAAGAAGGAGAAGGAGTGTATTGACATTATATCCTCTGTGCTCCAAATCTCTGGTCCAAAAAGAAACCATACACCTCCATCTGACTGGGGGGAAAATGTTGAATCTTGGAGCTGATCTCCTCCAAAAGGGCACGAATCTCCCTTTTCTGTCCTCTCTGCCCCTGCCTTTTACACAGCAGGCAGCCACTGCCATGGGCATTTTGGCTCCTCGTGAGACAGGGAGGCTTTTGGGTGGGTTGGTGCAGAGGGGAAGTGGGAAGCTGGAACATGTCGAGAGGGAAGTACAGCAGTGGGAGGGTGGCAGGCAGACGTTCTGGGAGAAGGGCTCAAACTGCTGAGAGTGGAAGGAGATCACTCAGGGAACTGGCAGGACTTCAGTTCCAGTACATTTCCACTGTCACAGGCGCTGGTTAACGGTCCTTGTAATTATGCACCTTATGTCTGGCATCTGGAAATTTTGAAATTCAGAGCTGACAGACACAACTTCTGGCTAATGTTTCTGTAAGAGCTTTTATGGAAAGTTTTAAAGTCTCTTTCAGTGATCTAGCCCCTATTTAAATTCTTTGCAGTTCTGGTTTTAGGCTCCAACATTGAATTCCCCTAATGCCACTTCTGAATAAAAGTTTTCAGCTGCGATCGTATTTCCCTACACAGCTGATCAGAGGTAAAGGGCTTCTCAAAGGACATGGACCAAATCCTTGTCAGTCATGTCACAACTTAATTGAGAGATTTTTCATCAAGTCTCTTGGTGTGGTTTCCTTCTGTCTGCATTTGCCAGAGCCTTGTGCCAGGTACCAGCAGCCTGTTGAAAAGACACGGGTAGTTGGGAATCTCACACGTGTGATGGGAAAGGCGAGTCCTGGCAGCTTGCAGTGCCAGGTGCATTACCTTGTGGGCAAAAGAAGCTGATTGCTTCCTTATTGTCCCTCTTGCAGCCATCGGGAACGCGTACGCCGTGCTGAGCAACCCGGAGAAGAGGAAGCAGTATGACCAGTTTGGAGATGAGAAACTCAACCCTGCCCGGCATGGGCACAGCCACTCGGACTTCCACCGCGGGTTTGAGGCCGACATCTCCCCCGAGGACCTCTTCAACATGTTTTTTGGTGGTGGTTTTCCTTCTAGTAAGCACCCTAAGCCTTGGTAATCTCTTGGATGGGACCCGATGCTTTTGGCAGAGTAACGGTGCAGCGGGAATTACTTGGCTGTGCATGGGTTGCTGAGTTTGATGGGCGAGAGTTCTCCACCCATGACCTCAACATCTCGAGGTTTTTAAGTTGTTCAGAAGGGTACTTGGAGTACTGGGCATCCAGCAGGTAATGCTGTCAGAGCTGGACTTCTTCCCAGCTTCAGGTGTTTGTTTGCAGGGCTGTCAGCGTTGGCTGCTCTTAGCTTGGGTTGAATGCTAGAACAAAAAGTGACTGGTTTTAAGGCTTGTTGTAAAAACAATCCTGTTTTGAGGAAGGCTTTTCTGCCTGGTGGTTTTAGAAGTTAAATCTTCTTATCAGAGGAAACTCTGGGCCTTGATCTCTATCTGCTCCGCCACACAGGTGGAGCAGTTTCTGTGAGATCTGTGGCCTCTTCCTTCTCTCCCCTGTGTCCCATAAAAAAGAGGAAAGTGTTATTTCAGGAGCATAATTTAAACCTCTTGATTTGAAAATGAAGTCTGCATCCTGTGTATCCACAGTGCTGATCAAGGCTTGGGTAGCAGGAAATAACTGAGTGCCCATTCCTTTACTTGCTCAGCTCCAGTCAAAAAGACACATTTCCTATCAGGATAAGGGTATTTAGGAAGACTTCCTTGTACTTGCTCTGGTCATATCTGACTGGCAGTGGAGGCAGGGGTTATTTGAACCTCTGTGGACCAACTTGAAAAAGAAATAATTTGGTTTCAATTAAGAATTACTCTGGTAGCTCTTTCCTGTCTGGTACGTGGGAATTAACACTCCAACACCAGTGATTCTCACAGGCATCTGGAACCCTTCTGCAGCATTTGTGTTCTGCCTGGCAGAGAGGCAAAGCTACTCCAGCAAAAACAGCACGTTGCTATTTTGGCTCAGTCTATTTTTCCCTTTCCTCACTGTCCTGAGAGAATTCAGGGCTGCTCTCTCAGCCAGGCTCCCTCTGCAGCTGTAGCTTTGATATTTAAAGCCAGACATGGAAGAGCTTTGTTTTCAGGGTGGAAAAAAACCTCAGAATTATTTCTGGTTTTAATTGGTTTTAATCTAAAGGAAATTCGGTCAGAAGCGAGGAGGTCTGTACAAGACACTCTCTCTGTGTAGCTGACCCTGCTCTGAGCAGGAGGCTGCACCTCCTGAGGTCACTGCCAGCCTGAATTTCCATATGATCCTGCAAACTCTTACGGAATTATCTCAGTGCCCGCTCTGCTCTCACTCAGTGCACCTTGGGAATACTGCTGTTTCAGCCTGGAAGCAGGTGACGTGGATCATGGCCACCTTTTGGGGCTCCTTCCAGGCCAGCCAGCACCGTCCTCCTCCCTGTGACTGTGGTGTGACAGTTTCCTTTGCCTGCAGGTAACGTTCACATGTACAGCAATGGCAGGATGCGGTACACCTACCACCAGAGGCAGGACAGGAGGGAGCACCAGGCAGATGTAAGTGGAGAACACACGGGGGATTGGGAGGCTGGTGGTGTTGCCAACACATGGATTGGGAGCTGGCTGCTCTGGCTGGCTTGGGAAACACTCCTGCTTGTTGCCACCCCCCTGAACAGAAAGCTGGAGTCACAGTCGTGGCTGATTTCTGGGGATTGCCAATTTTGTTTCTTTAAAACAAACAAGAACTTCCTGAATACTTGTTTCTCAGGCTGAAAGGGGGGTGTGTACGCTGCTGGGAGCTCAGGAGGTGAGGGAGATGGGGGGATTGCTTTCATCCAGCACTGAAAAGAGGAGAAGGTTTTTCCGTAAAACCGGTCCTGCTCTCTAGCAAAAACCACAATTGCTCTAGTAAAACAAAATATGGGCATGACATATTCCCTTACAAGGTTCCCTCTGCCAGTCCCCTCTGCCCTTTGTCACATCCAATGAGTTTGAACCTGCAGTGTCAGGTGCCCTGTGGGCTGCTGGCTTCCCCCCACTTCTTTTGGGTTGCTGCTAAGCCAAATGGAAAAAGCAGGAGAGTGGAGGCTGTGTCAGGTCTGGGAGGGAGGGAGGGCAGGGCTGTGGGATCCTGGTGTACAAGTGTGTGGGTTGGCACTCCACTGTGTGTTTCTGTTCCTTCAGGGTGGCCTGGGGCTGTTTGTCCAGCTGATGCCCATCCTCATCCTGATCATTGTGTCTGCTCTCAGCCAGATGATGGTCTCCAGCCCACCCTACAGTTTGAGCCACAGGCCGTTAGTACCTGTTCCTGTAAAACTTACCCCGTGGGGAGGGACTGGGCTCTGGAGGGGTGTGATGGGCCACAGATCTCAGCTCTTTTTTTCCTGGGTTTCTTTGATTTCCTGCTTTATCTCCTGACCCCATTGCTCTTGCTGCCAGCTGTCTCACACAGCAGTGAAGGCCTCCTGCTTCTCAAACAGGTGTGAGATGGAAGGTGCAGGGAAAGTTTCTTGTGCAGCCCATACCCACCCACACCTGGCTGTGTCCTTCTGGAAAGGGACAGGTCAAAGGGGTTTGTCAGGTTGTAGCTCAGCACCAAGACCCCACGTGGAGAACAAATTGAGATTTAGAGTTTAAAAAAAAAAAGAAAAAAAAAGAAAAAAAAAAAAAAAGAAACAGCTCTGTTCTTTGTGAAGGCCTTGGTTTATGCCAAGTACAAAGCAGAAGAGGAAGAGAAGGAGAAATAACAGACACTCCCAGAGAAATCCCCTGGTTTTGACCTCTTATCTTGCCATGAAACAGCTTTGGGCAGACATTTATGATGCGAAAGTGAAACTTTCGTTCTAAATACTGTGGAAATGCCCCATTTGGTCACTTGGATGACAAATGGAATGAGTCTTTATTCTTAGTCACTTTGCAGTGCCAACAAAGAATGGGGAAACAGGCCTGATTTTTGGCTGCTTGCATCATGTTTGACAGAAGCTTAATGTATGTTCAGTACAAGTTCCTTGTGTGTATTTAAAGAGGGCAGAGTTGGTTCCAGCCCAGGGTTCCTGCTTAGTTTCACAGGTAGCAATGTTTGCCATTGATCACAGAATCCCTGAAGGGTTTGGGTTGGAAAGGACCTTTAAATTATTTTATTCCACCCCCTGTCATGGGCTGGGGCACCTTGTACTCGAGCAGGTTGCTCCAAGCCCCATCCAACCTTGGTCTCGAGTAACTCCATGGGGGAGGCATGGTGTTAAATATTATAAAACCCAGCTTAGCTCTCAGATTCAAGGTAAAGACTGTGACATTAGTGCTTGGAACCAAAAGGTGGAGTGGTTTTGGCACAGTTAAGGGTTATTCTGAGAGGCTAAAGAGTGTTGAGCCGTGATTTCCGCAGTTGGCATCAGGACTATAAAATGAAGCATTACATTTATACCAGTTGGGTTTGTACTGGGAAGAATTTGTGGTGTGAGAAGACATTCAGGGGAGGACAGCTTTTCAGTTTGGCAGGGATTTGCTTTCCAGCCTTGCCAGCTGCCAGAGGAAAGCCGTCCCTGAGCCCCAGATGTTTCTCCCCTGCTCTGTTCCCTGCTCCCTGTGCTCTTCCTGTGCTGGGGTAGCAGCAAGCAACCCGATTTCCCAGTCTGGAGTTGGACAAGGGCAGCAAGTGAGCTGATGCAATTCTCCCACACCCTTCCTGAGTGACAGGGGCTCTGGGCTGAGGTGGTGCCGTGCCAGCAGGAGGAGCTGCTGGATCACTCGCGGCGGCTCGTGCTGCCTGGTGGGAAGGGACACGCTGTGCCTGAGCTCGGCGAGCAGGAGAACAGAAACTTTGAACCCAGTGAGGTTTCAGTGGCACACCGAGGTTTTAATGCCCCTGCTCTGCGGTGGAGCAGTCACTGAGGAGGGCAGAGTCCTGAAGAGCCATTTGTCACCCCATGACCTTTGTAAATCTCTCCCAAAAAGCAGCTTTCTGCTGGAAGAGCTGTCTGGCTGCAGACCTGACCGTGCCATGCTGCTCTTCAGTAACACCTCATGGAATGTGCCCAACTTACTTGCGTGTCTGACCACAGGTGGCACGTGGCTTGTGCCCTTATTTTCGTGCTTTACACCCAAACATTCTGCTGTAGCTCTGCCGGCTTCAATCCTCCTCCTGTGAGGGCACACTTTATAATTCATCCTTTTACAGGAGTATGAACTTTGGGAGAGCTCAGGGCTCTGTCTTCACAGGTCAGATAGTGAGCTGGGCTTCTTCCAGGCTGCACCTCTGCCTCAAAAAATCTCAAGGGAGTTTTCTGCTCATTTTCAGTCCATCTGATTACTGCTTGTCCCCAGGTGCTGGACCTTGGTGAAACGTGCAGGAGTCTTTGCATCACTCGTGTAAACCCTGATAACAGACTGAAGGGTGACCTGGATGAGTTAATGTTTAGACCTGGCTTAAGAATCGAGCTGGCTTTTAATGCAGCAGCCAGCTGGTATTTATTATTATTATGGGGAACTTTGGGCACATCTCCATATGGAGCCGTTCCTGATGACTCCAGTATTTGGGCACAGGTCCTGTGTTACAGCTCACACACGCCCTGATGGGGATCTCCAGCTTTGCTGGAAAGCAAGTGCAGGGCTTTGTCTGAAATGGAAATCCACAGGACCAGGGGAGGAAGAGATTTCCTTCAGGAAAGTGCTTTCTGTGCTAGTTGGTGCAGAGCAGGTCTAATTTTGCAAATGGAGGAAATTGTAAAGGGATTTAATTAGTGCTGAAAATTTCAGCTTTATTTTAAGTGGGTTTAAGCCCTCGGCAATCTGCCTCAAATGTTTGTGTTCAGAGCTCTTCTCACCAAGCTGGAGGCTTGGCAGCTTCTCTCTCCCCGTGCTGGTGGTTCATTTCCTCTCCCTGTGGCTGGTTAGGAGCGAGGGATGTTTCCAGCAGTTTGGAATCTCGTCACATTGTGGGAGCTGGGAGCTTTCCTTTGCCCCTGGAGCTTGTCCTACACTATTCTGCTCTTCTCCTCTCCCTGAACCAGGTCTGTAGGTCACATACACAAGAGAATCACAGAGCACTTGAAAGTCCCCTACTACGTCTCTGAGAACTTTGCAGACGAATACACGGGCACGAACCTGAAGAACGTCGAGCGGAGCGTGGAAGATGATTACATAGCAAACCTCCGGAATAACTGCTGGAAAGAGAAGCAGCAGAGTGAGTTGGGGGGGCAGGAGCACAGGGTCTTGGCTCTTACTGGGGACTGACTTGTGCTAAAGTTACAGTTTAACACGGTGCCAGCACATTTCCTGTGTTGTTGGCTTGGGTTTTTTCAGTCGATGGCTTCACGACAGACCCGGTATGTGGGGCTTTTTGTTTTGGTTGGTTTTTTAATGCTGCTGTAGAACTGGTCAGACAAGAGCTGTGCCCCAGAGGCTCCCCGGCCGTGTCAGCAGGATATCCCCGATTTCCAGTGGCGGGGGGGGGGAAGGTAAAATCATGGAGGCACTAAAGTTGGAAAAGACCTCTAGAATCACTGATAGCTCTGTGTAATATTTTAGTTGTTGAAGGACTGTGTTGGAAAGGCTGCTGCCCATGGTGTCATGCATCCCACATCCCTGCTGTGGGGGCACATGGGATTGAGAGGGATAGCCACCCAGCCCAACAGCATGACAGATGATCCAGCCAACCATCCTGGCAGCACAGTGTGGCGAGGTCACCAAGTCCCACGGGCAACCTGACTGCCCTGGCTGCCCATTCCCAGCATGTGATGGTCACAGCTGTGGCCGGGGTAGGATTTCAGTACCTAGAACGGCGGGGGGTGCCAAGTGAGGCAGATGCACCCATGCTGGGGTAACCTTTGTGTGCCCCCTGGGACTGGAGGCCATTCCCACCGGGCTCCGGAGGCTTTTCCCGGGATGGATGAGCTGTCAGCAGCTCTTACGCCCATCCTGTCCCGAAGGGCGCGGGACATTTCCTCAGCCTCATCCTGTGTTTCACCTCGCCCTGGACGAGCTGGAGGTGCCTCCTGTTCCCAGCAAATCCTGTGTTGGGGGACGAGGCCTGGCGGGGGTGGCTCTCCCCCCAGGCAGAATTCCTAACGCCAGGCTTTTCCCTTTGCAGAGGAAGGCTTGTTGTACCGGGCACGCTACTTCGGGGACTCGGACCTGTACCAGCGGGCACAGAGGATGGGCACCCCCAGCTGTAGCAGACTGTCAGACGTCCAGGCCTCCCTGCACGGATAGTCCCGGCCTCCCGCTCGGCACCAGCACAAGTAGGAGCCGGCGGCGGCGCTTCCCTGGCAGCGGAGCAGGGAACCGTAGTGCTTTTAACACTTAAATCCCTGATTGAGACACAGACCTCCACGAGTCTCCTCCGGACGCCCGCGCGGCGGGGAGCTCTCCCTCCGCCCGGCGGCCACTCGTTAATCAGGACTTTGATTTCGTTTAGTTTGCATGTCGGCAACCCTCGGCTCTCTGCAGGCTCCCTGTTCTCTCTGGCGCTGTGGGTGTTGGGTCTCTAGGAACAGGGCGAGATCCCTGTGGGTGAGGGTGGACGGAAGCACCTGGGCTGGTTGGAAGTTGGTTACCAGCCGTGGCATCCAGCCACCGTGTTTTAATGAACCTTTTTTGGGTTGCTTTATTGCCTGTTTTACTGCATAAGCTGTTATCCCTGGCACGTGAAGTAATAGGATGACAGGGAACAGAGTCCCACTCAACAGATGTTCTTTCTCCCCTACCCCAGTTGCCTCTCCATGACACTCAAGGAGAACAAAGCAAACGGCCAGAATTCACAGCAGGTTGTAGAAGTAACTTACTGGGTTAAACTGGGGATCAAAGTAAAAGCAGCCGATGGGGGTTGGAGAGCTTGGATTGAGGAGAGCCCTGTTGTGAGACCTGGAGAACTGCTCCAAAATAATGGAAGAAAAATTGGCACAGGGTTTAGAGTCCTTTTTCTGCTTGAATTTCTGGGCTGATTTCACCTTTCAGGTACTGCTTGGCTGAGAAATGTGCAGGTCCTTCTATCCCAAAAAGATCTAAAAATGGGGTTTCTGTAGAAAAGCTGACAGGTGAAGCTGGTGCCTCGTGTGCTACGGACACCATTTTGGCTCACAGGACTCCTTGAGGACATTGGTCGTCGAGCTGCTTGATTTGCAGTTTTGTGGTTTATTTTCCTTGGCATCTGAAAGTTTGGCCTTTAAAGCAAATCCTCTGGGCCACGTTCAGCTTTTTTTTGGGGGGTGTTATCCTGGTTTTGGATCCGTTCTTACCCGATCCACCTGTTTGGATGAATTCACCTCTTCCTTTCACCAGACTCCGGTGTTAGTTACCCGCTTTTCTTTAATTCCCTCCCTCCACCCGTGGTCTGAAAAGAGCCTGGAGGAGCTGCTGCCTGTGCTGGGGGGTGGGGAAGGAAGGGGGAGTTAGGGAGGTGTGCGATGGCCCGGAGACTGACACCGCTACCGCTTTCGTTCCCAGACTCTTGAAATGCCTGAAGACTTTTGGCGACATGCACTGAGCCGAGGTGACAGACTTTGCTGTTTAAAAGAATCAAACCTTATCATAAAAAACGAAATTGGAGAATTTGCAACGCACAACTGCCCTCTTTTCTTCTCTCTGCCGCTCGGGCAGCGATCAGATCGGGAAATCCAGCTGCCCATCTTCCTCCTCCCCTTCCGACACTACCAACGTGCTGCTGGGATCCCACAACCCCTGGAACAGACACACAGAGTGTAAAATAACCCGGAGTAACTGCAGAAGCTGTGAAGCAGAAGGAGACCCTTCCCCGCTGCCAACGGAGAGAGAAACGGGACGATTTGGTGATAAAACTATAAGAAAAACAAAAGGAAGAAAATATAATCTATTTAGCATTAATTTATAGCTGTATATATGTTGTACTTTTCAACTATGCAGGGGTTGGATGATTAAATTATTTTGTTTTCTGCCCATTCTGGTACACAGGGAAGCGGGAAGCCTCTTCCCGGAGCGTCTCGCTCCGCAGCACTTTCCTGCCCGGCACCAAAAAAAAGAATCACGTTGCAGTAGCTGTACTTTGCTGTGGGGGGGACCTGTGTGGATTGGGATGCCCACACCTGCCTAATTTAGGGAAGCAGAATTCCAGATCTGCAGGGCGTCACAGCGCTGGGGGAGCCGTGGTTGTGCAGCGTCGGCAGAAGCCGGAGCGGGTCAGCTGAGCCCCGGCGTCGCGCTCGGTGACGGGAAGGATTGTCCTGGATGGTTTTTGCTCATCAGTCGTCGGGTTAATTTGTGCACGTAACTTCTTTTTTTTCGCCGAGTCTGCTCTTAATTCTGCCTGGTAATCAGTCCCTGCAGGGAGGGCTTTCCATCGGCCTCGCCCTTTGTTGGGGGCTTTGTGTGTGTCCTGCACTCGGGGCTTCTCACCCACCCACCCGCCATGTGCAGCCCAGCCCTGGCCTCCACAGAGGAGGCCTGGAAAACACTACAGATCCACGGGGAACGGAGTGTCCCATTGCTTCTGGAAGAAGTTCTGCTGGGAGAGATGGAGGCACCCCCTGAGCTCTGATGTGGGTCTCACTCCATCACCGTCAGGCAAAGCTAGCACGAGCAGAGCCGCCTCCCGTGGAATGAACTGGATGGTTTTAGTTTTGTTTCGCTCCTCTGCAGTTCCATTTGTGTCTAAAGACACTTTCAGTGAGAACCGTCCTCCTGACACACTCGAGGGAGTGGCTCAGGAGCACGGCAGCTCCCAGGTGGGCTGGCAGAGGAGGTTTTATCCCGTTTCCTTAGGAATCCACTCGCTCTGTCTTCAGCTCTTTATTTATTTCGCAAAATCTCATCCTCCCCTTGGCCGCAAGCCTTGTTATCCCACAGCCACCTTGGCTTGGACTTGATTTTAAGAGGTTTTATTCTCTTTTTTTTTTTTTTTTTTAATGATTCCTCCACCTTCAGAAGGCATTGGGTGGAAGTTTGGCGTTTGGAGATGGCGCTTGATAGAGGCACAGGGATGATGGGGACGGGGTTAGACGAAAATCCCGCTCGCAGAAGGAGCTGGATGTGTAGCCCAAGGCATTCCCTGCCCGGAGCCTGCCTGCCAAAGCCTTTGGGTTATTGTTTTTTCAGTAGATACCCACAGATCATCAGGAGTGAGAAGGCGTCGATCCCAATGGATGCTCACAGAGGCTGTATCTCTCAATTTAGAATTAATTATACAATTGTACATCTATAAATAAATGTTTATAATGTGAAAGGCTCCAGCTGTGTTGGTGTCCTGCGGATCCGTGCTCCAGCCAGCTCTGGTTTTACAGCTCCTCGTTGGATCTGCACGGGAGAGCAGTGAATGGAATTTGGAGTCTTTGCCATCCTGGGAAATGCTGATGGCTGAGAGCTCCGGTGCTGGGGGGAGCTGCTCTGGGATGGCAGAGGGATGGGGAGGAGGTGGTGCCCCTGTGGGTCCTGGCAAGGTGACAGCAAACACCCAGCAGGACATCTTTGCATCAAACAGGTTCTGCTGAGATGTTCCCAGAAAGGCACCTTGCTTTCCTCCCCTGCCATTTGCCAGCTCCCTGCATCCTCTGGCTGAGCTCTTCTGGGGAATGTTTTATCCTCATCCCATGATGCCACCGGCCTGGCAGCATCTGCTCTTTGGACGTGATCCCCCCCAGGGTCAGGAGGGCTCGGGCTGCCTTTGTCCTGGGTGGGAATGCTGCCTTGGATGTGCTTCCTGATGGCAGTGACTCGGAAACTAGCCTGAAATCCTTGAGGTTGGATTTGGGATCTGTGCTTCCAAATGGGTCTCTTTTCCCCACATTCCCACTCCCTGGCGCAGCACAAGGCTGGACCCCTCTGGCATCCCCTGCTCCCCATCCCCACGTGCCAAAGGCTGGAGCCTTTGGGGTGGGAACTTTCCTCCTTTTCACTTTTTTTTCCCCCTTCTCCCAGAGGTCAAAAGGTCACATCCCTTCTATTTCCCCTCAGTGCCACTTTCCCAGCAGTGCTGAGTCAGCCCTGCCAGCCTGGGTCTGCCCGCAGGCAGACACCCACAGCCCACTTTTTGGGGTGGTTTTGCTGCGTTTTTGAGTCGTTCCCAGCCACTCTGAATTTCAATGTGTGCTGCTCCTTGCCCCTCTCTTCCCCCACAGAAAGGTGCAGGCGATTTGCATTAGCTCATTAGCCCAAGCTTTTAATTAGAGACAGGAAGGCAGCAAAGGCAGGCGAATAGCTCGGCACCATCCTTCTCTGGCAAGGAGGAAGCAAAGGGGATCCCACTTCTCACTATCATAATATTTGGTAGCAAAACATGAGGGTTTAGCGTTACTGTGGGACTTAAATCCTCATTTGCTGCTTGTGCCCCCCCAAAGTCTCCCTCTTTGGCACCTGGGATCCCCAGGCTGCTGCTGCTGCCACAAATAGCTCCACTGATGCCTTTAGCCTATGGGAGACACTTGATCCAGCCTTGCTGGCAGCTCCTAGCACTTTCCAGGGAGCTGCCAAGCTCCAGAGACCTTGATACACTCCCAAAGTTCTCATGGTCGGGCCATTTTGCTATAAATAACAGCAGTGCTTCATCTTCCGAGCTGGGCTGTGACCGTAGGGCATTTTGAGGTCCCGTGGTCCTGCAAGAGGGGGGGTGTCGTGCTGGGCACCCCCCAGCAGAGGGGCTGTCCTGCCACTCTGTGCTGACTTTGGGGAGTTTGGGTGAGGTTTTTGGCTTCTTGGGGGGGATGCTCTGGCACGTGACCCTTGGAGAAGTGCTCCAATTCCCAAAATTTTGAGGGAAAACACCCCCCTTTGCACAGTGTGGGTGTGAAAAGGCCAGTTTCCAGCCGTGCCAGCCTGGGCACTGCTCGTTGCCCTGACTGCTCCTAGGTGGTATGTACAACCCGTGAGCAACCAACGCTTCAGTTGTGGGTTGTCCACGTCAAAACCGAGTTTTTTCCGTGAAAAGTCACCGTTTGTCCCCTGGGGGATGAAAAAAATCCAATAACCCAAGCCTGAGCCAGAACAAACTCGCATATGAATGGAAATGGTTTTTCAGGCTGATTTTATCCCCCCACACCTTCCGAGCGGAGTTTGCCAAGCAGCTTAATTACCCTTGAGTGAAAACCTTTCCCCTCCCCACACCCCGAGGCCTCTAATTGCACCTTTGGGTAATTGGTCTCGGTGTCGGCGAGTTGGGGTTTGCTCCCCCCCGGCAGGTGTGACCCTCCCCATCTCCCTTTAGCCGAGTCTGGTTTTGTGCCCGGATTTCCAAGCTGTAACTCCCAGGCAGGAGCAGGCACGGGGCTGGCCCAGGGCCCTGACTCAGCCCCCCTGAGTCACAGCCCCGTGGCTGCAGTTAGGAGTGGGCGCAGCGGGATTCCCCGCCATTCCCCAGCCCTCCAGCTCCCACCACAGGGGCTGCCCTGCCAGGGAAAGCCTTCCCGAGGGTGCCAGCGGGCATTTCGGCCCCGCGGTTGCATCATCCCTCCCCGGGCCAGAGTGACAGCGGGGAGACGGCGGGTTATCAATCAAGACAACTTTTATTAGAAAAGTAAAAAAAAAAACAAAAAACAACAAACCAAACCACCCGACACGATTTGCATAGGAATTGTCGCACTTGAACATCAAGTGTAGGAGTGTAACCTGTAACCAATGAAGCGCCCGCAGCGTGTCAGGGCGAGGGGTCCTGCCCCCGGGCCCCGCACGTGCCCCTCTCCCACCGCTCTCGTGATCAAAGGCTGGACGCGATCCCAGACCCCCGGGGGTGGGGGCTTGTCTTCGATCCAGACCCACATCACTCGCTCCCACGCTCCGCCCTCCCGCCGAAACCCCATTGATTACAATCCTCGTTACAAAAGAAGCCCCACGGTTGATCAGCCAGCGGGACAACCGGCCCTTCCCCCTCCCCA
>VXBA01004876.1:34634-45907 GCA_013399895.1 Serilophus lunatus | reverse complement strand
GGGGCTCCGCCCCCCCCCCCCCGCCAGCCGCTCCCACAGGCCGGGCATGGCTCCGGTTATCCCGGGACGCTCCCGCTCCCACAGTCCGGGGACGGCTCTGTTATCCCGGGACGCTCCCGCTCCCACAGCCCGGGCACTGCTCGGTTATCCCGGGACGCTCCCGCTCGCACAGGCTGGGCACGGCTCGGTGAGCCCGGGACGGTGCCTTCAGCCCGGGTCTGTCCCGGTTCTCCCGGGCCGGTCCCGCTCCGCTCTGCCCGCACCGCCCGCGCCGCCGCCTCATATCGGGCCGGCCCCGGGCCACGCCCCCGGGCCGCGCCCGCCAATGGGAGCGCGGGGCACGTCCGCGGCGTCTGTCCTGCCCGGTGACAGCGGGAGGCCACGCCCCGCCGCGCTGGNCCTGCCCGGTGACAGCGGGAGGCCACGCCCCCCGCGCTGGCCACGCCCCCTCCGCCCCAGGCCACGCCCCCGCGCCGGCTCTGCCCCGGGCGCTGCAAAAGGGACCCGCGGTTGCATCAAGGGGACGGGGGGAGGTCGGGACGGGACGGGACGGGACGGGACGGGACCGGACCGGACCAGACCGGACCGGACCCCTCCCTGACCCCCCATCCCCCGGGGCCGGGCACCCCCTGAGCGCCCGGACTCAGCCCCGGGGGCAGCCCCGTGCCAGCAGGGCACGCACCCCACGTCCCCGTGGGGAAGGGGGCACACGCCGTGTCCCCGCGGTCCCCGACCCTTCCCGGGGCTGGGAAGCCTGCGGGGCTTTGGTTTCGATGCACCGGTGTTTGTGTGGTGACACCGGCGCGGCCGGGTCCTGCTGCCCTGGCACGGGGTGGGGCTGAGCCCTCCTGCCCTGGGCCGGGACAAACCGAACCGGGAGCGATCCCGGCGTGTCCCATCAGCTGGAGTTGTCCCGGTTTCTAAGGGAATAAAGGATGTTGCAGTGAAAGGAGCTGAAGATCACGGTGGGGGACGTGGCCAGGCTGGGATGGGGGGCTGCTCAGGGCCAGGCCGGGGGGCTCCTTCCCCATCCTTCCCCAAGCCCTCCAGCCTGGAATCGTGTCCCTGTGCGTGCCTGTCCCTGCGTACGTGACCTTTCCCAAGCCAGACCCCGAGGAGCTCAGCGAGCCGAACTGGCGATAAAGGGCTTTGTTTGTCCTCCCGCTGCGCTGCCCGCGGCTTTATCGGAGGGGCTGAGCACACTCTGAAGCCACCCCAGGACCTATCTTGGGTCCTGTCCTTCCCGGCGTTGATAACAGCCCGGCAATAAACGCGGAGAGCACACACCGTGCCCAGGGACGAGGGGGACAGACCCCCCCGCGCACCACCGGTGACCTCCCACCCAAAGCGTGCGGGGGGCGGTGGGTGCAGAGCGTCTTGGGCACCCCACCAGCAGCTGCGGCTGCTTTTTAGGGGTCAAAGCTTGAATCTGGCACCTTTTCGGCAGTGGAAGGCCAAGCTGGGGGAGTGGGGAGTATCTCGGGGAGCAGAGGGGCTGTGTGGGGAGCTGGGAACAAGTCCTGGCTTGCAGCTCTCAGAGCTACTGCTCGGCTTTTTGTGACAAAAAGTGAACAAACCCAACCCCCCAGCAGTTAGAAACAGACCCTGATATTTGCACACTCGCGTTCAGAAAAGGCTGGGTGGTGCTTGGGATCCTGTTTTTCACAAAATGTACCCCCTCCCAACCACCAAGTCGTTGGTACAAATGTTGGCTGGGTCAGGCTGAAAATAGATGAGGAACCGCTGGTTTTGGGGTCAAAACAGGGGGGAAATGGCAAATAAACAAAAAAAGAGGTAAAGGACCAGAGGGAAGGCGCCTTGCTAAAAATAAGTTGGAATTCTGGAGCCAAGCATAAATATTTTTCTTTCTTTGCCATAACATCTCCTGGTAGGCAGGGCAGCAGGCAGCTCTGCTGTGATAGCAAGTTTTAAAGGGAAATGTAATTTTTTTGATCCCTTCAATAAAATAATCTCAATGTAATTCCATGCATTCATGGTTTGGCTGGGAGGGGAGGCAATGTAGGGCTGGCACCCCCTTCTCCTTCCCAAAAGAGGCCAAGATCCAGGCTGCTCCTCTGCAGGAGAGACTCCAGGAATGGGTTTGGGCAGGAAAGTAAAATTTTAGCTACAGTGTTGGTAATCCTTGCACTTCCCCTCCCCGCGTTCTGCAGCTGGCGTAAACCCAGCGTGGTTTTTGTGGACGAGCAGTGTGTCTTCCCCTCTGACCTGCTGGCCTTTCAGGGAGAGCAGAGAGCGATCCAGGCTTTGTGGACGGCCTGTTCCCAGCCGGCTGTGCCCTGTGGGACACCCGCCCTTCCGTGATGAGATTGGCCGGATCGTTCCGATTCCCAGCCCCGCTGGCTTCGCAAAGGGTTAAGCAGGAGCCGGGGAGGGGGAGCGGCTGGCACTGGGGAGGGTCCTTGGCTGGGCCCCTGCCCGGGATGTGCTGAGCTCAGCGCTTTTGCAGGGCTTCAAGGGGAGGGGGCTGGGAAGAAGGAGGAGGAGGAGGAGGAAGGGAGGAGATGTACCGAGGGGCTCGGCGAGTGCCTTGGCGCACGTCGGGTGCAAAGTGTGCCCTGTGTGTGTGATGGGGGGCGAATTCCTGCCCCACGGGGTGCTGCCACTGCCTACGGTGTAGCTGTTTGTTCCCAGCAGCTCCGTGGCCCAAAAAGCTGCTTTTAGGTAGATTTACACACTATTTGGGCACGCGGGGTTGGTGCAGAGGCCAGCGTGATCCTCCCTGTCCGAGCATGCACACGGGGAATCTCGGAGGGGCTGAGGCTGCCGGTTTTGGGGTGTCCCCGAAGTGTCGGCTGGGCGGGCGGGTGTCCCTCGCAGCCTCTCTGTCCCGGTCGTGGCAGGGGGTGACCGGCACACGAGGGGTGACCCTGCGCACCCTCCCAGCCCGTGGGCAGCTCTGACAGGTGAGCTTTGGCTGCGTGGGACGCGCAGCAGGTCCCGGCGTGCCGCCGGCCGGGCAGGTCCCTGCCACCGCCGAACCCTCCGGGCCCGTCTCTCGCCCCCGGGACAAGCAGCTGCAGGAGTCGGGCGGAGAAACAAGGAACGTGCACCCCGGAGGGCGGGGGACAAGTTCTGGCAGCTGGGGTGCTGAGGGTCGGCACCGCAGAGCTGGGGAGGGGGGCGGTCCGTAAACCTCTGTAAACCTCATCTCCCCCCAAGCGCTTTCGGGGCGAAGGATGGCAGACGGTGTTCCGGGGGCGCATCCTTGGTGCCGGGCGCCTTTCCCGGGAAGCGGGGCGAGCGCGTGCCTTGGCGCCGGGGCCAGCAGCGCGAGGAGCCGGGGAGGGGAGGTGTGAGCGGGGCCGGTACATAACGTTCTGCTGCGAGCAGCCACAGGAAAACCAACCAGCGGCTCTGAACGGGGCTCTTTGTTCAGCTCTTTTTTTCATTTCCCCTCCCCTCCCCTGCATCAACTTTTTCTGGCAGCTGACGGGCTCCCTTCCCCCTGCGCTCCGCGCTCAGCCCTCGCCCCGGGGGTCTCGGGGGGCAACGGGGCTCCCGAACCCCGAGGAAGGGTATTTGCCACCAGCGCTGTCCCACTGAGCTGCTCAGCAGGAAATAGGGCGGCTGGGGAGTTTCCAGCTGCCAGGGAAAAGCTGTGTTTGGAGGAGAGGGTCCGGCAGAGGGGTTTTGCCGTGCGGTGCAGCGATGCCTCCAGTTCTCCCTGCCTTACATAAAGTGTTTACTGAGCGGGAGGAGGGAACGGCCAACAACATGTTTTTGCATTCGTAGTACTGTACAGGGTGAACTTTTCACTTCCTCTCAATGGCTCTCACACATGTGTCTATTTTGGTGCTGGGCACACATACAAACACACCATGTACAGCACGGAGCCAGGGACGTTCCCTGCTCCTGCTCTGTCCCAGCACAAGGAACGGCTGGAAAACAAGGAATGGGAGGAGGGCGAGGGGGATAAATCTCAGTCCTGCTGCATTTTGAATCGGTACAGGGAGGTCTGGGCAATGCTTGGGCACTGCATCCCGTGGGCAGAGCCACGGGCACCAAGCCCCCGGCGTCCCTGGAGGGCTGGTGGAGTGGAAAACTTTCCCAAGTCAAGCAGTAGAAAGGAAAGGTTTTTCCTGCGTCTGATTACACCGGGTTCAGTGAGCGAGGGGGGCGGGGTGAGGGGGTTTGGGGATCTGCTGCTCCTTTCCCAAACCACACAGTGATCCGGGGCAGGTATTGCTGGCACCTCACCCAAGGCACACTTTGGTGTCAGGAGTAAACAGTATTGCAAACAGATAGAAAACAAGCAGAAAAGTTGAGGATCGAAAAGCTCCTTTCTTTCCCAAGCGAGCCCATCTGGGATGGAGGTTTAATCCCGCCTGCCATCACGTTTGAAGCGATCCTGGCCGCGGACCCGCTGACTGTGCAGGAGGCCCCCGCAGAGCAGGGGCTGGCAGCCCTCCAGGGCTGGGGAGGAGGTTTTCCGGGCTGGGGCCAGGGCCCAGGGCCCAGGGCAGGCGGCGTGGGACACGTCCCAGCTGAGCTCCAGCCTTACGTGGGAATGCCCCGGGAACCGCGCTGTGGATTTTCCACGGAGCTGGGGCTGGGGCTTCAGGTGAAGCCAGTGTGGGCCTCTGGATCACCCTGAACCCTGAGACTGGAACTGAGTTATTAACGGCAACAAACACAGAAGGTGGCTGTGTTAGTTTTCTCCCTCAGTTTTAGCTCACTGCTTGGTGATCCAGCTAAGTCGGGGGATGGATTCCAACTAATCGGTTTCAATCCAGATGCGGCTGGACTGAAAGAGTGAGTAAAAAATACAATCATCTGGTAAGTAAGATGTTGAAAATGGAAGAATTAGGCATCTGGAGCAGTAAATCATATAATTGCTTGCATACAGTGCTGCTCCTACCCCCTGCTGGCCAGCAGAGCCGTGGGGTGAAGGCTCTCATCCATGGAAAATCAACATGTTGAAATGGTTATGCCAGAACATGGAAATCCAGCTCCCTCCAGGAACAGAAGTGAAGTACAACCGAAAAACAAGATGATTAAAATGGATGGATTTAAAAAAGGGGTTTCTGCCGCTGGCAGAGTTAAAGCAGGATTAAAATCTGATTTAAATCCATCTACTTTTAAGCATAAAGCTAGTGTGGTTTGGTTCCTCTCAAATTGAACTTCAGTTGACCATCGTGACAGCTGAGCTGCCTCTGAGCTTCATTAAACCTTATTACCTCCTGAACAGCTGATGGTTTTCCGCATCAGACTCCCCCCCTCCCCCCAGAAAACAGTTGTGAAGACAGAATTATTTTATTGTCGCAGAGAAATTTAATGCAGAACAAAGAGGAGAAAGTTTCAGGGTATTAAAGACAGAACAGTGTCCTACCAGCAGTACCAGAGAAACAGCAACGGAGAGGGAACAGCTTTAGAGGCACCACTTGGCCCCTCACCTGACCTGGGACAGTTCCTGCGTGTCCATCCCCTAGAACAACAGCTGGGGCTGAGGAGTGGTTTTGCCAGGGTGTCATTTGCTACAAAGACACGGGTGTCCCCAGTCACCCAGTGCCTGGGCTGAGGGCCAGGCCAGGCCAGGCCAAGTTCCTGGGCCGCCCTCCCCGCAGCCACTCTGTCAGTGTGCCCTCCTCCGTCAGCAATACGGCGACTCTCCCAGGGCTGTACAGCTGATCCTGCCTCCTACGTTACAGAACCCGAGCCCTGCCAGCCTGTAACAGTGAGGACTTGCAGAATCCTGTCATTTCTGTTTATTGGCAGCTTTACGGGGGATCCCCACTCTCAAACAAACTCGAAGCCCCGTCCTGCCGATGCAGCTGTCAGCATCTGATAAATGGGGGGTGTTTGGAAACCAGGCCAGGGAATGTTTTTCTTCTGCTCCCTGACAGCAGCGATCCAGACACGCTCAGCCCGAGGAGGGAGTGAATCCCAGGAGCTGCTCTATTGGCTTGTACCTCCACTCATCAGCCTCCAGCTCTTCCACCAGACCAGCTAGTTTTTCCATCCTTGCGACTTGTTGATCTGCGAGAAGTTCAAAGGTAACTGTGGTTTGCAGTGGCAGTGCAATTAAACCTTTCAATTAGATGCAAATGCCCAGCTGTCAGTGGGGAGCAGGGCAGAATAAAACCCACCAGGCCCATTTGAATCCAAACCCACCCTGTGCAAAGGGTGAGGAGAAAGCAGGGACAGGCTTTTCTGCCCCGATGTGTATTTACCCATCCCTGCCCCTGCCCTGCACATTCAAGTCCTAACAGGGAAACACGGGGCCCATTGGTGTATGGGGGCGAAAACAGGATGAAGCTCATTTCTTTAGCATAAATATTTATAGTGCAGCAGAACAGAGAAGTTCAGAGAGGGCTTGGTCAGCCCACGGCAGAGCTGGGTGCAGCACGAGGAGCTCCTGGTTCTAATGAAGGTCCTCGGAGGAGGACCTGGGTGGGTGCGGCAGAAAGACTCTGCACACAGAGCCCAGGTCTGTCCCTGGGGGTCCCCAGGACAACACGTTCCTCTCAAGCTTATTTATACCCTGTTGTGTGTTGGGTACACGGGCTCCATCCTCAGCTAAACGACCTGCAGTGGTTGCAGAGATGGGAATATCCCTTCTCCTGGTTCTGCTGGAAGTCTGACATTGTGCTGTAAACTCACAGCAGAGACAGTCCAGGACTAGCGAGAGGCGTAACATAAACTGTGTGTGATTTATGCTGACTGCAGCAGCGGGTGCTTGCAAGAGGGACTGTTCTCACCCCACCTCCTGCAGCCCAGTGCTTTTGGGAACTGTCAAACAAACAAGCCAAAAAAATTATGACCTCGACCTTTTTTTTTAAGCCCTACACCTTTCTTATGGGGAGAAGAGAGGGAGGTGCTCTGCAAACCAGTTTCAAAGGCTGGTGTTTATGGGGGTGTCAGGCTGTGAAGCAGCCCCTGGCAGCCACAGCCACAGCAGAGCTGTGGAAACAATAGCTCTGAAGTTCAGAAATACAGGATCACGGCCTTGCAAGCTGCTGCACGCCCCCAGCCTGCCTCCTGACAACCAGAGGACAGGAAACCTCTCTGGTCTGAGACAACAGGTGGAAGTACCATTCTAGCCGACAAGAGGTGGGGACAGAAAGGATGTGACCCTCCAGCAGCAGGCAGGGTCTGGTGCTGAGCTCTGCTCTGAGAACCAAAGCTGGGTGCAGTCAAGCCCATCCCTCGGTTACAGGGTGAAGGGCCTGGGAGGGAAGCAGAGGTTCAAACACGACGTCAGGCTCTTCCCTGGGGAGGCAGGGAGTGGAGCCAGCCCCGTCACGCCATGCCAGGCCAGACACCTCCTGAGCACCTCTGGAAACCTCGCTTGACCCTGCCGGTGCCACGAGGGCTCAGCAGAGAAACAAAGGTGGAATGGAGCGTCTCTTTGCCCGAGGCCAGAGACACAGTCAGCGCTGGGCTGAGAGATCAGAGCGTGGGCGTTTCCTGCCCATAACCTCCTCCTCCGGCCTCACCTCCCGTGCAGGCGGCGCAGCCATGGAAAAACAAGCTTCAGAAGGCACGGCCTGTTCCCACCCAGGCTCTGTGGGCTCCCAGCTTTGCATAGGGCTTGCAAAAGGACTCGGCGGTGGCCTGACTTGGCATTCATGGTGCTTTCTTGTGGTTGGCACCCGAGAGCAGGTCAGGCCTTTTCCCCAGCCCCCTGTGCTTACCGTGCTTCACCTGCTTCAGCGTCGACGCAACCTGGAAACTGAAGACAGACTCGCAGAGGAATCTCTCAGAGCCATCTGTAAACACAAAAAGGAGGTGGTTGAACCCCAGAGTTTAAGGCCGAGCAGCCTTCACTGAGTGTATTTTTACGTCTGAGGTGTGGGTTTCCCCCTTGCCTTGTCCCCGAGCTGAGGGGTTTCCAGCCCCTGTGACCCTTTGGCTGGCTCCTGGTGCCACATGGGGGACGTCCCAGCTGGAATTCTGTTGCCTCCCCTTAGAAGGTAAGCTAAGGAGAAGCCAGGTAATGTTATGGCAGTCTCAGATTCCCTCAGGGCTCAGACACTTGTGTCCTTAAGATGCTTTAGGATTTCTCACAGGCTCAGATGATAAAAACTGCAAATAATGTGTATCTTGCCATCCGAGTCAGTAATTGATCACATAAGTGACTCAGAAATAAAGCAATCTGGAAAACACAGCTAATTGTGTGCCCAGCACTGACACAGTTTATACTGCTTCCTTCTAAAAAAACCCCAAATACCTAAAGGTTTATTTAAAAACAAGCAAGATAGTTAAGGTAACAATAAGAATCAGACAGCCGTGGGGATTTTTGAGGAGGAAACTGGTATGCAGCTCCCCCACTGGGACCTGCCTGACGAAAGAATGGGTGGATCACCTTTTGTGTCAGAAATTAAAAAGCCAACCTAAAGCTTCCTGAAACAGGGACAGTGTTTGGCTGTTGCTGCCACCCGGGGCAGATGAACTGCTGTGTTCCTGGTAAAGAGGTCAGCCCAAAGCACGATCAATTAAAAGCCCTGTGCAGTAACGACATGGAGAGAAGCAATTTCAAAGACCAAGGGCAGGACACAACTCTGGAAAAAGCTAATCCAAAGCTGAACCCCAGGGAAGGGCTGGAGTTTTGCTGTGCTCAGAGCATCCTCTTGCAAGTGCTGAAATGTTGTGCTGGTGCTGCCCCCAACATGTCCTTCTCTCTCCAGGGAGCAGGAAGGTGACTGTCCCCCTGTGCTGGCCCTGCTGGGGACCCTCCAGGGCCGTGTCCAGTTCTGGGAGACACTGAGGGGCTGGAGGGTGTCCAGGGAAGGGCAGGGAGCTGGGAAGGGGCTGAGGGAGCTGGGGGGGGCTCAGCCTGGAGCAAAGTAGGCTCAGAGGGGGATCTTCTGGCTCCTCCAAGTCCCTGACAGGAGGGTCGGGCTCTGCTCCCAGGGATCAAGGGACAAGAGGAAACGGCCTCAAGCTGTGCCAGGGGAGGTTTGAGTTGGACATCAGGAGGAATTTCTTCCCCAAAAGGGTCGTCCATCATTGGAAGGGGCTCCCCAGGGAGGTTTGGAGTCCCCATCCCTGGAGGTGTCCAAGGAACAACTGGACGTGACACTCAGTGCTCTGGGCTGGGGGACAAGGTGGGGATCAGGCACAGGTTGGACTCCACGGCCTTGGAGGGCTTTTCCAGCCTTAACAATTCCGTGATTCTCTCCTCCAGCTCCCTGTCTGTCCTGCCGAGTGGCTCTCAGGAGGAACAGCAGCTGCCTGTCTATTTGGTAACACGAAGTGCTTCATTACTTTAATTTGTTTTGAGGGCTCGTTAAGTTCTATGAGCAAGCCTTTAGTCATAATTACTTCAATAGCCTGGCATATGGGCTCTAATGTGTAATAAAAACAGCCTCTCAACGGTGCAGCCACCAAGTCCCAGCTGCCACGGGGACACCCCAGGCTCAGGCCCAGCCACCCCAGTGGACTTTGGGCTCATGCAGAGTGTCCTGTGGTGACACGGGAAGTTCAAGGGGAACAGACAGACAGAGAGACAGACAGATAGACCTTGGTTTAACCCTGTCATCGGCAGGAGCTGCCCTTCCTCCCTCACCCAGCACAGCTGTGACGTGCCTGGCTCCTCCTCCTCCCGGGATTACAGAGTGGGTGGAAGGGCTCGGGCACCCAGACAAAAGCTGGCAGGGATACAAGCTGCCTTCTGTACTAGCCCAGTCAAATCCAACCCAAACCAAGAAAAATACTGCTTCTGCCAAGAAAAATACTCCTGCCTCAGCTATCTTCAGAGTAATCCGTGCCTGACATCAAAGGATTAGCTAACAATGAGCACTTAACACACTCATGTTCCCTTTCAGGTAGATGCTTCCTCGTCTGAAGCGTTGTCATGGAGCTAAAAAGCAGGTGACTGCCAGAAAAATCATTTCCTCATGAACAACTGGTGGGAAAGGCGGGGCTGCTCCAGACACCCTGGTGCTTCCTTTCTCCCTGCAGCTTTTGCCAGCCGAAGTCCTAAAAGGTGGGAGTGCCAAGCTGGACGACTGGGAGGACGAGCAGGGAAGAAGGGCAGGAGCAGTCACCTTCCAGCATCTCCCCAGCTCCTTTGGGATAAGTGAAAAGGGCTTTCCGAGGCGGCGCCAGGTCGGAGACGCTGAACCCCGACCCTGTGACGGAGCTGCCGCTGACTCCGCCGGCCGAGGAGGAGGAGGAGGAGGCTGCCATTTCGCCCCTGCAAGAACAAGAAGGCAGCAGAGCCGAGTTAGGGAGGGCACCTCGGGGTTCCCCAGGGCACAGAGCCAGAGGCCCCGCGCGGGGGAAGGCGGCGAGGGGCAGGGAGGCGCTGCCCCCGAGCTCCAGGGCTGCCCCGTGTGCGTGGCAGGGCTGCCTGCACGGCCTGGGCACGGCCACGGGGAGAGCCCAAAAGGGCAGGTACCCCCTGCTCCCACCCCTGGGAACTCATCCTCAAAATAACCGGGATTCACTGGCCTGTAGCTGCTCTGGAGCTTGTTCAGCTCTCCGGGGTCATAAATAAAAAGGCTTGGGTTTTTTCCCCCCCTTTTACTGCCCTATTTCCAGGAGGGAAAACGCAAAAAAAGTCCTGCTGCCCCATGAAACCTGGAAGGCTGCAGGACTGCCAGTTCCAGGGCTGGATCCTGCACGAAGCCACGCCGTGCCTAACTTACAGCAGCTGCTTTCTGCATCATTCCAGATGTGCTTTTGCCTTTAAAACACGGGATTTGACCTCAAGTGGCAAGGACTGAGGACCCAGCTGCCTCTTGCACACCCTCTTCTCAGCCTGGTTTTTAAGAGGTCCTGGGTGCATGTCTGTCATGGCAGTACTCAAAACTCACCGTGTACCTCTAGGATTGTAAAAAAGGTGTCGCTTGACACTTACCCCTGACAGCCCTTGCTGCCCCTCCAAACACTTACAAGCACTTCCCAATTACTGCGACTGTTTAATTCATTTCTGTTACCCTATTTAGCACATTTCTGCAGGCTCTGTAGGGTACACGGTGCCTTTGGAGAGCACCCGAGTATTATGTGGAGAAAATGGGGCTTTAAGAGGCTGTCACAACCAGGAATTGTGTTCTGTCCCTGTTATTCTCAGAATCCCAGAATGGTTGGGGGTGGAAAGGACCTTAAAGCCCATCTCGTTCCAACCACTGCAGGGACACCTCCCACTGTCCCAGGCGGCTCCCAGGGACGGGGCAGCCACAGCTTCTCTGGGCACCCTGTGCCAGGGCCTGCCCACCCTCCCAGGGAGGAATTTCTTCCTGATATCCCATTTAGGGCAGGGGGCGACAGGTCGGGGCGATGGCGGTGCCGGGACTCGAACCCGCCCT
>VXBA01004876.1:0-34430 GCA_013399895.1 Serilophus lunatus | reverse complement strand
GGGAGGGGAGGGGGTGACAAAATGTCGGCGGGTGAGGGGACGGGGATGGGGACAGGAGTGTCGACATTGATATCCCGCTGCGCCCGCCGCCGGCCCGCGGGGCTCCAGCGCAAAGCTGGGGGCTTCTGCCGCTGTTGGCGCCGTGAGGGTGCCGTGCCCCTGCCGCCCTTCCCGGTGCTCCCTCCGCAGCCCCTCAGAGGCGGTTCCTGCCCTCGGGAGCCTCACCCAGCCCCAGGCCTGCGGCCCCTGCTGCCTTGTGCCTCCCTCCGTTCGCGTTCAGCTTCCAGAAGCCCCGTGTCAAGAAATCGTGGTGCCGTTGTGTGTTTAAAAACGTGCCCCCCCCTCTCAGCGGCAGTGTGGTTTCTTGTGGGTTAATCCGCCTCCCTCTGTGCACAGTTCACCTCTGCACTGCTGCCCTTCAGCTACGAGAATTACTGCTTTCTTTAAGGGCCAGTTTTTTATTTTTAGTGTGAGTTGCGGTGGTTGTAAGTTCAGAAGGCGGGGCTTGAGCCGAGGGGAGCAGCGTTAACCTTCTGACCCGGGTGTCACTGTATAATAAATCTTCTTTAGGATAAATGCATCTTCAAAGGCAGGCTCCTAATTTTTCCTGCCGTGTTGCAGTGGACAGGCAAGCCTTCTGACAAAGGTGAGTTTTTAGGTGGAGACTTTGTTTTCTGAGATTCCTGTTTCAAAACCCAGGGCAGACTGAGACACCCAAAATCACCATTCCAGTGAGCACAGAGTGAGCTGGATGGACCCCAAGGTCCCTTCCAGCACAAGGAAAGGCTGAGGTTTCCCCCTCCTTGGGCCGAGTTAGCAGAGCTGTGTGTGTCTGTGCAGCAGGAGGAGGAGGAGCAGGATGGATGTCCTGAGGCCCACCCTGGTCAGGATTGGGGGCAGAGTGTACAGGAAGAATCTCATCCAGGAGCAGCCCTTCCCACAGGAGGAGGAGGAGGAGCAGGATTTCTGTGCAGGTGAGGAGTGGTGCTGGAGAGGTGAGAACATGAGCACAAAGACCTGCCCATGTGGTGGAGTGAAGTGTTCAAGAGGGACATTCCTCCTCTGTGCTGGTCCCTGAGGAGCCTGCTGCCCAAGGAGTGCAAATAATCCCACTTACCCCACATGGGTTTGGCTGGCTGTGCTGCTGACTCTCAGTTTGCTTGCTGGCTGAGAAAGGTCTCCAGGAAAATGGAAAACCTGTTTGTTTTTTTCCCAGCTTCCCCAAGTGCTTTTCTTTTTCAGAGTGTGATTATTTGCAGGTATGGCAGCAGTGGAAGCTGCTAAGGACACTCTGTGCTGCCTTCAATAACTGGCCTCCTACAATGCAGCTTTGGGAAGGTGTTAGCTGTTTGGGGGGGGGGAATTCTTTCTCTCCTGGTTGTCTTTCTGCCTGTTTGCTTGCTGTCTGTAGTTGTGTGTGAGTTGTTGTGGGCACAGGAGAGCCCTGGTGTTACTTTTCAAATGGGAAGGGTTGTGTCTGTTGTGTCCTGTTTCTCAATCCCTTTCAGGGGAGTGAACAAAGCTTTAACAAGGTGCTCTCCACCCAAATTCATCCCTGTTTGGGGAGGAGATGGGAGCCATGGCCTCCTTCTGGATGCTCTGTTGGATCCATGCCCGTGGATGAAAGGTGCTTCCATCCCCCTCAGGCTCCGAGAATTTCTATTTTCCAAATCACTCAACCCTCCAACCATTTATCCCCACCTTTTATTTGTACCCTTCTGCCACTTCCCATTCCCGAGTGTGCTGCTGCCTTCCACCCTGCCAGACAGAGAAGGAGACCAATCCCACTGTGTGGGAATTGCAGAAATTCCAGCTGAGACCAAACGCCCTCCGCATTTAGAAGCAGTCCTTATGTGATCAATAAAGAGCAGTTACCCACAGCTCTGGGGGGGCCCATTCCTTCCTTCCTACAGCCCTGGGAGGAGGCTGTGATCCTCCAGGGAGCTCTGCCAGGCTTTGCAGAGGTGGCACAAGGCGTGTTGTGTTTTTTTCCTGGCAGGCCCTGGCGACTGTGCCGACGATCCCTGCGACGCCTCCCTGGTGGAGGAGACAGAGAGAGGCTTCCAGTGCCGGGTGGAGCTTCCCAGCCCCTTCTACAAGTGAGCCTGTGTGCCTGGGGGAGTTGCTGCCAGCTGAGGAAGCAGTTGAGCACAGGATATTTGGGGTTTTTTTGATGTTTTCCACGCTGTGGATTCCAGTGCTTGGGAAGGAAATTTAGCATTGCAGTTGCGCCTCTCTTGGCTCCTCAGTGTCCCCGTGGCAGGGGCAGCAGGTGGTGCTTGCTTTGGGTTTGAGCATCTCTTCCCTGGGACATAAAACCCCTCGGGGAGGGTGGGAGAGGGAATGGGGAGGAAGAACTGGGGTGAGCAGCCTGGCAGGGGGAGCTTGGGAAAGCTTTCAGAGCAAGGACACATGACTGGAATTGGCAACTGACTCCAGTCTGATGTTTGCTTGGAAGCCTGTGGTGTTCAAAGCTCTGTCTAGTTATTTTTGGCAGTTTTATTAGTTGAATGGTTTTTGCTGAAATGCGGAGAAGGAAGAGTGGTCCACTGTGTCTTTGGATGCTGACAAATGACCACCTTGGGCAAAGCAAAAAGCAGGAGAAGAGCCCTCAGTTCTTCCTCAGCTGGGATAATGGGAAAAAGGGATAACCCAGGTAGCAAATCAGCTGTGGCAGGATGTGATGGGCAGAGCTGTCGTGGACAGACTGACTCATTTTGACTTCAAGGAGTCATGAGCCACAGCTCAACATCATCCCGTGCTCCTGGGCTGGACGGGCGTGGAATCCTGGGAATCACCTCTGTGCCTGGTGGAGCTGTGAGTGTGCCTGGGGCCAGCTCAGAGCCTGGTGCATCTCCTGGCTGGTGGAGAGTGGCCCAGCAACAGCCTGTGAGTGAAACTCTTGCACTTTGTGCCTCCAGGTACATCATTGGGAAGAAAGGGGAAACCAAGAAGAGGCTGGAAACAGAGACTCGAACCTCCATCAGCATTCCCAAGCCTGGGGTGGAAGGAGAAGTTGGTGAGTTGAATGTGCACAGGAAGGATGTGCTTTCATTGGCTCTGGCACAAACACAGTTTGAGCAGGGAGGGGGTGCAGGAGGTGTTTTCCCTTTGATTCCTGCTTCTGACACGCCACTGACTCATTTTTATGGGCCTGGGAAAATCACATCACTTTTCTCCCCAGTTTATTTTTGCTGTCTATAAATCCCTATAAAGCAGTGTGAGGTTCTTTTGGAGTAAAAAGTCTGTTTTATTTCAATGAATAGTTCCACTGAAGTAATTTCTGGGCCTTAAATGACTGGCTTGGGAACGTTGTGCCTGGATGTGTTGGGGTTTGTTTTTTTTTTCTTTACTTTGCTTTTAGAGTAGTACCTTTTTTGTTATTTAAACATCCAGAGAAAGTTACCCCATGTATTTCTACACAAAATAAACATCAGCATGTGCTTTGATAGAGAAGTGTTTAGTTGACATTGCTGTCACTTTGTCCCAACAATGAGGGCAGCTTTCCTTGTGCCACGTGTTCCCTCTCCTCACTTCCAGGGACTTGAAAAGCAAGGAGGCATTGCTTGCCAGGGCTGACCGGTGCAGGATCTGCCAGAGTGGGTGTTTGAAGGGTTGCTTAGGGGGTGCTCCAGGGATTATTGGCACAGAGTACAGTTGTGTTTGTGACAGTGCCAGGGGGATCCCACTGTGGTACTTCTCGGTGAGTGGGTCTTGACTTCTTCCCGAGGGCCTTGAAGGACTGTTGGGAAGGTTGAGAGGTGTTGAAAGCATGTAATGATAGGAAGCCAAGAAAATTTGCTCCTTGTGGTTCTTCCCTTTCAAGCTCAAGTGTTCTCTGTGTGGTGCCCTGAAGTGCATGAACAAATGACACAGCCCATCTTGATCCTTGATAGGTTTCCTTTGCTTCTTCACTCTGGCTGCCTTTGTGAAAACCTGAAATAATGCCCTAGAAATCTGAAGGGCTGGAGAATTGGTGGTTTTTTTAGGCACTGAGGGATAAGTTTTGATGGCATCATCCTGTCTTTGCAGAGGAAAACACAGCATTTTAAGTCAAGCAGGGAGTCAGGCAGGATTCCTCGGTGCCCGGTTGGGGGTTTTGATTCCTGAGGCTTCCTCAGGAGCCTGGGTCCGCAGCAGAGCGCTGCTGTCCTGCAGGTTTTCCTGATTCCCTCCTGGGTGAAATGTTCTTCCCTCCACAATAGCCTCCAATATTTTGAAGTGCCCAGACAAGTGTGAGGCAGAACCAGGATGTGTTTGGTTGTTTGTTGCCACAGAGGGGTGTTGCTTTGTTCCCTGCAGTGATCACAGGGCAGCAGCGGGGCGGTGTCGTCTCGGCCCGGACGCGCATCGAGGTGCTCCTGGACAGCTTCCGTAGGAAACAGCCCTTCACACACTTCCTCTCCATTGCTCTCAACCAGCCTGCCATCCAGGAGAGGTTCCTGCAGTTCAAGGAGGAAGTACTGGAGAAATGCTCACAGGTAAGGATCCACAGGAGGGGTTAAAGCAGCTGGGTGCTGTTTCATTTTCTGACAGAGCTCTTTGGTGTTTGCCTCGAGGGCCTTATTCTATTCAGTGCCCTAGGAGTGCATTTTTAACAGGCCTTTTACTTGAGTTAGTGGGTCTGCTGTGAGTTTGTTGAGTGCTGTTGTGAAGTCTTCTGGAAAGTGGAATGGCTTACTTAGGAAATTGTTAGTAAAGTATTGTGTTCCCCTCAGAGATTCTCCTAGGTGCGAGGATGTCCAACATTCAAAAGAGGATCGGGGTTTTTTGGTTTTAATAGGAAAGCCACTAAATAATGTAGTGGAGCTCTTCTGCCTTTTATATGGTTTCTACATAACTGTGAAACCAGGTAGGAATTCACGAGTTTGCTGCTGCTTCTGTTTCGCTTGTCCTTTGGCTCCTGACAATGAAGGAAGATGGGTGTCACTGCTGAAGCTGCGTGAGAAATCACTTGGTAGCACATGCCATGCTGCAAATGTCACCTCTTCCCTTCTTCCCCAGGAGACTTTGTGCTGACAGCCCCTCCTACTTGCCTTCAGATCTTGTGCTGGGAGCAGCAGGAAATAGTTAGGCATAGGGAAATGAGGAACAGAATGAAAGAAAAGCTCTGTATTCCCTGGTTTAGTTTAGCGTGCTTCCAGTTTGACAGTGGTGGTGTGTCAGTGCACAGGGCCAGGCTGAGGAGAGGGGGTGGTGTTACTAAACTGCTGTGTCCTCTGAGTGTGCTGAAGGACATCTCTGGGCAGGAGTGAGGAGTTCTCTGTGGCTGCTGCAGGTTCCACTGCACACACACTGCAGGGCTCTGTGGGCTGAGAATCTCTGCCTTCGTGTCTGTCACTTCTGTTTGTGCCTTGCAAAGGGGAAAATACAGTCATGCAGATAACACAGTTCAAGAAGTTTGGTTTCCTATGTCTTCCTGCCTGGGTGTGAATTGTCTGATATCTGGGGAGATAAGAGTTCTTGCTCAGGTTCTCGTGGTCCCTTGCATGTCAGTTGTCTCATTTTCAAGAGCTGACCCGAGCTGGCTTTGCAGTCTTGTCTTTCCTCGCAGTTTGGATTTAATCCCCTCTTCTCCTCCCAGCTCCTTATATCCATGGCATTTGAGGAGCTTTCTATCACTGATGTTAAGTACAGCTGAACTTGGCCAACAGATCCAGGGATTAGCAAGTGCAATGCCACAGGAACCTTTTCCTTGGGCCAGGAGGATCATCTCTCCCTGTTTGCTGGGGGCACTACCTTTATGAAAGCTCACCTTGATGAAAGGAAAGCCCTGCAGGCAGGGGGATGGAAACAGTAGGCTGGGGAGGTGTTGGCTGGACAGAGGGTGCCAGGGCTGGTCTCACTGGTGGTGGCCTGGCTCCCTCTGTTGGTTTCTAGTCCCAGGGCCAGCCCTTCTCCCTGCAGAGCACTGTTTCTCCTGCCTCCTGCTTGGCTTGCATCCCTGCAGCCTCGGCTGGTGATCTTACTTGCCCTCCAAACCCCTCCTGATCTTGTCTCTGTCACGTTGTCCCTCTCTTGCTCACTCTGAACTGTCAGTTTGAGTCCCTGGGGAGACAGCAAGGGGTCTGCCATCCACAGAGAAGCACAGACACAAATTCATCTCCGTGCTTTCCCCACTGTGGTCAGTCACATTGGGAAGGGGCTGCCTGAGAACACTTGCAAACCTTCACATGCCCCTCAGCCCAGAAAGCTGCAGGTACCCAACTTCGATCAGAGAAGTGCTGAGACCAGGGTGGCCATGTTCAGTTTATCTCCTCTTGCTGTCTCTCCTGCAAGTTTTTTGGTCTGTGTCTGGGACAGCTCTGAGGCCTGAAATGTTCTTGGCACTGCTTGTATCAGCCCAGAAATGTAGAATTCAGTCAGTGACAGTTATCTGGGGGGTTGCACATGTGTAGCCTAGGAGTAGATGCTGCTTTATTTTCCTGCCCTTCCTTCTCCTGGTGTTGGGAAGGGGGTTTCTAGGTGTGTTTGTTGCTGCCTGTTAGTTGGAGGAGTGTGTTTCAGCCCCATCCATCTCTCAATCACGGCCCCAGCCAGCAATGCCACTCTAATACCACTTTATCTCACAGCAGGGTCTGCTGGAAAGCACATCAGTAATGAAAAGCAGTAATTCAAAACTGTGCCTCCCAGAGCAATAAGAGAGCTTGTAGATTTATCCAAAGCAACGGGATTTCTCGGGGTACTTGGAGAAATCTGAACAGGGTTCAGTGGCAGAAGCAGAGCTGGTGCAAAACATCACAGGATTGGGTGAACTCCAGCCTTTGAGTGAAGGGTGGTAACGGTAAGGAAGGGAAAAGACCAGGGGGGTGTGTGTGTGTGTGTGTGTGTGTGAGGATTTCTTCTGGCCCTTGAGCATTTCTGAGGGACTCTCTCTCTGAAGCAGTTGCCATGACAACCATTCATTTCTATGTTAGAGTGTTATGTCAGTGGGTATGTGCTTTCTAAGTTTGTGTGTGTGTGTCTTTAAAACCTTTTGGAAGATCAACCTTGTGTGGAAATAAGAGAACAGTTCAGGTGTTGTTCATGCTGTATAGTCAGGGCTGAGGGAAGGCTCTTCTGGAGTTAATTTGATATAAATATGGGGAGGAGGCTGAGCTGGACAGGCTCCTCACTGGTGTGGTGCAGTGGGAGGTCTGGATGACTGGATGACCTTGGAAGTCTCCTTACACAGTCACGTAGGTGTCAGAGTGAGGAGAGCTGAAACATCTGTCTGAGCATGCAGGTGGAAAAGGGAAGAGACTTTGCAGTAATATTGCTGTGAAAAATTACAGTTGGGTCTTTGAGGGCTCTGCAAATGCAGCGTTTGCAGGCTGAACAGGCTGCAGATGTAGCAGGGAAAAGCCACATGATTGCTGTAGTGTATGGCAACCTAAGTATCAAACATTGATAATGAGATATTATATCTCAGGGTGCAAGGGACAGAAAATGAGAGGGGTTTTTGAGCCTGCAGCTCTTTAGTCAGTCCTGAGGAAATGCTGTTTTTCTGGCTCACTCCTCTGTTTGTGGATCAGGGTGGCAGAGGGCAGAGAGCTGGCATGCAATATCCTGCTATTAAGGGGAAGAAAAACCCCAAAACATAAAGCTGCCTGCAAACATTGGAAGCTCTTAAGACAATACAGAGGATGCAGGCAGGGAGGAAGGGCTAAGGAGTTGATCCTTTGCCTTGTTATGTAGAAGGTCTGAAGTGTGTTGTGGTTTATGGTTTCCCCATTTGCAGGGTCAGAGATTTGAAGGAACAGCCTTTGCATGGAGAGGTGAAGACTCCAGATAAAACCCTTTCTGTCTTTATTCCAAAGGCAGAGAGCAATAGGGAGAAATCTTAAGTAGCAGGAGGGAGGAAAAATGACAGTTTCTAAGTCTGAGTGGAAATGAGTTGGGTTTTTTTGACCATGACAACAGGGCAGTGTCAGGGAGAGGCAAAGGTGGACAGTCATCACATAGGGATGGTGTGCAGAGGGATTGTTGTTCCTGCCTCTCAGTACCTCCTCAGAGAACCCAAGTTTGAACAGTAAATTTTTGGAGACACTTTTAGGCTTCCCGTGAGGCGACACAGCGGTTGCTGATGGCATATCAAAATCAGGGATTACAGTGAGTGGGTTCCAGCCTTTTTTGCATCTTGGTGAGCAGTATCCAGCCATGCAGGGCTGCTGAGACACCAGCAGGAATGTTGGCTGCTCCAGGGAGAGCTCCCTCTGACGCAGCATCTCTTTTATGTGTGGGAGAAGTGGGACCTGCCGGCCTGTGAAAGAGGAGGGAGTGTAAGCAGGCTTCTTAGGAGCTGTCTGAGACACTAGCGAGCAAACCAGGAGGATGATGTAGGTCCTGGCCTGCTCTCTGTGCACTGCTCATCTCCCCAGCAGTGGCAGTGTGGCTCGTGGAGGTGCCATTGCTTTGTCAGCTCTGAGCCCACACTCAGGTGGGAAAGCTTCAGGGAAAATGCTGCTTTTTGGGGCAGGTTGATGTTTACAGCACAAATGGAGCTGGGGCAGAAAACGAGGCTTTGGCTTCCCAACTTGGAGGCTGCTTTGTCACTGCTTCTCATCTGGTTAGTGACATCAGCCCCTGGTCCGTGGCAAGGATGAATCCAACCTCCTCTGTTACCTGAGCTGTTGTTTTGTGATGGGCCAAATACTCTCTGGCTGCAGGTCTCATTGGAGAGAAAAAAGGCTGATGGAGAGAAATCGTGTCCTGTCATGCATGTTAACAGCAGGATAAATTACAGGGATCTGTCTGCAAGGCTTTTACTGCAGGGAGGAGGAGGTGGGGAGAAGTGAGAAGGGACTATCCGTGTTTTTTTGCCAGCCTGCGGCTACTGGAGGAAGCCCCCAGCTTCTGTTTTGCAGCCTGGCTTTGTCCCTAGTCCAGCCCATAAGCTCTGCTCTAAAGAAGGGTCTGGATGTGGTCATTAGGCATGAGAAATGGTGAGTGAGATGAGGGGCATTAAACTCTTGATGGGCTGAGATACTGCAGTGTTTAAACATCTGAGAGGTTTTATTTCAAAGTCTGGAGCACAGCTAGAAGCTTCAAAGCTGTCCTTCTCGGTTGGTGGACTCTTTTCAGGTGGAGAAAGGCTTCCATGGCTTGGCAGGTTGGCTTCTTCTGGAGTTAAAATTGGAGGTTATTTAATGTGCTGATGGGAAATGGCCACTAAGTGGAAATAATTGTTTTAATATGGGTATGTTAACCATCCTCGAGGTATTTTTATGAGTGTCCTAGAACAGAAGAGCATGTTTCTTAAAGCTGAGTGTAACCACTCCTCCACCTGGGAACAGTTCTTCCCCAGTAACAGCACGCAGCTACTCTTATAAAGGGAATTTAAATTTAATTCATCTTGGCAAACTATAGGGCACATGGGAAGAAGAAAAATGTAATTATCAGGGCTGGTATTAGCTGTGCTTGTGTTGTGAGGTGCAACCTGTGTTTAGACAGGATTTACAGACCATTTAAAGCTTGTCACTACAGATGGTTCCAGTTTCATTGCACAAGAAATGGACTTAACTCAAGTTTTAAATCTGTTGTGGCTTTTGTTGAGTTTGTTGCTGGTGCAGCTGCTGCTCTGACAGCTGTGGAATTCTCCTCCCAAGCCCTGGACGAGTGCTGCTGGTCCTGGGTCCCAAATTACAGCCTGTTGGAATGAGCTTCCAGGCTGCTGTTCAGCAGGAAAGGCAGGTAGGGAGCCAAGGTGGGACTGTGCCTCACCTGCCAGGCTGAGCTCGAATCCTCACCAAGTCTGGGAAGTTTAGTTTCTCTTTTCAACTTGGAGTCGTTCCCAACCCTACCAGAGATAAAAGGGCTGATGGCAGGGGTTTGATACCTGTTCTCTGCAGTGTTTATGCCTCTGATGGAGTTGGGAGGGGGGTGTGGATGAGGTAAGACACCCGTATGTGATGGATTGACTGGTTTGTAGGACCACGGGGTCAGCAGCAGCCTGTTCCAGAACCCGGCAAAGCTTCACCTGACTCTTGGGACACTGGTGCTCCTGAATGAACAAGAGATCCAGAAAGCCTGTGACCTCCTGCAACGATGCAAAGAGGACTTTGTGGAGTAAGTGGTGGAAAAGGGGTGTTGTCACCCAGGGCGTGAGTAGGGGGAAAGCAGCACCTTGTCTTTGACAAGGGACAGTGAGGAGAGAAGCATCTCAGTAGTCTCTCTTGACTGTAGAAATTCAGGAAAACTGAAAACATTTCAAATGGGAAGAGTAGAACTCACCAAGGAGCCTAAGAACATCTTGCAGCTGAGCTCCAGCCCCTCAGCTCTCCCTGGAAACCTGCTCTACTCATTTCTATTTCTCACCTCCTTTTTGCATGAGCGGTTGTTGCTGCCATCCCCTGCCTGCTGCAGGGGTTGGGGGGCTGAGCTCCCTCACCTGTGCTGATGTCCTGCAGGGGGCTGCGGCTCAGCCCTCCCCTGCTGCCTCCCAGCAGATGCTGAGGTGTCCTTGACACGCATTCCTTGACTCAGGGAAGCCAGAGCCGTGTGAGCAATCAGCCCGAAAGGCTCCGCGCTTCCCCGCTGCCTGTTAACACCAAGCTGCAGATGTTGGGGCTTTAACTGCAAATGTGGTCCAGTGACACCGTAATTAGCTTATCTCTGTTCAGCTCAGAAACTGGAGATGGCCTGAGGGAGGGGTTTATTTATTTATTTCTGCCAAGCCTTTGCACACAGAGCCCGGATGCTTTGTGTTCGTTTGTTAGCTGGCTCGGCACATGAGGAATTGACCATGCTGTGCCAGGTAATATCTGTGGGAATTAGTGCATGGCCAAAATTCATACCTCTGCCTTTAAAATTATGCCTCTGGTTGTTCAGCTGTTGGAGAGAAAATGCAAGTGTGTTTCCAGGGGGAGGCTCTGCCTCCAATATTTGGAAAGCACCAGCTTCCTCATAAGTGGATTGAACTGAGGCAGAGAAAATCTTTATTCCCTCTTTCCTTTAGTGGAGGGGGAATCAACACTTGAAGGTAACCTTTAGTTCATTTCCCCTGCCACACCCAAATAAATATACTTAGAAAATTAATTTAGGTTCCCTTCCACCCACATAAACCTTCATTAGCCTTCATTTCCTTTACTAAGTGCCCTGTGAAGGTAGATGTGACACTTTTTGACCCTTTTTTAGAATGCATGACCTTTAGTGCTCTGGGTGTGATGTGCATTATAGTACCTTTGTGCTGTTTTCCTCCCAGTAACCACACTGTGAAGGGAAATGATGCTCTGCTTATTCCACTTGGGAATCTTTGCTGAGAACCTCAAAGGCAGTCGCATGGAGGAGCCAAACAGAAGTGAGCAAGGTCAGAGCAAAGTCACACTCACCTTGTTAACTCCTGTTTGTGACATCTGCCTGCCCAGACACTCCCTGTCCCTTTTCAGGAGGCCTGGGTGTGAAAGGACACATCACTTACTCACAGGGAGCACTGCTCTGGTGAGAAGCAGATCCACTTTACAGTGTGTTTGCAGGTGTGGGAGTGCATCTTGCACACATTTTCAGTGTCACCTTCATGCCAGAGGAGCTGGAGCTGATTTCAAACCAGCTCTGTTTGCTGGTGGACGTTGCAGTGTGTTTAGAGCTGTGCTCTGTATCAAGTGCCTTCCCCAGCAAAAATCAGCGAGCCGGAGACTCTGCCACAATTGCTCTTTTCTTAGGGAAGGCAGGAGCCTCTCTGGGATGTGAACTCGTACCATTTACTGCTGGTGGGGTTTCTGACACGTAAATGGAGGTTGAGGTGGCCTGTGAACTGACAAGTTGAACTTAATCTGAGTCAGAAACACTGAACATATGGATTGAAGTCATTTTGCTACTCGGGGTGAAAAGAAAATGGCAGCTGTAGCCTTTTGAGCTTTAGGAATTAGGGAGTCTTTTTGTGTTGGGTTTTTTTCAGTGCAAGCAACATGAAAGTAAAGAACTCCTCAGTGGAGTTCAAAGCTCCACACGGTCTACATAATATTTAAGTCCTTCTAAACCTCAATTTTGCATGTAACTATGGCAAAAAAGTATCTAATATCATTCCCTCAGCAAACCCAACTATTTAGTGTGTGCATGAGGAGTACTGTGCATCTCATTTTTTAACATAAGGGGTTTCTTGGGTTTCAGCCAAATTACTGGAGGCAAGCCCCTGCCTGTGGAGGTGGCAGGAGTGGAGTACATGAACGACGACCCCGCCACGACCGACGTGCTCTACGCCAAGGTCCGCATGAAGGATGGCTCAGACAGGTGAGCCCCCCGTGCTCCTCTCTTTCCTCCCTCCTCACTGTGCCAGGGAAAGCCCTCTGGAGCTGGTGGGCACTGCTGGCAGTCCTCGGGCCAGCAGTCAGGAAGATGAAGTCATCCTGGCTTCCTAAACCTGTTAAGGCAGTGATGTGTTTGCTCTGTAAATCAGTCACTGGTGCTGCAGCTGAAAGATGTCATTTGTTTTTCTGCAGCAGCCTGTCAGGTTGAATAATGGAGTCACGGCTCGTGTGGGGATGAGATGGCTGAGGAGATACTCCTGAGAGGACTTGGCCTCTGCTGTCTAGTTCCCAACCTGCAATCCAGATTAATCTGGACAGCCTGGCCTGTTCTGCAGCACTTAATTACTCTTAAAACTCAGTTACCCCAGGAGGTCCTCAGGAGACCATGACTTGATTACAGAGTTGGTTTGTGTGTGTGTGTGGCAGCCTGGAACAGGCACTGGGTGTGAAATGTCTTTTGGAGCTGCTGCTGGAAAATCTTGAAGCCTGGTTGGTGTCAGGGCGAGTGCCTGTGCTGTTGACCACTGTGGCTCTGATGGCTTTAGCTCTACCAACAGCTCTGCCCAGGACGTGGCAGTGTCTGGACAACTTTCCTCATTTTTGACAAGTATGTCACACAGGGCAGCACCACCTTTTTCTTTTGGTGATTTCCTGGAAGACTGAGGGAACATGGATGGAGCTTGAGACAACCTGGTGTAGTGGAAGGTGTCCCTTGTTGTGACCAGAGCATCCTGAATGTCCCTTCCAACCCAAACCATTCTAGGATTCTATGGTTAACAAGGAGGGAAGAGGAATAGCCAAAAGAGCTTTAGCCTCCTATCTCTGAGCCTCAGCCTTCTCTTTTCCTAGCAGTGCTGCCCTTTTGTTGCCTGTTCCCATTGCTAGAGGACAGCAGGAGCTAGCAGAGGAGCGTGGAGCAGTGCAGCTGGAGGAAGGAGGCTGTGAGCAGGGAGTGGCTCAGGGAAGAAGGGACATGTTCTGGCATCTCCTTTCCTCGAGGGCTGAGGAGATGGGGGGGGCCACCTGCTTAAAACCACACTTTGGAGATTGTGGTGAAGTGAGAGATTGGACATGGGATAAGGAAATGGGTGAGAAAATGAAGAATGTAAGAATTGCTGGGAGGCAGGAGGAACTGAAATCATTTCCTCTTGTTGGCTCTTCCACTTTGAAGTCTGTCCTGCCCTGAAAGGTGAGAGAAAACAAACAGGGTGGGTGGAGAACCAGGGCAAGCTGGAGATCAGCCAGGAGACAGAGCACAGGGAGAAAGAAGGCAGAAACACTTGGAAAGATGAGACAGAGGCAGGCACTGGGTGCCCCAAATGTCCTTCGGTGGATTCAGTGCGGTAGAGAGCACCTAAAATATCAGCTCCGAGAGCTGAGCTGTGGGCCTGTGGCCCTGAGTCACTGAGCTCTGGGGCTCTCTGGGCCTGCTTGGATCTGAAAACAAGTCTGTGGCCTGAAGAGCTGGTAGAGGATCCTGTAGAGTGCAAGTAGGGGCTGAATTGACAGTGATGTCTGCCTGCCTCTGGGGACAGCTTGAATTGTTGGTACTAGCACTGTGGTCTGTTTTAGATTGCCAGCTGGATCCCTTCTGCTGAGAACCCACTTAGGCATAATGCCGGAGAATGTGCTGATGTGCATCAGGGATGGCAGAGCTGCTTTGGGCAAGGGAGAGAGGTGAGGGCTTCAAATCACTTCGCCTTGAAAATGAAAATGACATCTGCCCCCACAGGAAAGGGCTGATGTCTCTCCACTGTCCTTTACAGAGATCTGTTAGCTGAGATTTTTTTTGAGGTGTTGTGCTTTGCTTGGCACGTGGAGACTGTCAGGCTTCTCTTCCACCACACCTGTTTTGCTTTTTTGGCATAGCAGTAGGCTCAGAGAGAGCCAAGGAATTGAAGTTTTAATCCTTGGCCCAGGCTGGTCCTGCCCTCACCTGCAAATTTATTCATCTGGCACTTCTCCTCTAATGTGGTTCCTTAGCTGTTACCAAGCATCCAGAGAAACATGTAGCTTTGCAGAGGGAAAAGAAGGTATTTTTATGTCGAAGAAGAGCAGGCAAAGCGCCTTTTGCTTCCTTTGAGGTTCCAGCAGACACCGTGTTGGACGAACAATGATTATGAGGAGGGTGATTTCTCCAGAAAACCCTGCTTTGTTTTCTGTCCTGCAAAAGACAGATCATTGCTGAGCAGCTCCTTGCACCTCTTGCCTGCTGAAACCTGCTGTGCCTGGCTTAGGGAAATGGGGAAAACAGGTAGGAAGCAGTTTCTGAGCTGCAAGGCCAACACTAGAGGAGAGTAGCAGCCGTGTGGCTTGCTGTGCTGGAGCCCCTCTTGGAGAGAGGTGTGTGCCTTCCTGTCTCTTGTGAGATGTCCTGTTAGCTCTGTGTAGTTCCTGGCATGGCTGAGGGGTGGAGTTCCTTCCTGATCTTTGGATGATCTTGATCAGCTTAAGCTGTAAAGCAGGAGATTTGATTTATCCTGACTTAGCTTGCATAACTGCAGACAGAATTAGGGGTTGGCAAGCCCTTCTGCACATAAAATGGCTCAGACTGAAAGAGGGATCATGCTCTGATGCCTCCCACATGGCAAATAATTTCCATTATAATTCATTCTAATTTGTTTTATTTCCTTGATTAACTTTATAACGTAATAAAGCACCATTTTCACTTGAGCTATTCTCCGTTAATTTGTTTTAGTATTGTCTGTAATGATATTCATTTAATCTTTGTCATTGCTAATTTTAAAAATCACTGAAGTAAAGCCAGAAAATGGTGGAAAGCCATGACAATTGGTAGTTTGAGAGTCCTGAAGTTGTCAGGTGGGGGCTGGCAGCCCGTGAGGGGCGATCCAAACCCAGAGGTGGGCTGGTTTTGGCATCGGGAGCACGGCAGCCCTGGGCTCTGGGGACCAGCAGCCACGCTCTGCTGCAGCTGAGACACCAAAGTGGCGGGACCTCACGGAGCAGGAAGCTGTCTAATCCCTGGGACGTGCTGAGAGAAGCCCAGATTCTTCTGCATAGGCTTCATACCCTCTGGCCTTGTTTGCAGGGATGGGAAGCTCTCATTCTGGCACATCCTCGTGCTTTTGGTAAGGCTCAGGCACTGCGGAGATTTTTTGGGGACAGCAGCAGCCTGGAAATTCCTTCAGCTCTTTGGACATAGGATTTGTGAGTGTGTTGCTCTGATTCCTTGCCTGCTCCTGCTGCCTGTCCTAGGATAGGTCTGCCTGTGGATCCCAGCAGCCACAGCTGCTTTCATCCCTGACCGAGGCAGACACAAATGTGGGGATAAGTCTTTTGGTTCCGCTTGCTCAGTAGCTCCAAAGCTGGAGCGTTCACCAGGACACACTGTCTGGGTTTGTGCCCTCTGTCAGCACATTCTGGGCCCTCCCAGGAATTAAGCCCAGTGTCTGGTTTGCTTATTTGGGACAGAGAGAGTCCAGGCTCCAGCAGTCCCTGAGCAGATCCTCTGGGAGCCAAGGTGCCTAAGCCCTGCGGGTCTGCAGATTTCAGTGTTTGCAAGGAGAGTCACATTGTGTTTCCTGGCAGGAGAAAGATGCATCTTTCAGCTCCCAGTAACATCTGTCACTGTGAACAAGCTCTCTGCTGTGCTAAATCTGCCCTTCTTCCTGGAATATTTGCAGCAGAAATGATCATGGAGGAAGCTCTGTGAGACAGCCAGAACTTTTTGCATTAGAGCTGAATCCTGATGGCTCTGCTCACTTTCCATCAGAGACCAGCTCCTTTTCCTGTGTGCATGCAGAGACTTCATTTCACACTTGCTGCCCTTGTGGCTGAAAAGCTGATGGTGCAGGGGTTTCTCCTTGGTTTACATGGCCCCATTCTTTCTTTTGCCTTCTCAGGTTGCAGGTGATCGCTGATCAGCTGGTGGAGCGGTTTGTGGCCTCTGGTCTGATGCTTAAAGAATGGGATAGGGTGAAGCTACATGCTACAGTCATGAACACCCTCTTCAGGAAAGATCCAAGTATGTATAGATCCTTCCCTCTTACATGTAGTCCTGCTGCTCAGCAAATACTTTTGTTGTTTGCTTTCTCGATACTGTGATTTTTCTTAATCTCACGGATACCTAGAGGGCTGTGGGGGGATGTCAGGACATAAAACCCAGATGAAAATTAAAAAGCAACCATCAGAGTCACAGATTCAAAAACTCTATTGCTCAGTAGCACTCACAGGATGTGAGCCAGGGAGGAATGTTCCAGTACCATGCAAGGCCTTGGGCTCTCTGTGCCCCAGCGTTAAACTGAAATTGGGTAACAGCTCCATGTGGTGTGTGCTGACCTTCAAACAAGATGAAAACATAATCCTCTTTGGTCAAGTTAAAGATTGCCCATTGTTTTAGGTCTGTGATTCCAGTGTCTTTCTCCTTAACTCATTTGCAGACGGCTGCATATGGGGCTGGGTGTGAGCTATTCTTGAGTGTATGGCGTCTGCTGTCTCTGCCAAGGGATTGTCTGCTCTGGCAGTCTGTTCTTATCATATTACTTTATAAAGCAGCCTCAAAAGTGTCGTGTTTGGGGAGGGGCAGTGTGTTACAGCCTGGTTCTCCATGTGCAAACACGTGTGTGTTCCAGCACCGTGGCCCCTGTGCAGTGCAATCGGTTGTGTTGGGAATTCTGTAGCTGCTGCCTCTCCGAGTCTCTGTGTGAGCAGTGATAACAGCAGGTGGTTTGTGTCGTGGTTTCCTGGGCAGGTTTTGGGTCTGCCTGGTGTTGAAGTCAGATAAACACACTCAGGTGGTAGGAACCCTGAAAAGATGGGGTTCAGCTCTCAAATGGAGTCCTAAAAATGTGAGCCCAAATTGCTGGTGTGGCTCTGTGTGAGGGGAGGCACATGGGCAGCTATGTCTGGCATTCTGAGTCTATATTCTACACAACCCCATGAGGCATGTGAGGCATTCAGACACAATGGGGAGAGCATTCTGCAGGCAGCCATGGGAGTCGCTTTATATTCCAAACAGGGTTTGAATAGCAAGCTGGATGTGAGGGGGACTTCATAGTTAGTGCTGGAGATGAAAAAGAAATACTGAATATATTCACCGAGTGAGGCAGAGGTCCTGTGGAAAGAACAGATCATGTACTTAGGGATTATATAAAAATCCAGACATGCTCTGGAGAAATGGATCTCAGACGTAGGCATTTGGCAGTTGCTGTAGGCCCAGGTTGCTCTTCTGAATGTCTCTGTGTGTGTGGCTGTGTGCCCACCCCAGCAGGAGCATCCACACCACCCGTATGTGCTTCCTGGAGCAGGCAGCAGAGGTTGTGTTGGTGCTGTCCAGATCACCCCTGGCACTGTGCTGGCACGCTCAGCCTGGAATTTGATGCTGTCTCTCACCTTGGCATGGCAGGATATGGGGTTTAAAGTCAGCCAGAGAGAAGCAGGTGTGTTGCACGGGGCCATCAGCCCTACAGAAACACTCTGTAGCTGTGATTGAGGGTCTTTCCTCCAGGTAGCGTAGGTGATCCCAGTACAGGCACCAATTCCTGCCTTATTCCCTTCAAAATCCAGGTGAAAATGGGGTTTTTTTGTACTAAGAACCGAGTTTATTAGCTCACTCCCTGGGGAGGGAGAGAGTGAGGAGTGAAGTACAGCACACTGAGTTCTCCCATCTGAAGCTCATTCTGGTGGTGACTTCTCTCTCTACAGCTGAAGAGCGAAACAACACAGTGACTGGTAAATCATCCTTCAAGGAGCGGGAGTCCTTTAATGGCCGAAATATCCTCAAGGTCAGTATGCAGCAATTAGGGAAATGGAGCCAGCTGCGGATACTCTGTAGCCAAAAGAGGTTGAAACACCTCTTGAAGACTGCTTTTGTTGTAGGCTTATGGGATCTCCCTTGTTTGGGGGGGGGTGGGGTGGGGTGTGGAAATCTGTTTAGAAAATAAACAATCCAGATCACTCATAATTGGGAGCATTACAGTATTTAGCAGGAGCCTTCCTGGAGCTGCTGAGGCTCAGAGCAGGAATATGTAACAGGAATGCTAAGTGGGTGTTGATGTTGTCGTTTACTTCGCTCCTGTTTTACCCTGGAGACTCAGGCTCCTGTTGATTCTCAGCCCACCAGAAAGAAGCACTTTGTTGCCCTTGTTCTACTCATATATATTTATGAAACTAAACCCGACTCTCATTTCACTCTCTCTTTTTCTTCTTGTTTTTAATCTCTGCGATGGGTTTGCATGAGTTTGCTCCAGAAAAATAACAGGTAGCAATAGGGAGTCCCACCAGCCAGGATCTGAGGGCTTTGGCAGTGATCAGAGCATGGAAAACACGATCCCACAGACCGTGGAGGTGGGTAAGGCTCGAAGGGGAGCATCCTGCAGCCTTCTAGGCTTTGCCAGCCAGGATTGGGGTGCAGGCAGCCTCTGGTGCTCATCCAGATGGCTGTGGCAGAGCGATGCTGTGGTGCTTGAGCTCTGCAAGTGTCCAGAGAGAGAAGAGATGCACAGAGGAGCAGAAACGGGACACAACACTGGCTTGTAAGCAAATTTGCAATCCTCATTGTGCCAGAGGATTTGTTGCAGGCAGCTCTGATAAGAGGGAGTGAGGACAATGCGTGGATACATTTGGGAACGTTTAGGAGATATTCTGGCAACAAAGAGACATGATAGAGGAGGCACCCTGGGTGGGAGCTGGGCAACCCAGAAGGACTTTAGATCCCTCCCAGAGGAGGGAAAGGGTGCTCTTTATTTGTATTTACAATTTTAATAATGCATTAGGCACTGGATGGAGGGGGATGTGAGGGCAGGGAGTGGAACTGATTGATCTCCTCTGTGCAGAGGACAAACAAAGGGACAAAATTAGGTTAAGCTCTCATTGTCCTCAAACGGTCTGTGCAAGCACGGTGTCATGACTCAGCGTCGCCACATGTTGAGTGTGCAGTGTGAGACTGCAGCACTGCGAGCTGGAGCAGGACACGGACGTGGTCCCTTTCCTACCCTGGTCTGCGGGTTTTCCTTAGCTCCCGGTGTGGGAGAGCCGGCTCCGGGGAGGGGAGGGGTGTGTCAGGAGCACGGAGTGCCTCCAGGGACTCAGCTTTCACTCCTTTCTCTTGCTTCTGTTCAACTTGTCCCGCGGCCTTAGAGACGCATCATATCAAACCGTGGGTCCTCCTCGGTGCTCCTCATGCCAAAGCACTTGTGGTCGGGAAGGCACTAACGGTGCTCCCTCTGCTGGTCACACCATTTGTGGGGCCTGAGGATCTGAAGATCTGGAAGGGGGGTTTTGTGGCGCTTACAAATGCAACTGTCCTCCCTCCGAGGCTACTCCTTGTTCTTGATGCTCTGGGAAACACGAGCCGGTGCGTTTTTAAAGCTCCTAATTGATTTCGTAGTGACGTAGCCCAAGGAGCTGCTGGCTGTTTGGACCGTTGGTAATTACTTCAGAGCATGTCTTGCCGCAAGAAATGTCATCCTTCTCTCCCACCTCCACCACATTTCCTAACCTGCTCGCTTGTATTTCCCTTTGGTCTCCCACGTGCCTGCAGCAGAACGCCCGTTGGCATTAATTAATTACATGAGTCATAAATAGCTCCAGGCTTCTTACCGGAGGAGCCCAAGCCTCAGTGAGCCACTGATGCATTCCAGCATGACCTTGCAAGGATGCGCCAGTTCCCTCCCAGCCTGCTTTTATATCCATTATTTATCTTCTGCTCTGGGAGGCTGACCTCTTCCAAAGTGGCTTCATTAACTCCTGCACTAGGATCTAAACGATGGGCTGCTAATGAATATGGCTGCAGTTACGGCGGGGTGGTGGGAGGGAGAGCGGTGTGCGATTCCAGGTAGTGGTGGGACTCTGCCGTAGCCGTGTTGGGTGGCTGTGTTCCCGCTTGGAAAGCTAACAAAGCGTGGCTACTGGCAGGAGGGCACGAAGTAGGAAAACTCGGATTTCCTCCCTCTCACTCCCGTGGTGCAGCCAAAGGCTTTGCCGAGGGGAGGGCAGGACCTGAGCCCTCGGAGCACGATGGAGACGCCGTGGTGCTGCTGTTCCCGGCTGAGGCTCCCCGTGGTCAGAGCTGGGGGGAGGTGTGTGTGTGCAGATGCGCTGGCAGCACATGTTTGCTGATACCATGCCTGCGTTACCCCAGGCTCCAGCTGGTATTTTGCTTTCAGCTGAACTAATGGGAATTTTATTTAATAATCCTTTGTTCTACCCGTTCCGCAGAGTTAAACATACACTCCTATTTGTGCTAATAAATGGTTGTGCAGGCCGGTACCTTCCCACACTGCTCAGAAAATAGATTCTGTAGGATGAGTTGCGTTCAGGAGTTTAAATTGCTTCTGTCTTGAAGAATATCCATGGAACAGGCTTCCGGGCATAGGTGGAGCTGAGAGCCTAAGGGATTGTGTGACCCAACAGATCCGTGTCTCACAAAGCTTTGGCTTTGTGCTTGTCTAGTCCAGTCCCAAAAAGCTGGAGATGCTTCATGGACCACTTCCTATGAAGCAAAACACATCCCACTTCCTATGGAGCAAACCACATCTCTTCTGGGCTGGCCGCTGGCTTTGAACATCCCAGTCACGTACCGGAATCGTGCTCCGGTCGGGAGCGAAGCGTCTTGCCTCGGAGAGCGGAGGGAGGAGGCAGCAATTCACGGCTGAGAGACAGCGGCAGCTCCTTCTCAGGGTGAGGGCAGGGCCGTGGCTCAGGAGGAGCCCCCCTGCCCTGCCCTGCCCTGCCCTGCCCTGCCCCAGGCAGTGGCCGCGTGCCCGGCGTGGCAGCTGGCACGGCCTTGGCACAGAGGCAGCCGGGGCAGCTGCCGGCGCCTCCGGAGACGAGGCTGCGCCGCCTCCGGGCTTTTATTTATTTGGCTTAGTGAAAAAAAAAAGAAAAAAAACCCCAAAACTGGGGCTGCAGTGAATAAATAATAACAAAAAGAAACGCAAAGGGACTGCCTGGCCAAAAATTTCTGTGCTGCATTTAAGGGAAAGGAAGGCTTGCGGGAAGAAGGGAACCACCTGGACTCTCACTGGGTTGAGATGGAATGATTTTTTTGCTTGAGTTGAGGTCTGAAGGGTAAAATGTTGCCACATTCAAACATGAAGGAGGCAAATTTTGAGTACAGAAAAAGCTGAACTCTGCTGCTTAGCACAGATCTGTGCATTAACAGCTTACAAGATTAAATATTGAGGGAGCAGCTACTGAGGTACAGCAGCAGAAAGCTGCACATCTTATGTCTTAGGGCATTAGGGGAGACTTTAAGCTGGGATGGAAGACTGGGAACTGGATCAGCTGAGATGGTGACACATGGTGCCGTGCCCTGCTCCAGCAGCAGGGCTGCAGGAGTGCTCTGGGAGGGCTCCTGGGTCAGACAAGGCATAATTTGATGAGGCTCCTTCTCTTTTGAGGCCTGCATTAGGGTATTAAATTATGGGACTGTATCTGCTTTCTCTCGGAGCAGGGGGAACGTGCATTTACTGACTGATACACTGGAGAGCTGCTGTAGCAAAGGGATCTGGTAGCACTCTCTGCTGTCACGTCTGTCCTGCTGGGTGAGAACAGTGGCATGCAGTAGTTCAGTTCAAGACTCTTGGTGCACTGCCATAGAAAATGATACATTGACAAAGAAAAATCTTGTCCTGGATAAACCCCTTAACCCTTCAAAATACCCCAAACCCACCAAGCACTAAACAAATTAACATCTGCCCCTGTGTAGGGCCAACTCCACTTGCAGATGAGGAGCGTGTCTCGTGTTCCGCAGCCATCAGAACCCAGGCCTTTTGTGTAACTTTTGTTTGTGGATTTAAGGAGGCTGAGTCTTTTCCTGGTGTATTTTTCAGCTGAGGTGGAATCAAAGGGCCAAGGAACCATCAATAAATGAGGATCAAAACTGCCTGATCTTTGTAAAGGGCAAGAACATCTTATTATCCTGAGCAAGGTGGTAAAGGTGTAGATCTGAAGTAGGACGGGTAACTGGAACAAATACCTGATGGGAGGTAGTCTGCTTGGAAAGTTTGGAGTTAAAAATACCAAACAAAAAATCCATTGGGATGAGAAGAGACTGAGGAAGAGGTTGTGGTGCACCATCAGTGTCTTAGAAATAAGGCAGTGCTTTCCTCGCCTCGGTTTTACAGCAGAATCAAAAGCAGAAATGAAAGGCTGCGGTGCCGCTTTGCAGAGAGGAGAATTCCTGCCATTATCCAGAGATACAGAACGATCGAGGGGGCTCAGCGGTGTGCAATTAGAACAACAGTGGGATGGCAGGATGTGACAGTTGAGCAGATGAGTCTGGAGATCAACGTTTGTATGATCACGGGGGAAAAAAAAGGGAGATTAAATTGAGGTTGCCGTGAAAACGCTTTCCTGTGAATTATATTCTTCAGGGGGAAAAAAGGCATATTCATGTTATTTGCATTCGATGAAACAGGAATCTGAAGTGGAATTTGAAAAATCAGACTAGACAATAGAGGAAAAATGTCTTTGTTGGAGTGTTTGGGCCTTGGAGGCAGCGTTGGAAGTACTGAGGGAAGGCTGAGCTGCTGCACTGAGGTGAACACGGTGCAGGAGGTGCAGAAGGTTTGTGCTACCTCAGTGTGCCAGGGATCTGTTTGGTGCCCTTACCAAGACGGTGCCCACCTCTTTGTTTTAGTTTCAGAGGTGCTCCACACCTCTCTAATTTTAGCAGGCACTGTGAGTGCTGGAAGAGGAGGGATTTGTTGACAGGGCCTCTTGCCCCTGCACTGCTGCAGTCCCATCCAGCCCAGTGGCTGAGTCATTTCAGAGGCGCTGTGCGTGCCTCTGCCTCCCACCCAATGGGCATCCCACCTCCTCATTTCCCTGACATCTCTGTTCTGCCACCAGCCAGCCAAGCATCACCTCTTTGATCTCAAGAGGACAATTTTTCTCCATGGAGGTGGCAGGGGCTGAATTATGGCAGCACCTTAATAGAAGGCAGGGACCCAACACATTAAATGCGAGAAAACCCAACCCACTGATTAGCAAAAATATGCAGTTCATCCCAAAGGTGCCATGACCCTTCTGCTGGATAATTTTCCAAGTCTGTCTGAATTAATTTAGTGGCTCTGTAGCTAGACTCCTCCTCCTGGTGGTTTGGTGAGTAGGTCACATTGGTGGGAGCTCCTGTCTGAGTATTCCCGGACGTGTCTCAAACCTCCTGATATCTCTGCAGCAAAGCCAAAGCCCAGCTTTTAAAAACTGTTGCTGCATTTGCTATAATAGGAGCCACGGGGATGAAGTTTCTTTGGAGAAATGCAGTGCTCGATTATTAATTTCCTTAAGTTGTATCATAAATCCCTCAAGTTTGAGGTGTAGCAGGGCCTTTAATATGGTGGAGGGGTTTTTATTCTTGTCTGAAAGACGTGCAAAAATCTGGTAACCTCCAAATGTCCCACTTGTATTTGTTTCTTAGTTTGCAGAATGCCTTTCACCATAGCAACTAGGGTTTGATTTCCTCAAGCGCATGAATTTTCATGGATTTGTGGCAGGGGGAACAGACCCAAAACCCTGAGCTAAAGCAAAGGTTTTGCAGCATGGCAGTGGCAGGAGCACTGCTAGATTTGGTTGGTGAAGGAGGAGGAACCCTGGAGGGAGAGGATCTCAGCTGGTCAAAGGCCTGCACCTGGCCCCAAACAATTCTATCTGCAAAAAAATCCAGCCTGACAGATTAATTTAGACTACTGCTGAATGTCACCCTCTCCACTGCTGCATCACCCTCTGGCAGATGAGGTGGCTTGGCTCCAGTTTTATCAAAAGCTGAGGTTTCACATGGCAGCAGTCAGAGAAGGATTGGCTGCTTCCATGTTCACAGGGCCAGAAACCTCATACCCTTCCCACCTGTGGGGGTCAGAAGGGTTTTATGGGCAGCATGAAACACGCTCCTCTTTGCCCTGCAGGTGAGACCCAGCTGGGGAGAGGCAGGAATATTGTGTGAGCAGGAGGGGACACAGCTCCAAATGATCTGGAGAAATCAGATGGAAACAAACAGGCTGCTGTGAACAAAGGCTGAAGGTTTTGTCCAATTTTGGGCACTGTGGATGGGTGCAGAGAGCCCAGGAGGCAACAATAAGGTAATTGGAGTGGTAGGAAAAGTCTACAAAGCTGAGGCTAAAGGACTTGTTTGGAGGCTGGTAAAGGGAAGGAGAGCAGCACACAGGAAAACCTCTTGAAGCATGTGAGAGCTTTTTCCAAGTGGTAGGTACTCTGCTCTCCATGCTCTGAGGGTAGAATGATAAATAATGAGCTTAAATTGCAGCAAGAGATTAGGAAAATCCTTGTAAAGGGAAGGATAATGAAACACTGCTCAAGAGGAGCTGGGAAATGGGGGTCCTGCTTGTTTTGAGGGAGGAGAGATGTTAGACCAGGATCTGCCAACCAATGAGCTCCTCCTCTCTTGGGGAAGGAGAGGACAGTGAGGCCCATGACCTTCTCTGGTCCTTTTCTCAGCTTGTCACTTGCTGATTCCTGAATAGAATGTGTGCAGAACACCCATGAGACAGCATCTGTGAATGTACCGAGGGCTTCTTGGCATTTATGTGGCATTTACTTTGGCTCAGGAAAATAAAAATATAAAAAAGAAACCTCCCAACACATGCCTTGAATCTTTCTCCCTGAACTCCGTACGTGCTGCATCTTTGTATGTCGGTGGTGCGTTTCCAAAGAGAGGTGGGTTATATGGTTGCTGCTTCCCATGGGATGGCATTAATGGGGAGGGATTTTCCTGTGTCATAGAGGAGACACTCCTGGCTTGGGGTATCTCCCGACAGATAGGCTGTGGGGACTTTAATGACCAAGATTTTCTCTCTCTTGAAGTCTGCACATTTTATTCTTCCCAGGGGAGACGAGGTGAAAAGGCCTCTGTTGCTGCCTTTTAAACCTGCCAGAGGCTGAAAGAAAAGGAGAAGGGAAGGGCTGTTTCCCACATTATCCGTGCGGAAGGACTGGATGCTATATTGGGGATGGAGAGATGCTCCAGAGCCAGCTGCACACTTGCAGAACAAAACAAATGATCCACAGCTTTGTGGCTGGTGCTTGTGGTGGTGGCCTCAGTGACAGCCCCCTCCTCTGTCCTTCCTAAGCCTCCCTTCCAACCCTGGGGCTCCACACGGTGTCTGCATCCTGTAACACCTGAAATGCTGGATGCTCAGCCAGTGGTCCTTTAAGGATCCATGAAAAGGAAGCAGTTGCTGATTTGGAGAGGAGGTTGGGAACGCCGGGAAGAGCCACCTCTCTGGATGAGCTCCTGCCTACCTGCTTTTCCTACGCTTCTCGTGCATTATCCCTGGCAAGCTTCCAAGCACAATTAAACCTCTGACAGATAATCACTGGTGGAGTGGTGTCCAGAGTGAACAATACAGGCATCAGGTATTTCCTTTTTTTTGGTACCAAATCGCTTCAGAAAGCATATTTTGAAAGTCAAAAATAGAAGGAAAACAAATGTGTTCATTGAAAAAACTCCCCAGATCTTGACACGTCGTCTGGTTGCGTCTCATCTTCTGAGGGCCACCAGGGGCTTTGGTTTGTGGTTTGTTCATTGTAGTTTTGGGGGAGTTATGCCACAAATGAAAGGGAGTTTGGTGCCTTTTTTGGAATAAGAAAGAAGGAGCTCTGCCAGCGTGTACTGCAACCTGGGAACTGGAGCAGCTGTGGAGGTAACAGCCTTCTGCAGAGGCTCTGGCAGGTCTGTGTGGGAGGCCACAGGAGTGAGGCAGGCAGGTGGGATCCCAAAGGCAGGATTGGAGGCTCTGGTTTGTGCAGCAAAGGAGGTTAATCAGAAGAGAGAGTTCACTGGAGTTCAGTGAGTCCATCAGTGTTTCCGAGTGTAACTTTCACATTTCAAAATTTCTATTTTTTAAGATTTTTAATCCATGCCTGTTTTTTGCCATTTCCTCTGTCAATCCTTTCTGCCTGGTGCTGGTGTCAGCTCTGTAACCCAGCAGTTTGCTGAGGAGTCAGCACCTTCCTGCTCTGTCTGGCATGGGAACTGCAGCTGTCCTTCAGCCAGACGATTTGGAAGGGCGACTCTTCTCCGGTTTTCCATCCCAAGCTGTGGACGTGTTATACAAGCATTAATTCAAATGTGTCATCCCTTATCAGTTGGAAAAATATCCAGGGGAAGGTGCAGAGAGCCTGCAAACAAACAGGTTTCGTTGCTCTGCGTTGAGGCACCTCTTCAGAAACATCACTCAGTTTTTCTCCATGCTCATCAGCAGGTGCTGGGGACTTTATTTGTTCCTTCCCTTCCCCGAAGGGGGTGACAGCACCAGGACGTGCTGATTTCCCACGGAAAGCAGCCTCCTGTCCCTCCTGGCTCTGCTCTCCGTCCCTTCCTTCACGGCTGCTCGCGGTGGGGCCGCGCCGGGGCGGTGGCTGCCGGGTGTGTTGTCACCGTGTGCAGAGCAGATGAAGCTCCAAAGCCTGTGGCTCCTCCAAAGCTCCACTTTCATCTCCTGGTTGGAGCTCTCTGTGTGCTGCTGGGCCCTGATCCCAGCATTCATTTGCCTGTCAAAAGTGATCCTCCTGCACGTGTCCTCCCATGGAGGCAGAGCCCGGTGGCGCTCAGCGTGTTCCCGTGCCTTCCTGGATGGGATCTTTGGGTGGATGAAGGCCTTCCAACGTGGGCGAAACAGAGGAGGTGGGGCTGCTGGCATCCCGTCCTCAGGACCGTGCAGCAGGAATGGCAGTGAGCTCATCCACAGCCATGAGCTGTGAGCCCCTTCCTTCCTGCCTCTCAGAAGTTGCTAATTTCTGTGTTTGTTGCAGATATGGAAAATGGGACCCCCCCCATCAGCTCCCTGCCGAGAGCAGCCCGGTTTGTGAGGCGGATCGGTCACAGGATAATGACATGACATGGCTCTGCTCACCCACAGCGCTGATCCACCAGGGACAGTTCTGTGCTGTTGATCTGCAATAGCCCGGCCCTAAGGCACTGCTTTGCATGGCTGGAGTTCACAGCAGAGCTCCCTCAGTCCGGGGAGGGGTGTGTGTGTGTGTGTGTGTGTGTGTGTGTGTGTGTGTGTGTGTGTGTGCGTGTGTGTGTGCAGATCCATTTTATGCCTCGATAATGCTGCTCTTTGGTGGGCATTTTTAACTGCGAGGCATTGCAGTGAATCGTTGCTCCCTCGGCGTTTCTGGGCACCGATGCTCTCAGCAGAGTTGCTTGGGCTTTTTATTAATTCAGGATGGGTCTTTTTTTTTTGGCTGAGTACCGTAAACGACATAAGGCTTTAAAAACTGATCAATAATCCTGATGGTCGCAGCAAAATCCAGGCCAGGCAGCCTGAGTGTGAGCCAGAGATTACGTGAAGGAAGTTTTAAATACCTCTGACTCCCTTCCCTTCCCTGGACTTATTTTGTCCTCCTGCTGCCCAGTGTCTCTCCAGCTGAATCCATTAATATTTCTCATGCTTGTTGAGCCCGTGACAGGTGATTTTACAGCCTTGGTTTGAGTTGGCATCTCCTCTCCTATAGCAGGAGCTGAAACAAGTCGCTGCTGTCGTTAACGTGGATTAGGACTTTGATTTATTACTCTTGTTCCCAGGTTGGAACACAAAGGTGCTGTCTCATTCCAGGAGGGTTGTCTGTGGGAAGAGAGCCCCCCCAAGTTCCCCACATCATTTAGGTGCCTGTTTTAACTGCTTCATTGAGGAGTCATCCTCCTTTGCTTTTGTTTCCACAGGGCTTCAGCAGAACCTACTTTGCAGGCTTAAAAGGGGGGAAAAAATGCGGAAAAGAGGCATCCTGGTTTTGATTTGTTGCTCTGCCTTTGATGAGGAAGTTGTGGTGGTTTGGGGGCTGAAGTTTGTGCAAGCAGTTTTGGCTCAGGTTTGCAACGAGCGAGCGGTTTGAAGTGTGATTCCGTCTCTCTCAAAACAAGTCTTCAGCCTCTTGTCTTCCTTCAGAAAATGATTGTCTTGCCCCAGGGGAGCCCTGCTGTGTAATTTGTGGGTAATCGAGGGGAACGGACCTCGGAGGGAGAAGAATGCCCAGCATCTGAACAGAATTGTCTTAAATGGGAGAAATTGGGGTGTTAGAAATTACAGGTGTGCTGCTGGCTTTTCCTGGCTCAGGATAAATGACTTTGGAGAAGTAGAGGAAAACTTGCTTTCCGAGAGCTACTGCAGGGCTGCCTGCCTTCCATCATTGCCTGCACGGTTGTGTTCTGGGATCCAGCCTCCCAGAAGGGAAAGGGAGAGGGAGAGAGAGAGAGGGAAGTGTGCTTGCACACCCGGGCCTACGGTAGTTTGCAGGCTGACCTGTGAAGTACAGGTTATCCATCCACCAGTTCTCTCCCTCTCCTGGAGACACGGCTTTCAGGGAGGGCAGTGTGGCTGCAGCCTCTGCCACCCCCTGCAGATCCTGGAATGCTGCTGCTGGGAGGATGCTCCCTATAGGAGACACCGTGTCCTTCTAGGCATCCTTGCTGAGTCGTTTCTGAGCCTTTGGCCATGGTTTGAAAGGCAGGGCACATCCCTGGCACATTTGGTTGGAGGTGCTGGGGTTAAAAGTTAACAATGCTCTTTCGTTATTCCCTTCTAATTCAATTTGGGAAGGCAGCAGGGAGACAGAGGGCACTTAGTCCTCTAAGTGCTATTCCCTTGATGGAGGTTAGTAGCTTGGATGGTGTTGATTTTGTAAGCTGACCTTTACCTCCATCAGGTTCATTCTCATTTATAATACTCAAAAAAAAAAACCCAAACCCCAAGCTGCAACCTCTTATTTATTCCTTCAGCATCGAGGACGTAAATCCTTCGGCATGTTTGGATTTACAGAATTACTGCGCTTTTGCTGAGCCTCGTGTCCCACTCCAATCAAATGACACGGCTTTCCATAACTGTGGCTGTGTTTCTTCTCCCTGCCTCCCTCCCTGCTGCTCCTGATCCACACCTCCTCGTGCTCCCTGCAGCCTTTTCAGGGAAAGGTGGGAAGGGGCAGGAGGGGGACTCAGGGTTATCAGCGTTTGTGCAATGAAATGCAGCAACCTCCAGGTACCTTCTTCCCTGGTGCAGAATAACAAATGCTGAGCTGCTTTTCCAGGAGGCATTTCATCAGCTGTGCCACAGGCCTCCTCCGAAACCGGAGCGTTTCCGTGGTGGCTGGGGAGAGGGGGGAGTTATAAATATCTTTCTCAGCTCTGCTTGGCTTCTCCCCAAGATAAATAGAAGTGAAAGTCAAAAGCAGAGGCTTGGCCTTCTAAAATCTCTTCCTGAGTCCCCAAGGACCCGAGTGCAGGATGCTTTTGTGACAGGAAGCCAATTCCTGGTGTTTCAGGGGTCTTGGAGGATGATGTTGGAGGGGCTCTCTCTGCACTGCCCGAGGCAGGTCTCAGATGTACAGTGATCTCCATGCCTGGTGCCTTCTGTCATGGGAAGCCTCAGGGAGCACAGGAGCATGGGCGAGATGCTCCTGAAACAAGAGCAGCCTGAAACAAGAGCAAAAAAAAAAAAAGATGTGTTCTTGTTCTCTAGATCTTGTAGCATGTTTACTCTCAGAAGGTACAGCCGCGTTACCAAAAATCAATAGTTCTAGCAGCGTTCTCCCTGGGAAACACACAGATGCTCGGACACACAGGAGGTGGTGAGTCTTATAAAAGCCAAGGGAATACAAAGTGCTTTGATACAAGGGCTCTTACCGGTGTACAAATGGAGGGCCCTTGACCTGGGCAGTGTCTTCTGGGGCTTCCTGATCAGCCTTCTGCTCCGATGTGCCTGGGCCTGTGTGAGGCAGGAGAGGCTGTGGGGAGGGTTTGTCTCATTAACTAATTTTTTCTTTGAAGTACGTGTATTTTGTAATAAAAACAGGTTGTGGTGTGCAGCAGTAATATAAACAAGTATTTGAAAGACTCCTTCTTTGGCTGTTCCGTGTAAAGATTTGACTTCCTGGCACATCCCAGCATATCATTTGTTTCCTTCATAGAATCCCAGAATGTTTTAGGTCGGAAGGAACCTTAAAGATCACGTAGTTCCAACCCCCTGCCATGGACAGGGACAGACACCTTCCACCATCCCAGGCTGCTCCAGCCTGGCCTTGGACACTCCCAGGGATGGGGCAGCCACAGCTTCTCTGGGCACCCTGTGCCAGGGCCTGCCCACCCTCACAGGGAAGAATTTTTTCTTTATGTCTAATCTAAATCATCCTCTGTCAGGGTGAAGCCATTCCCCCTGTCCCATCACACCATGCCCTTATCCCAAAGTTCCCCCTTTAGGCACTGGAGGGGGCCATGTTCCAACCTGGAGCCAGCCCTGGAGAGCAGGAAATCATCCTTCCTTCTGAGGTCAGCCAAAACAAAAAGAGAAAGGTGACCAACCCCTTTTTACTGCCATCTCTTATTAATGAGACACTTTATCCGAAGTCCTCCAACATGAACGACGCAGGCTTTTGGGAACATAATTAATCTTTAATTGTATAAATCTTTAATTGTATAAAATGGAGTTTGTGTGGCCGGAGTCATTTCTCTCTTTTCCTCCTCTCCCTGTTTGAGATGCTTCCTTAGCACGACTCCTTTCCAGCAGGGTGCTCTGCTTTCGGGCAGTGGCCCCGTGGGGACACCACACACAGTGTCCCTTGAAGCCAGGCTGCTGCCGTGAGGTCTCTTGCTCTGCCCCGAAGATGGGCAGGGAGTCGCTTTAGCTAAGGTGCTTTTCCTTTGTGGGGGAGCGATAGCAAAGCCAGGAGTTGCCCTGAAGGAAATCTAGCTGGTCTCCTTGCAGAAAAAAAACAGCATTTCCCTTGGGAAAACCAACAAAAGAGCAGTTGTGCCCAAATCAGTGCCAGGCCGGGCCAAATGCCTCTTTGGAGGAGGTGAAGTGTAGCCTTTCAGATGCTAAGTAGGTGTTTGGGATTTCAGTCGTTCCCTGTATGGAGGAATTGATGCACCATTGGCTCTAGGATTAACGTGTTGGCTTTCCTCTGTAATGGCAGAGTGGGACTGTCTCGAGCTCACACCTGCAGGGACAGATAGAAAATTCAATAGGAGACAGATGGAATGGACATTTGGGAGATCTCCAAGGTGGGGAGATGTCACTGCTCAGGCCCTGCGCTCCATTTAAGCAGAGTTTCAAAATTAGCATCTCCACTGAGAAGCTTTTCCTCAGGCACAGCTGATGTTTCCAGGTAGAGCAATTTCCTGCATCTTAATGGAACGGGAGGAGCACTTTACGCTTGGACACGATGCCTTTCCAGCAATAACTCGGTGTAAGAAATTCTGATGTCATTTTTTTGGTCTGCTTCATAGATTGGATTAATGGGCAGAGACACGCCCCCCCGGGTGCCGGAGTTGGCTTGCTTTCCTTAATTTGCACTCAAGTCTTTGCCGAACAAAGACGGATTTGTTGAACAAAGCAGGGTCAGTGCTGGGATGAGGAGCCTTGTGCCTCCAGCCTGCTAGTTTGAATTAGGACTGAGCTGTAACTGTTAAGTCGTACGTCCTGTGGCCTGGATTGGTGAAAACCTCCTGGCCTCAATCCTTGCTCCTGCCCGAGCCTGCGACCTTGAGAGCCACCCGGGGGTGGTGCCTCCCCAGGCTCCCTCGGTGACACACACTCAGCAAAGTAGGGCAGGTTTGAGCAGCTGCTGCTGTAGAAAAGGAAGAGTTAAAGTGCAGTCTTTATAGGGGAAAAATAATACGAAGAATAGTTTCATTAAAGGCCAAACAAATCTGTGAGTAGAGGCTTTTGGCAGCGCCTGGGCCAGCTGCGGGCTCTGTTTCTGTAGGTGCCCCTCAAATGGTTTTTCTCTTCTCTTTCAGCTCTTTGAGAACTTCTGCTTCGGGGAGGTGCAGCTGGACTCTGTGCGCCTCTCCCAGCGGTTCTCCTCGGATGCCTCTGGCTACTACGCCACGTCTGGGCATCTCTCCTTCTCCTGAAGGGACACCACGGCGGGAGCGGGTCCTCCCTGTGCTCAGAGGCACACGATGCCTCGGTGGGATGGTATTTTGGATGGCAACGCCAAGCAGGGATGCCTCGTCACTCCTGGAAAGCCATGGCGTTCCCCTGCAGCTTTTCCTACACGGGTTGCCCACCTTCTCTTTGGGAGTTGCCGGGGTCCTTCCTCCTCCTTTCCCCCGTCGGTAACCAAAATGTCACAGAGCTGCCTGTCTGATGTCTGTTGCCTGTTTGTTTTCCAAGAAAGCAACTAGAACTGTGTGGCTTTGGGGGCATCGCTGATGTTTAAACATGGCTTTATTGCAGAAGAAGGGAGTTTGTTCTTAAAATAAGTATTTAAAATCCAGGAGAGCTTCCCCGAGCACGATTTAACGATATTGAGGTCAGGCATTGCTTGGATCTCCAGCAGCGTGATGCCTGTGTGATGTAGATCTCCAAATAAATTAATTCCCTTCAAAAGCAAAGTGTTTATCTCCTGTTGCATGGATAGTTTCTGTAATTAAAATTCCAGCACACAACTCTGATTATAAAAACACACTGACGGTAAGAGCTCTTTCCAGTGGCCGTTTCGGAGCGTGTCAAAAAACATAAGCCTTGTAGGTGGTTTCTCCATTAAAAGCAGTGCCAGGCTCTTTGGTTCCATTGTGAATCCTTCAGAGATCTCAGGGCGACGTTGTTTTTTCCTGTAAATCTCCACATTTGGTAAAAATAGCAACACAGGCTTTCAACTTGCATGAGGATGAACCCTATGAAAAATGGAAGGTGCTGCTGCTGTTTGGTTGCTTTGTAACAAAACAGATGCTGCTGCCCATTCCTAGTTGGTCCCATGGATGTGGGATCGTGCTGTTGTTGAGGTGGAGAGTGTCTCAGCCAGGGTTAGGGCTGCTCCAGCAGAGCCCACATGTAATTTTTTGAGAGATCTTCGTCCCATTTCCTCCCTCCAGCGCGAGCTGGCTGCGTGGCCTTGCACAAACAGCGGTGCGAGGCAGGCAGGATTTGGGATGGCTTTCCTTTTATCCCCCAAACACATCTCCGGTTGTGTTTCCAAGACCAAGCTGCCTGTCTCCTTTCAGGGCTGCCTGCCAGGAAATCAAATCATCTGTACTTCTGCCGGGTGCCCTTGGTTGCACCCAATTACGACCATCAGGCTTTTTTGTCTCCTTCCCCTTGGAGTCGAGCGCCTTTGTGCTCTCCAAAAGCCGCCTCCCAAGCCGTTCCCTCGCAGCCCAGTGCAGGGAGGTGCTGAGAGCACTTCAGGCTGGTTGCTGTCATCTTTCTGCCAGCCTGAAGAGGTGCTTGGCAAATCTCCTCGGAACAGACCCGGGAAAGGGGAGATGCACCTCGGGAAGCTTCTGCCCGAGAGTGTTTTTAACAGCCCTCACCAAGAAGTTGAGGCAAACACAGATTTTTGACACAGAAGGGCTGATTGGAGTGTATTCCTCTTTTTGCTTGTGTAAACGTGTTCTAACGACTGCTGTTTTGGAAGTTGGTTGAGTTTTGGTGGTCGGTGGCTTATCCTGCTGCTCTAGCCTGGCATGGCTAAATTCATTTACACCTCCATCCCCAGGTGGGATTAAGGATTCTGATCCCTGTCATCCACCGTGTCTGAGGTCAGGCAGTGATCCAGCAAATCGTGTGTGCCCGTAAAAATTGACACCTCTCCTGATCCCCTTGGAGAATATCAAGATTTCCCTCCATCCTGAGAATCCTGTCAGGAAGAGGAAAAGCTGGATGTGTGCTGGGAGTCCCCCAGCTACAGCTGTGAAGGAGCTGTAGCCGGTGTGAGTTGTCACTTGTTGCTCACCCTGCTTTGCCTACCCTGAGAGGAGGGGAAAATCCAAATGCAAAACTTCGAGATAGAGGTGGGAGTCTTCCACAGAGCCCCAAAATGCTGTGCTGGGATGGCTGAGAGATGGGAATCACAGGGGGGGCTTTGCAGGGAGGGAGGTGGGAGGATGGGAGATGTGGGGTGGGGACAGAGGATAAAGGATAGGGTGCAGTAGGAGTGGGAATGCAGGATGGGGGACACAAGATGGGGATGTTGAAGGGATGCAGACACGGCGGGATGCTGGGTGACTGGTGGCAGGCGGGGTTGTGGCAGGGGATGCAGGAAGGGGAATGTGGGATGGAGACTGGGTAGGGGCGAGGGATGCAGAATGTGGGCTGGGAACACAGTAGGGACCACAGATGCAGGATGGGGGATTCAGGATGGAGATGTGAGGGGGATAGGGGATGCAGGATGGGGACATGGTAGGGACCAGGGCCGAGGGGTGCCAGGGTTAGGATGTTGCAGGGAATTGCAGGATGCAAGATGCAGGATGGGGGCTGGGTAGGGAGCAGGGAGGGATACGGG
>VXBA01004875.1:39381-71322 GCA_013399895.1 Serilophus lunatus | reverse complement strand
TCCCGGGAACCGCAGTGAATCCGGGAGGGGAGCGAGGGAAGAAAAAAAACTGAAAAACCAGGGTTTACATTGAGAACAGGGGGATCCCGTCCCCTTTTCCCCTCCCCGCTCTCTCCAAGAACCTGCCAGCACACCCCCCTGCACCCGCCCCCCTCTTTTCAACCCACTACATGAGTGTAAATTTAAACTCAAGTGAACTCTTCTAAAGGTTTATATATTCATGCTGTCAGTCTTCTTTTTGACATTGGGTTATACTAATGATTAATACTTCTTTACAAAGGAAACATTTTTTATTAATAATTTTTAACTTAAAATTTTCACTATATATCCTTTATTTAGATAATAAGAAAGTATCTTACACTTTGTAATACTTACTGATATTGCATTAAGTAGTGTAGTATATGAGGACTCATCTTGCAGCAATATGTTATCAAAAGAGGAATAAGTATTTAGTTGTTTGGGTTGAATTAGAAAGTATAAAATAGATGGATTATTTAAAAAGCATGACCACAATTTTCCATTTATTTAAAAAAACATCAACCAACCAAACCTCCAAACTCTTAGTAGGTTATTCTCAAAAGGTTTATACTTCATTTTGAATGCTTGCATAATTTGTGACACATTCAAAGCTTTTTTTTGTTTGTTATACCATGAGTATTTTCATTAATAATCTGAATTTGGCAAAGAAAATACCAGTGTAGAGTAGATGAGACCTGAATCACCAAATATTAGAAGGATGCCTTTCATATCATATAAATATCTTGAACAAGCTTCTTCATTGTTTGTGTTTCAAAAGAATATATTTGCAGTTGGGTTTATTCCGCAGCACACATAGAAATGCACTGCATTCTGATTGTTTACCAGTTGTACTCCATGTATTCTCAAGGTTATTTTTCACTTTCAGGAAATTTGCTCTTTTTCATTTTCAGTCATCCTCAAATATTCTGAGCTCTATCTAACAGGACTCCCATGCTCAGGATACCATTTATACCCAATATTTGTCCTCCAGAGACATTTAAATCACCTGTATTGCCATTAAATTCAAGTGAAGAGATAAATTATATGAACCTTAATTGTCTTTGTCTCAGAAAAATGGAAGAGTTCTTTCTATTGTGAATATAAATTGTCCCACTCTTAAAATTAATTCGTGTTTCTCATTACTGCTGTACATTTTCTGTTACACCATTAGGAGCCCTGTGACTTTTCTTGCTGTCTTGTGGCTACAAAATTCTGTTTGAAAGAGTTAGAAAGGAAAGTTTGGGGTCAAATTAACATTATAAGCTCAGAAAAGATAAAATACAGTTGGTTTTGCAAAGGATGCTATTTGGCAAGCAACCTGCCCTTGAGAGTCTCTTATATATACACTGTAATATCTATGCTGAGATCTATGAAACATGTTCTCTTGCTATTTTTTTTCCTATGCAGAAAAAAATGAGAAGGAAATGAAGCAGAGAGGAAACCTTGAGGTCTTTCACTTCTTCAATTAAAAGTGTGGCAAGGGAGGCCTCATTTGGTTAAATCAGCAGATTTTTAAATTACCTGTTATTTTTCTTCATTGCGCATCCATTTAAACTGATTTTTAAAAAGTTTATACTTTGTATGGTAGAATTTACATGAAATCCTTTTTACAAATTAACCCCTCAGAGTAATTTGTACAGGCCAGTGTACCAACAGTAGTAAGGTATATGTTCTTCTGGAAGGAATACCACCATCAACTGGCATCACATGATAGCTATTACATCATCCTTAGGAGAGGGTAAAATAGACCAGATCTTATGCCATACCTATTTCCACTAATGTAATTAGAAGTTATGTGCACCTAAATGTAGGCTGAAGAAAAGCACTTAGACCACCACATCTGCAGAATCTCCTTAAATATGGAAATGTCTAAATTAGTGAACTCAGCCTTTTATTTTGTTTTTTTGTTTGTTTTTTTTTTCTTTTCATTTTCCTTTACCTGTACTATATGTAACAATAACCTTTACTAAGCATCAGGGATGCATACTTGTACGTACCATCTTTGTGGTCCCAAAACCTTAAGGATGGGTTACTACCAATAAGTTACTTAATTTTAAGATTTAAATTAGACAGATTTAAGTTCATTTGTTCATTTTGTGAGAAGTATCACTTGCCTGACTCCAGTTATCATCTGTCTTAATATTTTATTTTCCTCCATTGTTCCCCCTTCAACTTAATTATAATAATTTAAGCACTGATGTGTCTTACCATACCCCTTAATTGGTTTGAAATCGACATGAGTTTTCCAAAAGAACTCATAATTATAAAACCAAGAATCTAGATCTCTATTAATCAGATGCAGATGTTAAAAATATTTTTAACAAATGAGTATTTTTTAGGACAACAGAATAGGAATAAATTCCTGTATGTTATGAAAGGGGCAGATAAGGATACAACAGAGTGATGAAGCTCATCCAGGGAGGTTTGGATTCCACAAGTGCAATTTAATTGGATGACTTCTAAATTTTGTCATAATGAAAGGAAAACCATAGACTTACAGTGAAAAATATGTAACATTCACAAAGGTTATACCTCTGTATAATCCTACGCAAGCTAGATGTATGTACACTTCATTACCAATAGAGACAAAGAGAAACTGCACTAGATAACTAGATTCAGACCAAGAGTCTGACTCAACTGCTATGAATTGTATTCTAGAGAAACTTAACTATCCTCCTCTTCTGTAGAGGACATTAGCTTCTTTAAGCCTTTTTATATAGCTCTGTTCTTTCCCTTGTTTTTGAAGACAAATGGAGTCACACACATCAACATTATTAGAATCCTTTCTGCTTACACAGACTGGTAATCAAACCACCCTTTAGTTGCTCTATGATTTTTTTCTCTTTTAATTGATGTTTTAAGAATGGCATTTGAATAACCATTATAATTGTAACATGAGTAAAAAATAGACTTAATCTTTCAAAGTATAAAGCAATACTAGAGTCTCTGAAATGTATGTGATAAAAACATAGAATAGCTTATATTGTTTCCCAGTCATATTTAAGACTGCCTTTGAAATTATTTTCAGATTTCAAAGGTATCTGGCATTGACTGCCTAGAAAGACGATACATGAATACTTCTAGTACCTTTTGATTTTTTAACAATGCAGACAGGTTTGCTATTTGAGTATGTAAATACAACATACATAGAAATTTATGGTTAGCAAGAAATACTTTGTTTTCACAGATGTGCTACAGAAGCCAAATGAAAACGTACATTTTTCTTTATTCTGAAATAAGAAATATTTTCATATGGCAACTATGTTAAGATTACAAGAAACCAGATTTTAAATTATATCTAGAAGCTATAAGTCTGATAAATGCATTCTTATTTAGCTAGAAATCCTAGTTTTGCTTATGTGTGTTTTCACCCAGAACCATCAAGACATAAGAACAGCAGTGATGAAGAAAACACTGAGAAACAGCTCTCTCTTGACTTGGTAATATTTGACTGTCTGAAGGCTAAGTTTTAATTCACCCAACTGTAGAGCCCTGAAGGTAGAGACAAGGAATGTAGAATATATCCATAATTTTTACCATTTTGGAAAATAGCTTTATGTAAAAGTGGTTACAAACCTCTGCATACAACTAAGTATGGGATCCCACTCACACTGGATTTTTGCAGATTGCAATAATGAATGTGAATATAGAAGTGACTCAGGTGACATGCCTACTGAAATAGAATTTAATTTATACCCTTTTAAAGTATGCTAAAGTGCAGTGGAGGTTTCAGACAAGAGATACAATAGTGATTCAAGATTAGAATGATTTTGATAGAAGGTTAAAAGGGGATTTGATTACAATTTTAGTCGTCTATAGGGGGATAGAATATCTAACAATAGACAAGACTTTAATTGAGCAAAGGAGTAACTAACTTTGGTTTGATGAAACTTCAACGAAGAAAATAATAAATTGGAAGACAGAAAAATATTTTATTTAGACAGTATTGATTAACTGCAAAAAGAATAAATAAAAAACTATGACAATCTCTCATAATTCAACATATTAAAATCATATTATTCTAAAAGACATGCTTTAACTCCAGCATAAGTTTTGGATCTTATGAATATAAAAAGAGACAGTGTCTTTCATGATGAAAAGCTACTAGATGAAATTCTAAGATTATGCAAAATATTGTCTCAATCATAAAAGTATTTATATTAGGAAGTATTGAAGTATTTAAATATTTAATATTTTTTAGTCAATCTGTATGTATTGATCATTTAAGTAGAAAACATAAACAATAATCAAAAAAAAGGAGATACGACTGAAGGATGGTTTTCTACCACTACACAGTTCTCAGTTACATTTAATGCTGATGTAACATAAGAACTCAATGGTGGCAATCAGTTATAAACACTAAATAGAGGAAAAAATAAGTATTCAAATATTTTAATTTCATACCTATTTCTATTAAAATAGATGTGCTAAATGTTTTATTTGCTTCTGCCATTTATGGCTGTCTTTTAACTATTTCTTTTGTTTAAATTATTAATACTACTTTAAAACATTTCTTTTAAATCTACTTCTGTTTTTCTTTCAGTCTTCTTGCTTGAAAAATGAGAAGGGTTTATATCAGATTACAGACTAGACTTTCTAATTTTTCTGATACATTCCAATGTTTCTCTGCCTGAAGGTCAAGTTATATAACTTTGCCTAGTTACAACAATTGAATTTCTCCATCTGTAGCTCATAACTTGTTATTTGTATTCATCATTTACAAGAAAGTTATAAAGAGCTGTCTTCATTGACCGAGGATATTACTAGTTTGTCTGTTAGGAAAGAGGCATGTGGTGAAAATATCCAAGAAAGTGAACATTCAGTTGTGTTTTGAATTAATTTGTTATACATAGTAGTCATTATATATTGACATTTCCTACTTTATCAGGAAAGTTTAAAAAATATAAACATACATATTTTCTATGTATTTATGTTAATAAAGTGAATGTTAGTTATTGCATCTTGAATTGCAACTGTTTCTTTCTTGGTGCAGGTGTAGGTATTGTGTTATCTTCTAAGTCTAAAAAGTATATTTAATGTATTATATCTGATTCAACAGTAAAATATTAGAGCAGGCTCTGCAAGGTGTATCACAAAACATCATCAGAAATACATGATCTCTAAGAAAATGTTGGTTATGCTTTCCATTAGGATACAGCTATACCTAAACTTGTGTTAGACATTTCAAATACAAAGGACAGAGCCAGTGATTCCCTAGATCCTTGGGCTGTGCCCCTGTCCACATCCATAGGATAGGGCTCCCTTGCAAAGGCAGAATAAGAACACCATACTGGCACTGGTGCTGTGTCTGAGGGTTCTCCAGCAATGTTCAGATTTGTTATGGGGGAAATAATTTTGCACAAGTACAAAATAGAGTGAAAAGAAATGTGTATGTCTGAGAGTAAGAAGGGACATCTGACTGTAGATCTATATTATTTAAATCTCTTCTGTGCATTTCATGGAATAACAGAATAACAAAATGTGTAAGCATGGAAGGTATCAGAGTGGGTCATCTGGTCCACTCTCCCTGCAGGTCATCCAAGAGAACATTGCACAGGATTGCGTCCACACACATCTGGAATATCTCCAGTGAGGAAAACTCTACAATCTCCCTGGGCAATCACTTCCAATGAACAGTCACATGCACAGCAAAGAAATTTTTCCTTATATTCAGGTGGAACTTCCTGTCCATCATTTTCTGCCCACTGTCTTGTGTCTTAATGGTTGGCACCACCAAGAGGAGCCTGGATCCATGATCCCTTCTTTAAATATTTATACATTTTTATGAAACCCACTCTCTGTCGTGTCTTCTTGATGCTGAACAAGCCCAACTTCCTCAGCCTTCCCTTGTAAGAGACATGCTTCAGTTCCTTAATTACCTTTGTAGTCTTTCGCTGGACACAGGAATTTCATGTCTCTCTTGTATTGAGGAGCCCAGAAATGGACACAATACTTCAAATACCCCTCACTAGGGCTGAGTAGAAGTGCAGGATCACCTCCCTTGACCTGTTGGCAATGTTCTTTCTAATTCACCCCAAGATACTACTGGCCTTGGCCAGAAAAACACACTGCTGGTTCATGGATAACTTGTTGTCCACCAGGACCCCGAGGTCCTTCTCCATAGAGCTGCTTCTCAGCAGGTCCTTCAGCCTGTGCTGCTCCGTGGGATTATTCTTCTACAGGTGCAGGACATCACATTTTCCTTTGCTGAATTTCACATAGCTTCTCTGCCCACCTCTTCAATCTGTTGAGGTCCTTCTGAAGGGCTGCACAGCCTTCTGGGGTATTGGCCACTCCTCCCATCAGCAACTGTCATTAGCAACTTGCTGAGGGACATGGGGGATGATGTTTTCCATTTAGTATATATTAAAATGAATAAATAGAAGATAGTATATCAACTAAGATGCAATGAATGCCAAGTAAAAAGTGAGTTTTGTGTATTTAAGTGAAGGAGAGGTAGGATAATCGTCTGATCAGAGTAAGATGTGAATTCGATGCATAAGGAAGAAACCAAAATACATACAAAGGTCCTCATGGGAGAACCTGGCAAACAATGTCTTTACTGGTTTCACTAAGAGAAAGTATTGCAATTCAATACATATAACCTTTCCTACCAGAATGGTACGTTCATAAATGCTCTCCCTTTGCTGCAGTCTATCATTTCTTAAGCAAGTACTCACTTGTTTCCCAGATAGGACCTTCTACCTCAGACACCCTAAACAGGGATTTCAGTTAAAATCCACTACCAGTACCTGTTTTCTATGGATTTTATTGCTAGAGCTCTTATAGGGATGCTGCAATATCCTAGGGAATTGTGAAACAACTGTTCACTCTACCAGAGATGAAAGCTAATGATAGAATAAAAATAAACCATGCTTACTCTTCTGTAAAGATCTTAGACAGTGATTCAGCAATGCTCTCATTAACACATTTGGAACCATGTATACCCTAAAATAGTACAATATTCCTTGTGATAATTCCTAGTATTCATGTAGAAGAGAGAGGCAACAAAATTTATCTATTTGATCCCCATTAGATGAGTGTATGACAGGCAAATCATAACAAGCTATGATTCTAGCACTGTCTTTTAGATATATATATATATGTCTCTCTCTCTATATATATACACACACGTATGCTTACATAATGCACAGAAGTACAGAAGTAATGATATGTTTTTCTCATGGCATAAAATTATTCCAATTTGTGTATAATAAGGTAAATAACTATTCTGTGACTATCAAAAACTGGGCATAAATATAAAAACTGTTTCAGCTTCTATATTCGGGATAATAATTTTATTTTTAACCATTAAATAATGGAATAGGTTTTACAAAATGTATTTGTGATTTTGCAGGTCATCTTGCATAACACATTATTCAAATTAAACAAATAATGAAAATTTATGACTCATTTTTTCCAGTAATTGAAATGTTTTATTCATAACTAGAGCACCGTGTACTTTCAGATACAAAGAGAACTTCTATATAAAATTGACACAGCATGGGAAATTTTTATGTAAATACCTTGAATTGCATCCCAAATTCTGTGATGGTTTAGATAAGGAATTCTTGCAAAACATAAATTAATAAAAAATCCAAATAACTCCGTATGTTATTATTGGGGAGAAGGCTTATTTTTAAAAAGAGTGGTCTGGATTTCTGCTTTAATAACTTTATCCATAAAAATCACTGTATTGTTAAAATCAGTAAAAGTCCTTGTATCTTTTACGTATACTAAATCAAACCTCTAGGACTGGAATCAGTGGTCCAAGAAAAGAAAGTTGTTCAAGTTTATACTCTTCTGGTTTTCCCTTTAAGTGGAGGCCATTTTAATTAATTCAAATACAAGGTCATTTTGATAGTAGTACCACAGCATTTCTTGCCAATAAAAAAACTTGCAGTGTCCAAACTTTGTCTTTATTGCTCTTAGCTGCCAGTATCTCCTGAAACATCAGTGGTGTCTGTGTAAGCTGAAAAGTCTGAATCATCTTTGACTTGGTCACACTTGACCCGGGTGTCCTTTATTTCCCTAGAAGTCTCAAAAACCTCTGCAAACACTGCTTAATTCTGACCAGACTTGAATAAAGCCCACATAAACCCGTATTTTTTTGAAAACAAAAGCTAAAATTAAACAGTAATTAAGTCCTGCCGATAATATTACTGGTAGGGAAATCTGACTCTTACAAAGTCAAGCCATGGATTAGGGAGGTAACCGAGGATGCAAAACTTTGCCATGGCTGGAATATATACATAAATATATAAATAAATATAAATATATAAATAATAATATAATACATAAATAATATAAATATATAATAATATAAATATATACATAAATTCTGGCACTCTGAAACACAAAGTTATATGCTTCCTCTGATTGTCAAAATTTACAATACATACAGAAGTTATGGTATTTTTAATCTTACCATGCCCCTTTAATTGTGAGCATGTTTGGTTTCTGGTTTGTTTCTTTTTTTCTCACTCCAATCCATCAAGTCAGTTTCAGCAGCAAAAAGGCATAAACATTTCTGTTCTTCCTATTTTAGTGATATGATAATCACAATTTGTTTGGATCTGAGTCCTTTGTGTGTATAGTGAATAAAAATTCTTTGATGATCTCCCATTATGTATTGGTCATACCTGCAGTTTCCTAAATCCACATCATCAGTTTGATATAACATAGTATTATAGTATTATAGAAAGAAAGTATTCTCATCTGTTGAAGGAATTGGAAATAAGGATTATATATTTGGTAAGGAAATTAAGAAGAGCTTGGAGCAGTTATCTTTGCAATGATAGCAGTGAACTTTAGTGAAAAGAAAGGTAAACATCTATCTTCCTGGCATACAATATGGGCTGCTGACTCATCAAGCTGTTTTTCATTTGTCAAGTTTGATTCTCGTGCTCTTATTTTTATGCTCCTTGCAATTGGCACTATGCTCTGTACAGATTAAAAAACTATTTTTTGTAAGGGAAAAAATACACTCAAACCCCCATATGCTTCTCGGAGGAGGAAAAACACACCTGTTCAGAGTCATTGACTACTCCTATGGTGCATCTTTCAAATTGTGAGACTTCTACTCTTCTATTTATACATATGCAGTTTGTTTTAAATGAGAAGTGTTTTCAATATATGGTTAGTGGTGTGTATGTATTTCTTGATTTATTTTTCATTTGAAGGCAAAGTTTGCCTATTTATAAAATATAAGCCATGACACTTGAAAATACCTGACAGAAAATCTTCACCTTGAGGAAAGCCAACTACTACTTTGGCGAAATTAAATGCTGTGACTAATGCCAGCAATTATCCTCCTTTATTAAAAGCTATAAAGGGCCTATTTGTTTCCATGTTGGTGCTTACCAAATTGATCTCTGTTTTAGGGAGTGCTGAAGTGCAGATTTATTAATGTTTCTCTCAGTATTGGAGCAGGAGAGAGTAGCAGCGACAGATCTGCTCAGAGAAAAGTTAAACTGTGGTTTTTTTGTAACTACAAATTTATAATACAGAACCGACAACCAGGAGACACTGCAATGAGGGCTGCTGAGATCATGGTCACTGTTAAAACAAGATCAGAGCATATCATTGGTACAAGACCATCCCCTCAATGACTAATTCAGCTGAAACTACTTCAAGATTTAAGCACACCACCTAAGGACACCACACATGAAGTCTCACAATGTACCTGTTTAATATTTTATGGACTGAGAGTTGCATAAATTGAGTAAGAGAGACCAACAGTAGACAGTGTAGATATAACCATGTTTCTCATTTAACTCTAATGTCACACACTAGGCAATGAAAAGCAAATTCTGCCTTTCATTTAAAATTCAGGCTTCATCAGACACATTAAGAAGACACTGTATTAATGCCAAACTAATAAAGAAGATGTTAGTAAGTTTCCTTTTTATTTTGGTGGGGGGGTTTCAGCTTGTGCTACAGCTGAGTACAACTCTAGTCACCTTTTACTTTGAGAAGATTTAATTACCATAATTAACTTTAATTTTGCGTTGATTAAAGTGCCTCAAAGGAATTACTCTAAGGTAGCATGCTTAAGGTCCAGACTCTATATGCAAATAAAACAGATAAAATTAGAAGCTTTGTGACTTGCGCTTCTTATTGTAGTAGTTAGAATGAAGCCTTGAAAGACAAATCTAGCTGATCATAGGTTTAAATCTGATCTGCACTGACAGAAAGCTTACAAATGTTCCTGGGGTACTTTCTCTTTTTGAAAGAAAATAATGCACTTAGCTAAAAATAAAAATATGAATTGCAGTCAAGTCTATGCTTCAGACATCTATGCATATTTTCAACATGAGTATTGATTTTATTGTGAATATTCATCTTCATTTCTATTATAGCACGGCTTACATGCTTGACTGTACCACTGTACTTTGTATAAGATATAGCCCTGACCGTGACAAATTACATAATAATAATAATTGTAATTTATATCCAGCACAGAAAGGTACAGAGATTGCCCCCAGGTCTTATGGAGGTCATGCCCATGATTGCAGAGTCCTGTAAGGTCAACCTTGAACTCAAATTCTTGGTTGCTGTCCAACACACACATACACAGCTCTATTTCTATTTCTGGAATTCACATGAGTGTGCTTTTCACTACTTTCTGCCACAAGTTTATATATTGTTTTTGGGAAGTGGAGCTATGGACATCTTGTGTTTGACTAACCTGTTGCCACCAGTACTTGAGAATAAATAAAACAATAATTTCAAGCATAAACATACCTGAAGCCATTAGTGTTTCAAGGTTGCAAAGGTAATTGGGTTCCTAAAGAAGGAAAACAAAACCTGCCCTGGTTAAATAGAATAGTTAGGTGCCTACCTTCAATTTTCATAAGATGAAACCTAGAAAAGAATAGAATCATATAGGTTGGAAAAGACCTCTAAGTTAATTAAGTTCAACCATTAGCTCAGCATTTCCAAGTCCACAACTAAAACACATCCCTAAGTGTCACATCTGCATGTCTATTAAATACCTCCAAGAATGGTGATTCAAACACTTCTCTGTAGTTAGTTGCTTTGGGATCCCTTAACTGGAATCATCAATTTGGTGGCATCAGGATCAGGACCCTCTGAAACACAACTGCTCACAAGATATACAGGCCTTGTGTGCATGGTGCTGATAATTAGAGGACCCAGGAAGAGAAAAAGACTATGTACAACTGTACAGGGGTCAAAATGGAGTCTAGTCTTTCTTGCAAATTCATCTGGTTTTATAGTCCAAAGATTGTTTTGTTTAATACAGCTAATAGACAAAAGGAAATATAGTCATGCGTTATGCAGAGGTCACTAAGCCAGTGTCTCAGAGCCACAGCAGATAACAAGATGATGTTTACATACCTAAGACATTATGTCATGATCTACACACACTGTAATACAGCCTAATGTTCTGCCACATTACTTTGGGCAAACTTTGACAACCCTTTACATGACAAATTTTTCCTCATATTCAATCTAAAACTCCTCTGCCATAACTTCTCCTACTGCTTTTTACCTGGGAGAAGAGGCTGACACTGACCTTGCCCCATCCTCCTTTCAGGTAGTTGTAGAAAGTGATAAGGTATCTCCCAAGTCTCCTTTTCTGCATGCTAAATGAGCCTTGCTCCCTCAGATGCTCCTCATAAGACCTGTGCTCCAGAGCCTTCCTCAGCTCTGTTGCCCTGATGCCCAAAATGAGAAAAGCTTTTCTGACAAGAATAAAGAGTTGGTCTTTAATGGAAGCTTCCAGATGCACAATATACATAAACACAAGCCTACCATAGCATTAGTACCCCTTTTTCAATGCTAATCAATTATCATATCTACATCCAATCCCAAAATCATTTGTCCCCTATCCTACCCCCCAGATCTGCCTCTTGGATCATCTCCAGGAGGTTTTGGGCCTTTTATCTTCCTTTGTCTGCCCCTTATCTTGTTATTTCCCTCCAGTTTCTTGTCCCAAACAGGATGTCCTTGCTAAATCTTGTTTTTTCTTCTGAAAAGAACATTAAACAACACTTCACAGACCACAAGAAAGAGGTTTTCTACCATTCTACCTGTGAGAAATCATGCTGCTATGATAAAATCCAGAAATATGAAGAATATAAGAAATTTCAAGGCATTAGCCTTTCTCTGGAACTTGGTCCAAAACCTGAATGTTTTTCTGGTCGTGAGGAGCCCCAAACTGAAAACAGAATCAGAAGTATGGCCTCACCAGTGCCGAGTACAGAGGGACAGTCTCTGACCTGGTCCTGCTAACCTCATTATTTCCGATAGAAGCCAGTATGCCATTGGCCTTTTTATCCACCTGGGACACACTGCTGACTGATATTCAGCTGGCTGTCAGTCAACTTCCCCAGGTCCTTTTCTGCCAGGCAGCTTTCCAGCCACTTTTCCTCAAATCTAGTGCATTGCATGGGGTTGTTATGACCAGGACCTGGTACTTGAACTTGTTGCAACTCGTGCAACTTTCCTCAGACCAACTATCCAGCCTGTACAGATCCATCTGCAGAATCTTCCTACCCTCCAGCAGATCAGCACTCTCGTTCAATTTGGAGTCATCTGCAAAATGACTGAAGGTACCCTGGAAACCCCTGTCTGATAAGGATATTAAGCGACTTTCCCCAACACTGAGCCCTAGGGAACACTACTGGTGACTGGCTGCCAACTGGATGTAATTCCATTCACCACCATGATCTGGGCCTGGCCATCCAGCCACTGTAACTTCCCTGATGTAAGACTGACTACAAATATATAGAAGATTAAGTTTTGATTATTTTCTTGCTTTTTTTTTAAATATAGTAACATAATAATATGCCACTTCGCTTAAATTTTACTGTACTTTTGTTTCTTTCAATCTGCTTCTCATAAAAGGAAAACTAACCCAGAGATGAAGCGTTACAAATGCATAGCAACTATGACTATTTTGAAAGCATTCTGATAATGCTTGTAAAACTACACATGTAGGTTCTGCACACCTCAGCCTGATAAGTCTTGTTAGGGAAATGGTCACTGGATTGGAGTTTGCACAACCAATTTTGATGCTAATTTACATCATGAAAAGAAAAAAAAGTAGAACTTGATAGTACAAATGCTGATAAGGATAGTCAGCACTTGAAATATCTGTTATTGTTATTCTCCCAGGTTTGAGCTATGGACTTGTTATCAAGATAAACAGACATTGTTAATAAAATTGAAACTTACAGCACTATCATCTAGGAAATCATCCATAGAATAGAAAGGTTGACTTTAATCTAATTGGTGAACACATGGAAAAAATACAGACTGTTTCATAACACTGAGTTATTTGAATGCTTTACTCCCAGATGGTATTCATATATTCAGGCACTCCATTCCTTCCAAGATGAAAAACAAAAGTAAATATAGAAAAAACCCCATTTGTTTACTCTTATTGAAACCATCTTGAATACTTTAAATATAATAATGTCAAACCATTAACCTTTTCTCTTACTAAAATTCATTCTATAACATGAGAAACATCCTCCTTTTTCAGGAACTCTAAGCTGTTTTCACCAGTTTATGCAATAGAGTGAATCAAGTCAGTGATGTTGCATTTTCAACACTATTGGAAGTAAATAGGAAAATATTTCATAAGAAATATTAATTAACTTGTACATGAGAAAATTTGGAACTGAATGCTTTGGTGACTCAAAAGCATTTTACCTGTATTTCAGTTATTTAAATTGGCTGGTCCCAAACAAAGTTTAGTTTTGCTCTGTGAGTGTGTGCTCAATAATTAGTATAAAAACAAAGTCTGTGCTGAATCTAAATCTGTTTTGTGATAAAAAACATTGTAAGGTAAGGTAGAGCAGAAAGGAATAGAGCACAGTGGAATGGAGTGGAGTAAATACAACAATTTTATCTCATTGACTGTCAGAAGTCTCATCCATTAGAAGTATGTTTAAGGATCTCATAGTCAAATCAGGGAAGCTGCAGTAACTTCACCTAGAGGGTGGTTGAACAGGTTTTCCAAGGGAGTGGTCATAGCACCAAGCCTGACAGAGTTCAAGCAGCATTTAGACAATGCACTTGGTGTTATTCTTGGGGTATCAGGACTTGGACTTCAATGATCCTTGCAGGTCCTTTCCAACTCAGAATATTCTGTGATTCTACGATTCTATGAACTTTGTTATATTTATGTTATTAACGTCTTCCTTCTTTTCACAGATTGTTGTATCTATTTTTGGAAAATTATCCCTATAGTAGTATTACACTTTTCAAGAATATTAAGGAAAGTTCAAATGCCAGGAAAGCCCCAGAAATTCTGAAACTGAGTAGTTAAGGGAAAGATAGGATAGTGTTAAAACTGCAAAGTCATAACTTGTAGCCACTCACTCATTGTATGAGATCCATCAGCAGTAGTTAGTCTGTTGTACCCTTGACTATTATTAATACAGATAATCATGCTGGAACTCAGTATCTCACTATTCTACAAAGATACCCACCTCCCCTAAAGGTATTACATGTGCCACTGTTTCTTTCCAAGACCTCAAGAACTCTCATCATCACCATTTCATTGCATAAAACTCAAGTAGACAGGCTGCAATTTTTCACTCAACCTCACTGTGCCATCAAATGTGGAGAATTCAGAGCAGATTGCTGAAGAAATCCTTCTACTGGGGAACATGTGAAATTTTCTAATTTATAGGGAAAGGAAAAAAAGACGAGCAGCTTTAGCAAGTCACTGTGCAAATGCTCTGGATAGTGCTAGGCATTGGGTTCTTTCAAACAATTCACTATTAATCGGTTAAAGAGAAAACAGCAAGGCATTTATGTTCCTCTTGAATGAGGAACAAGAGATAAGGAATTAGTTTTTCTATAGCACAGATACCATTCTGCTATCTGAGTCTGCAAATAGAAATACACTGAATTTGAGGGATAGTATTGTATTGAATCAGTCTATGTATAATGTTCTGTAAAGGGAAAATGAGTTATCTTATTAAAAAATCTTAAATAAAAACAGTTATTTTTGTATTATCAGCAGTTAAAGGTATGCACTTTTAGCAAAGTCTGCAATAGGTACTGTAGGCTTTCTTATGTGCAAAACTTCTACAATGTATCGTAATACTTCTTGAATCCTAAGAATAGATAATTTATCAAATTTTCATGAAATATATCTTCTGTTTTGTAGGGAGTTAGAACATTCTTAATTGTTATCTAATGATGTCTTACAGATTAAAAAGAAAGGGATATTTAATGAGATACCACATTTTGTTTGAATTCCCAAGCCAGCATACTCACTGAGCTACACAGAATAGTACTTTCTTTTTCCTTAGTGTTTGGCACAAAAAGTATTTTCAGAATGCTTGTTGGGAGAAGAGTATGATGGAAGTTATTTATCTGTTGGAAATGCTGATTGTGTTTCTCATTTTCTAACAATATGAGTGAAATATTTGCAATACTCCTTCAGACCTTACCAATATCTCCACTTGAAAAGACTTGAAAAATCATCTAAAAGAGGTATGTACTTGCATAATATTTGCACATTACTATTATAAAACGAACATATAAATAATAAAAATATAAATAAATATAATACACTGCAGAATAATTTCAACTCTCAAATATCGAAGATTTGGAGCTGGATTGAATATTTTCTCTTTGCATCCACTTCTTGAGTAGAAAAAGACTATCCTTGAATAGACAAAGAATATCTTTGAGTAGAATAAATCATGAAATATATTCTAATACTGTCTTTCCTCCACAAAATTTCTAATTCAATGTTGTACTTATAATATGGATTTTTTTCAGCCTTCTCTCTTTGGAAAGGTTCAAGAGTATTTTAAAACATGCATACTAAGAATCCCACTGAGATAATGATATTAATCATAGTGGTAAATGGAAACTTCTGTTTCTTAGTCAAAGACTTGAATGTTAAATATTATAAATATATGTTATGTTGTCCTGCATACTACATTGCTTTCATAAGTGAAGGTAATTGTATGATTTTAGGAAGTAAAATTAGACATGTAGATAATCAACACAAATGCACTTACAGAGAAAACCTTCTTATCCTATGTACATTCTTCTGGTTTCATATTAAAAATAACAGCACAGCTTTTAAGCACATTTAGTAAGTTGTTGCTTTTTGGAAAGATCTACTTTTCATTGAGGTTACTCATACAAAACCAATAATTAAATAAGCAAAAACATGGGAAGTCATTGACAAGTTATGTTCATCATAGCTACATATATGAGAATTCCTGAGCTCAGATCTTGCTGTCTGCCTCAGAAAGTCTGGCAGCTGTTATGAATGGATTTGCAATTTTGGCCGGAAATTTCCCTAACAGAACAATTTTCTTCTGATTCACAGCAGCAACATTTCAAATATTTTCAAATAGGAGTTTCAAAGCATTTAATTGCAGAAAGTGTCAAAGTGTTTTATTTCAACATTTTCACTCTCAAAATTGAAATATTGCAGTAGGATTTGAGGGTTTATTTATTTATTTATTTATTTAATATCATGAAAGAGTCCAAGATTTTGACATTTCAGTTGGCATCTAGAAATTGAAGGATGAAATCTTGGCTAGAGTTTCCGGATTTCAACTACATCTAGCTCCTTATGAGAATTCAGGCATTGTTTTACACTGACAGAGCCAAGTAATGGAAATCAATGGAAGGAACTGATTCACCAGGCATAGGTGTGTATCTTTGAGTACACCTTTTAATTTTTATGAGAACTGATAATGGAACTGATACATATCAGCAGGTAGAACATATTATTAGAAAACTAAAATTAATCCAGAATTTAAATTTCCGTCCTTAAAATATATTCTTGGTAGCTCAACTAGGTTTCAAAGAAACCTTTCAAAATGGATAGCATACTTTTGCAAACAAATCAAATAAATATATGGAGGGTGGGTTAATTTTGGTAGCTTTTTTTAATTTCGAGATTTAAAAAACTACACTCATTACTTTAAGGGAATGACTCATGATTTCTGAATGATTTGAGCCAGATATTATCAGAATTTCTGGACAGATACTTGGCTTAATAATGTTACTGAGTAAAAGGTTGAGTGAAACTTTCTACTTTTCATTTTTCTTGTATTTTTTCCTTGCTGATATACAAACAGTAGAGAATTGGACTGAGAAACCAGGATAGCAGCAATTTATGCATTGATAATATATGTATAGTTTATGGCTTTGGTTTATATAATTCTTTCTTTATTCAATAATAAATGCATAGTTGCCATAGAAACTGCGTCAACATAGAATTTGGATTACTGGGAAAAGGCAGGGCATTTTTATAAACAAATAAACACAGAAGACACATAAATCAAATGCTAATCAGCATCATGCACGTTCTTAAGGCAATAAAGCTTGAGGTTTTCACTCTGGCTGAGGGTGCAGTGGGTTCAGAACACAGGTTCAAACTCTGCATTGGCATCCTCAAACATATTATTCAAAGGCGTATTGAAGTAATGTTATTTTCCTGTCTCAGTGACTGTATTTTAAACAACTGTGTTCAACAGTTTGTTTTTAAGCACAAATAGACCCCCAAACAAGCTTTTTATTCTAGGTGCTTACTAAAACATATGGCCTCTTAGGAACCAGCAATATTAAAGGTAAAACTACCTGAGGTGAAGGTACTGAAGCCATTAGCTCTGCATTAAACCTACAGGAGTGAAAAAAATCTGTGTTAACTGTATGCATAAGACAGAAGGGACAAATGACTTTTATTTAATCTACTACTCTCATTTTCATTTCCTTTTATATCTTGCTTGTCTATTTTTTCCTCTTTTTCAAAATTCTTGGCTTTTCATTGCAAATTAAAAATAATTGCGGTTCTCCCCCAACATGCATACACCTCCCCCCCATCTACTTCATAATCAGGTCTATTAAAATCCATTCCTGTTGCTATGTGACTTCTGCACACTTATTCTTTTCTCTGCTTCTTTTCACTGATTGACTTGCACTTCAAAAAATAGAATTTTCAGAAAATATATTTGGTATTTATTAAAAATCCTGAAACCAATTTAAATCTAATAGCTCATGAGAAATGAGGGGTTTAAAATATATTTATTTTTATTTTTGTTATAATGTTTTGAGTTGGAACAGACGTTCTTGGGTTGGAAGGGAAAACTTCTCCTGTAATAAGCAGGGACATATTCAACTAGACAAGGTTGTTGAGAGCCCTGTTAAACCTGACGAATGTTTTCAGGAAGGAGGCATCTACCACTGCTTTTGGTTTAAAACAATTACCTGTTGTCCTAAAGACTCTACTAAAAATTCTGTCCCCGTAAGACCCCTTCAAGTATAAAAGGGCCACAATAAGGTCTCCCTGAAGCTTCCTTCAGGCTGAACAGCCTCAATATTCTCAGCCTTTCTTCATTGGAGAGGTGGTTTACCCCTTTGATAATTTTTGTGACCCTCCTCTGGACCTGCTCCAAAAGGTCCATGTCCTTCTTATGTTGGGGACCCCAGAGCTGGATGATGTTCTCCAGTTGGGTTCTCAGCAGAGTGGCTTTCTGGTCTGCAAGTGCACATTGCTGGTTTATATTCAGTTTTTCTTTTCACCAGTACCTCCTTCTCCTCCGGGCTGCTCTCAATCCACTCATCACCCATGCTATATCCACGTTTGGGATGGTCCTTACCCAGATGAAGGACCTTGCACTTGGCCTTGCTGAATTTAAAGAGGTTTGCATTTTACTATGACAATTTAATTTTGAAATGAAACTAAAATTTCAAATTTCTAGAATTAAAGGTCTATTTTATCACAGAGGAAATGTTATTTTCATTATTAAATATTTTACTTCTCAAATTAATTTTTTTTGTCTCCTGAAAAACATTTTTCCAGCAATAATTTTAATTTTCTAACAAAAGGAGTATTTTGTGGAGAATTGCTGTTTGGCTCCAAAAACTACCTCATCTTTTGCAACATTAGTCAGAGAAAAGGCCTCTGAGTTCTCCAGAATATCTTATGTGCATTTTTCCTATTAATCATCTAAGTGATTCAGAGTTACCAGGAAACAGCAGAAATAGTGCTGCTACTGTAAACAGAAGTTTATATAGTTAATATTGTGAACTTCCTGCACTGAGTTAATTTTTGAGAAAGGTTAGCCAGGATACTAGCTCAGATTCTGATGATATCCTGCAGTTCTCCATCGTCTTTCCATTCTGCACAGAACACTTCAGCTCTGCACAATCTCACTGCTTGTCATTTCCTCTCCCACTGCTACAGGTTTCTAATTAGGTCCAGCTTTCCCTAGCTTTTATTTTTCTGAAATGGTAATGTAAATGCCTAGATCATTTTCACACACTATGTTAGGAGAACTCCATGTGCAGATGTGTTGATGCAGGTAGAAACAGAGACTTGATGTGAGGCAACAGCAAAACGTCAAAGCCTCTATCTACCATCATCTAAATAGCATATGTAACCTTTGTGCCATGAAAAACATCCACTAAGGAATGAGAAACTACATTAAGTCCTAAAGGAAAAATAGAAAGTCTGTCTGTGGGGTTTTCTTGTCTCTGAAAGACTGTAGTGCTTTGACAGTGTGCAGTAGTTCTATTCTCCCTTATATGACAAAACTTTGTTTGTCTTCATTGCTTAATAAAATACATATTACACTTTACATTTTTAGGTACTGAAACACATAGATTAATGAAGCAGCAAGTATATGTAAATTAATAACTGTTTTACAGAATTTACATCTCTAAATACAGTTACATGCTAACTGCACTGCAGTTAAATGTCTAAATCTACCATCTAATTAGTGTCAAATGTTTACTATAATTAGATATTATATGTCGAATGGAAAAAAAAATGATGTGAATCTGCTTTGCAACCAAATTAAATAGTTTGTATAGAAAAAAAAGCATTAAGAACCTGTGGTAACTAGAGACTTACAGTAGCTCTTTCAGTGGATGAGAAAGTTTAAGTAAACTTCACAATTACTTACAATTACATGAAGTATCACTTCAAAAAAGAACAGAGACTCCCTCCATTATGATTTATTTTCCTGACTGATATGGTGTTACAGAACTACTGACTGTAAAAAATCTTCACTCCTGAAAGTAGAAAATTTTTAATAGCAACTATTTCCTTAAACTACTGAAACTGAATAATGTATCTAATTTTTGTTAGTCAGGAGAAGAGAGTTTTGGAATAGATTTGATAAATGAGTTTTCCCTAAAATGCTGTTTTGGTCAGAAAATTACAGCTTTTCAAAACTTGTACATCATTCCTTCAGGTATTTTGGTCAAGTCCAACTTTGATCTTAGGGCCATCCTCATCCACCATTAAACCATATCCCCAAGTGCCATATCCACACAGTTTTTGAAAGTTTCCTAGCTTGGTAACTGGAGGAAAAAATAAGACAAAAAAATCTCTTCATAGGTCAAGAAAAGTGCAGTTTACTTGATGCCTTAATGGGTATGCTTAAGATTTTGGAAATTCACTTTAGTTAGGTAGCTGGCTAATCTGGAATATTAGAGGCCAAGAATAGCCTGTGTTCCACATGTTTGCATTCTTCTGTATAGATAAGTGGGGTAGAAGGCAGAACATAGTTAGGCTTCCAGGCCTACCAAGGGGCTGGCCTGGGGCAGAGATAGGTAACAAGGGACCATTCCGTTGGATGTTTAGGGGACATTAAAGATGGACTTTAGTTGGATACTATGATGGGTGGTTGCAACTAGACTTGCCTGTCCCGCATTGGCCTTTACAGCTTGCAGCAAGCATGGGTAGAATCCTTCTCATATCTTCGTTCATGAAGCCGAGCCACGATGATGATGGGTGGGCACTTAGAAGGTTATAAAACTGAAGAGATTGTTATGGTTTTTCTCTTTGGATTATCGAACACTGCCAGTAAAGGTGTGCTCTCTCTTCACTGCTTGTTCACTCGGCAGGCAACACACTAAAGGAAAACCTAAGATCACATGTGTACAAGCAAAGGAAAAAAAATAAATTTTTAATTTCCATCAGCAAGCAATGAAGATGGCACTTCCTGGGAGGCAGGGCTTCAGTATATAGTGGTTTATCTGGAAGGCAAATGTAACTAATGAATGCCTACCTGCCTCCTTTTGTTATGTTTTGTATCTGAGCAGATGTGATATGGTATGCAATATTCATTTGGTCACTTTGGGTCAGATGACCCGATCATATCACCTCCCAGGGTGTTTCCCACCCTCGGTCAACTGGTGGGATAAGAATGTTGGAGAGATGGTATTGATGCAGTGCCAGCTCTGCCCAGCAGTAGCCAAAACACTGGTGTGTTATCAATGCCTTTCTAGCCACCAAGGCAATGCAGAGCACTGTGAGGTCTGTCACGGGGAAATGAACTCCATCTCAGCCATATATAGATTAAATTCATAAGATTAAGTAAATTTGATATAGAACTATTGTGATAGCCATATCAATGTAGGCTAGAGATTTGATGTCTAAAATGTGAAATAACTCAGAGCTAAGAATAGCCCAGAGATGGGTCTATTCATCTCAGAACAGGCTTTAATCATATCTCCATTTCCAGCTGGAGCAACTCATTCCCCCAATGCCTTTATCAATACTCAAGAAGTTTGAATGCTGCTGGAAAACAGTGCTGCCTCCATATCAATGGGAACACTCAGGGGAGGAACATCTCCAAGGCTGACTGATCCTTAATTATTTCCCTGTAAACTTACGCATAGAGTTGTGGCAATATATTAGTGCATGTCAGAAACCCGGTGTGTGACCCTGATGACGTATGCAGACCTGAGTAATAACAGATAATACCATTTACGTTTAGAAGAATCAAAATTCACCTGCCATTTTGCTTTATACATATTCACGTGCATTTGTGCTTTCTCATACTTGCATGCCAGGATGTGGTAAGAAGCAACTTATGATTGGGGAAAAGAAGAGAAAAATATAATAAATGCTTTACTCACTTCGGTAATGCCATGATGGCAATACCTGAAGCAGTAATATTTATCATAAGGCTGTCATTTACAATGTCAGGGATACCAAATTCCTTTAGTGTTCATCTTTCTATCAGTAAAAAAATACACAAGGTTACTGCAAACATACTGAAGGGTTTGGTCAATTTATAGTAAAATCATGTTAAAAGGAAGCATTTTTACAGAAAGATTTGCAGGTGAAAGGGGGCTAGGATCTTTATAAAGTACAAAGTATGGTATTGAGAGGGGGAAAAAACGCTGAAAAAAAAACAACCCTGCTTTGGGATCACTATTACAGTTGTTCCTATGGTAACCAGTTATTTGTGCTGCATGCATCATCGTACATATTTCAGGAACTGGAGTGCTGGAAAAAGAGGAGGGAAAAAGAGCATGTACTACACTAAATTAATTCCAAAGACAAACCCATATTGAAATACTTGACCCTATGAGTAAAAGCAAAGCACCTTTATGTGATTTCACCCACTTGACGCTTGGAAGTGTGGTTCTCAGAGAAAAGGCTATAAAAGAATTGGCATATACTTACTCATCTGCTTCTCATTTTGTTCTGAATCATATCTCTAATTCATTGCTAAATAGCTGTTTCAGTCTTGTCTGAGCTGCATTCCCAAGGTGCTGATGTGAAAGCAAAACCTTCCTTTCCCTGAGGAAAAGCGTTTGAATGCTTTCCAGGATCACATACACCTGCAAGACCTCTGGCACTGGCAAAACAGTGACAGCCATTTGAAGTAACTGGTTTTTACAAAAGAGGCCCAGAGAGCAGAGTGAATTACACTGTAGAAACTAATTTGGGAGATAGTATCCACCAGCTTCAATAGTGTTCAGTCTTTCACTCCCAGCTTTTATTTTGTTTTTTTCAGTCAGTAAGGGCTTTATTATGAGGTCTCCAAATACTGAACTTCCTAGTAATATACAGAAAGATTCAGCTGCTTCTCAGCATGTGAACTAAATAAACAAGGCTGTCAGCTGTTGAAACATCCTGTCTACATCATTTACACCTGAAATTTTTCAAACTTTTATAATTAATTACAAAGAAGCATTGCTATTACAGCTTCCTCATGAAGGGAAGAGGAGAGGCAGGCGCTGGTCTGTGGTGACCAGTGACAGGACATGAGGAAATGGCCTGACATTGTGTCAGGGGAGGTTTAGGTTGGGTATTAGAAAAAGGTTCTTCACCCAGAGGGTGGTTGGGTGGTGGAACAACTCCCCAGCGAAGTGATCACAGCACCAAGCCTGACAGAGTTCAAGAATCATTTGGATGTTACTCTCAGGCACATGGTGTGATCTTGGGGATGGTCCTGGGCAGGGCGAGGAGTTGGACTTGATGATCCTTGTGAGTCCCTTCTAACTCAGCATACTCTGTGACTTTGTGATTCTATTTGCACTCCCAAAATTATGCTGCAAAGAATAAAGGGACCAAATCCATAAAGATTTTTTGAGTGCCCTACTCCTATTTATATATACCACAATTCCAGTTGAAATCAAAGGGACATAAGACAAAGGAATTCAGTAGAACTCATTCAGAAGTATGTAAGATCAAACTTTAAATTTTTCTTCATGTCTTGAGTTCTGCCTCTGTGCATGAGTACTGAAAAGGTCAATCTGTATTTCCCATATAGGCAGGACTGGTTTAAATTTGAAAATGTGCCATTGTTCTGCTGAAGCATCTTGAGAAGCCCAGCCTGGTGAGCTATGAGACTGTCAAACACATTTAGGTATCCTATACAAGGCAGCTGTGGCTTCCATTTTTTTCTGAAAGGGTGTCATAGTGTCACAGTCTATCTTTTATGTAATACCTTAGAGAATTTGTCTAGAAGTAGGAGTTCAGTTCAACCAAAAACGTAACAGAGATCCAGTCCACATATCTCTTAAAAGCACCCCATCATCAATATATAGATTGCACTGAAGTTCTCCAAGCTATGCTGGTATGCAAGGACAAATATGATGTTATAGAGTACACAGAGTATGACTTTTTCACTGCCTTCTCTGTAAGGAGGAAGTTCTCTTTTCAAAAGTTCTATCTGTATTTCAAGTATTCAGTCTCAGTAAAATACAACCCTGTGAGCAGAAACTATAGTTACAATTGCTTCCTCATGGCTGAGTGCCTTCAGTACTCGATTAAAAAATAATACTTTCTTCTCTCTTTTCTTTTTGAATAAATCTTGAATGATTTTCAGCACAATGTTATGGAATCACATTGACAGGGAAAACAAGTCCCTTTGCATTCCACTAGATTAATGTACAGCCTAAGTTATCCACATTAAATAAGTGTTATCTTCAACTAGAAAATGAAATGGATATTGTCTCGAGGAAGTTCTCTAGGTGTGGGGAATTGAATTCTCTATTTCCTGCCCTGCTTATGTAGCCCATCAAAACCAATATGACTGAAGACATGAGTAAGGCTGAGATCTATTGCCCATGATCCATCTACAGCTATGTTGAGAGGTTTAGTCTTGACAGTTATTTAGCCTAACAGAACCAAAAAATTCACACAATATTCTGAACTGGGAGGGATCCACAAGGACCAAGCCTATCTCGTAGCCCACAGGACCATCCCCAAACTCACACCATGTGCCTGAGTGTATCATCTGTTTTCAGAGATGTTACTTGTCTTTTCCAATTGTCTTATGCAAGTGGGCCATAATTTTTCTAATGTTTTCCAGCTCCACAAACATCAGAAGAAAATTTGTAAAAATATTCAGATTCCTCTTCAACATCTCTTTTCAGTCTCTAGCTGTAAACCACTGTACATTTTTTTCTCTTTTTCACTATTTTTCACAAATTTGAGGAGCATGTTTGTTTTCAAAAATTTATGTATTCAAAATGAGAATAACAGAAGCTATTGTCAGAATATGGGCTTTAGAGTTTATTTAAGCAATTAAATAATTACTTTCCTCTCCATAGGAAAGCAGTTATCATCCCAATGTCAGTATGAGCTGAATACATAGCTCCAAAATCAAGCACTTTTGCATCAAGACTCACAAATATTAGAACGCTTCTACAGCCACCCATGTTACTCATAGGAGTACATACATTGATGTTTGTATGCCGATTTTTTTTTTTAAATATAAAGATCACAATGTATAATAATGCCAACCACTTTGTAGTAAAAAGAAAAGGAAGTAAACTAGGTGACATAGATAGGGAGCAGTGTAGCCTCCCTATGATCCAGGTGGAAGACGTTAGAGACCTGCTGTCCCTCCTAGATCCTCATAAGTCTATGGGACTTGATGGGATTCATCCTAGGGTGCTGAGAGAGCTGGCAGATGTGCTTGCTAAGCCTCTTTCAATCATCTTTCAACAGTCTTGGTTTACTGGAGAGGTTCCAGATGACTGGAAGTTGGCTAATGTGGCACCTATCTATAAGAAGGACAAGAAGGAGGATCCGGGGAATAATAGACCTGTCAGCCTGACCTCAGTACCAGTGATGCCTTAAAGGGTATGCTTAATATTTTTAAGAATTCACTTTAGCTAAGTGTCTGAATAACTTAGAATATTAAGGACTAGAAGAGCCTGTGTTCCTGTGTGTTTGCATTCTTGTGTGAAAATGAGTAGATTAAAAGACAAAACATAGAGTTAAACTTCCAGGCCTGTTAGAGGCTAGACATAGGTGTGGTTAAGTAATAAAGGACAATTCTGTTAAATATTAGGAAAACATTGAAGTAAAATGGACTTTAATTAGATAGTATGGAGGATGAGCACTCTAGATGTTATAAAAATGGAGAGATTGTTATGATTTTTCTCTTTGGATCACTGAACTTTGCCAGTAAAGCTGCTTCTCCCCTTCACTCCGTGTTTTTCAATATTTTGTCTCTCACTCTTACAGCATCACCAGGGAAAATTATGGGGAGAATCATATTGAGGAAAATTGTGCTGCATCTACAGCATAATAAGGAGATCAGATTGAGTCAGCATACATCTACAGGATAATAAGGAGATCAGACCTAGTAAGTCCCTTTCCTTCAGGAGGGAAAGATCCTGCTTAAACAGCCTAGTCTCCTTTTATGATCAGGTAACTCATCTGATTGAGGAAGGGAAACCTATGGATGTAGTGTACCTAGATTTTAGTAAAGCCTTTGATACTGTCTCCCACAGCAAACTCCTGATGAAACTTGTGGATTGTGGTTTAGACAGCTTTACTCTGTCCTGGGTTAAGATTTGGCTGGATGGCCAAGCTCAGAGAGTGGTGGTGAATGATGTCATGTCCAATGGGATGTCGGTCACCAGTGGGGTCCCCCAGGATTCAGTGCTGGGGCTGTTTTGTTCAGTATCTTTATTGATGATCTGGATGAGGGGATGGAATCCGTTATTAGTAAGTTTGCAGATGACACCAAGCTTGGAATGAGTGTCAATCTGTTAGAGGGTAGGAGGGCTCTGCAGAGAGACCTTGACAGGCTGGATAGATGGGCTGAGTCCAACAGTATGAGGTTTAATAAATCTAAGTGTTGGGTTCTAAACTTTGGGCGCAATAACCCCATGCAGAGTTATAGGTTAGGGATGGTGTGGCTGCAGAATGGCCAGAAGTAGAGGGACTTGGGAGTGCTGGTTGATAGGAAGCTGAATATGAGCCAGCAGTGTGGCCAGGTGGCCAAGAAGGCCAATGCCATCCTGGCCTGCATCAAGAATAGTGTTGCCAGTAGGACCAGGGAAGTTATTCTTCCCCTATACTTGGCACTGGTTAGGACACACTTTGAGTCCTGTGTCCATTTCTATGCCCCTCAGTTTAAGAAAGATGTTGAGTTACTGGAACGTGTCCAGAGAAGGGCAACGAGGATGGTGAAGGGGCTGGAGCACAAGCCCTTTGAGGAGTGGCTGAGGGAGTTGGGGTTGTTCAGCCTGGAGAAGAGACTCGGGGGTGACCTTATTGCTGTCTATAACTACCTGAAAGGAGGTTGTAGTCAGGTGGGAGTCAGTCTCTTCTCTCAGGCTCCCAGTGAGAGGATGAGAGAACAGTCTTAGGCTGTGTCAGGAGAGGTTTGTTCAATATTAGGAGAAATTTTTTCACAGAGAGAATGATTTCCTACCGGAATGGGCTTCCCAGGGAGGTGGTGGAGTCACCATCCCTGGATGTGCGTAAGGATAGGTTGGATGATGAACTTAGTGGCATGATTTAGATGGTTGAGATGGTCTAGATGGTTTAGATGATGGATTGTTGTTGGATACATTGTTAAGTTAGGTAAAAGTTGGACTTGATGATCTCTACAGTCTTTCCCAATCTTCTTAATTCTGTGTGTAATTCTGTAGAATATCTGACACGACGACAGAGTCAACCCTGAAGCAGTGTAAGTGCAGTCTATGGAAGCAACTGCACTGTGCCTTAAGGTTGAAACATTTTTATTTGTTGTCTTAAACACTATTTTAGCTTATTGCTTAAATAATTTTTAAAAATATCCTGTTGTTTGCTTTGATGCTTAACAGTTTTTAAGCTGTTTTTGCAAACTGTTCTTTTTTCACTATCATTTTGCAATAACAGTTCACTCTCCAGTTCAAGCTGCTACTTTGTTTATAACTCATCAAATTTCCTTTAATTCTCTTCATCTTCTCTGCTGATAAAGTCATCTCTCATTTTCCACACTGATTTGAAAACACTCAATGAAAAGCAGTTACATCCCTTTCAAAAGTTAATAATGACAGTAAAATGATTTTGTAGTTTGATGTTTGACATCATGGCAAATAAAAGGACTTCCAGCAGAGCTCCATCTAACCATGTTTCCTCATTAGAAAGAGATTTGCCTCAAACATTGATGTTGTCAGAAGTCTTGTAATTACTGTTCTCCTTATAGTGATAAGGCAGAGCAGGATTATCATTACAGCTATTATATGAAAAGAAAGTTTGTATTTTCTTTGGCTTAGAAAATCAAACTTTAATTCCTCAGTAAAATTCGTTAGGCAAAGTTATTTTTAAAATATCTCTCTGTATGAACTGGCTTGTGAAAGACAGGACCATTGTTCTGTCACCTGAAAGGCTAACTTAACTCTGCTGTAGGTAATGGAAATAAAGCAGACGAGATCAAAGGGAAGTGAATCAGTCTATGAATATATTTTAAAGTCTGAACAGCAATACTACAAGCTTTGGCAATGCTCAGTGAATTTAACTTGGGTTTGAAGATGTTTCTTCAGTTTATACAGCCAATCTTTGTTATACCATGTGAAATCTTTGGCTTCTTTGAAGTGGAAGGAGTAGCAGTGAAAACGCTGATGAGGGACATATTCTTATTTCTCATGCTGTGGTCTTTTCGGAGCGTGTGGCTGGGCAGCAATGGATGAGGACACTGATTGCCCTATCCTGACTGCTCCTCTCTGGAGGTGGTGTCACCTTCTAGCAGCATAAGCCTTCCCTGAGGCCAAGATGTATAAATGCTGAACCTGAAAGCTTTGAGAGGGCTGAGGTGGTACAGGCAGAGAGAGGAACATGCAAGCTGCTGCTAGCACTGAACCTGGAGCCAATTGAGTAGGGAAGACTTCGGAGAGCAAGGAGATCTTTCTAAAACTTTACCATATCTCTGGGCAACTTCTTCCTTCCAAGAACTGAGTGGAGTTAACATTACTTTTATATCCTATCAACTATTTTTTTTTTTTTATTATATCTGCTGGTCTTAAAAAAAAAAATCTTTTAAAAATCCTCTGTTGCATCTATTCCAAAAGAAATATTTTTAGCCTTAAACCCTTGATGACAGTTTAGTATAGGAAGTTGTCTGGCAGCATTGACCTCGAAGGTCGTAGTAACTTCAGAGTCTCATCACACAGTGAATAAAACTAATACAATTCGACTACAATTACATGAATTTATACCCATGTTGAGAGGACTATTTCACTAACTGCTTCTCCTCTTTAGTTCAATTTTACGGGTTATAGAGACAAAATTTGCTACAGGTTTGCTCTGTATGTTGAGCCACTGATTGGTTCAGTTATATGAGTCTCCTGTAAAACTCGAGATTTTTTATGTAACAATTGCCTAGCTTCCAGAAACATTTCTTGCTGTTGNAAAAAAAAAAAAAAAATCTACATAAAAAACCCACAACAACAAAACTTTGTACAGTAGTTCTGTTTTCTGAAAGGAACTGGAATAAAATCTGTAAGCCAATCTACAAATGAACCATGAAATTCCAGGTGTATACTATGCAGTTGAATCCTAGTATCAAATACAAAACAAGTCAATGCAAGCTCAAACATAGTTTCAACAGTTCATATTTGGATCTGTGCTTTACAATAACATTACCAGAAACAAGAAGGTCCAAAGATAAAAATTACCACAAACAAAGAATAAGCAAAAAATCTAGCAAGCCCCAACATAAGATTAGACAGCTATGTGAATACTAAGTAGTTAGGTGGCTATTAAGTGTATCTATAATTATATTAGGTAGTATTTAATATTTATAAGGCATTTAAAATCATGTTCTTTGGGGCATGATCCAACTTTTGCTGTAAATCTTCTATGACTGAAAGTACATTTCTAAATTCTGTTCAGATATTTTCTTATTTCTGATGTACTTATAGAACTTATTCTTTGGTGCTTTTTACTTTTCTTGCTAGTTTTAAGCAATTTTGCTCCCTAGTCTTTCCAATTTTATCCCTATAAATTTTTTCTATTCTTTTGAAAAATCATTCTTAGACATGTGCCTGTTTTCAGTATCCTGCCATTCCTTTTTGGTGTAGGTGTATCTCTCATTCTTGCTGCCTTTCTCTGACATGAGGCTAGTTTGGGTTTAGATATTAGTTGATGATATTAATGATACTGCAATGCATTCCTTAGATTACATTGCATACCTGAGTTTGCTAAATCTTGTTTATTTCTCTTTTCTCACAGTTTCCCCTTCACAGGTGGCTGTCCTCTGATCTATAATGACGATTTTCAATTCAAACTAACTTCTACACTCAAGCCTCAACTAGCTCCTTCTTACTAGTTGAATACAGATCTGACAACAGCTACTTCACTAGTTTTCCCTCTCCAGAAAAAAACATTGCCTCCAAATTAATTGTAACAGTTCTCCTTTCTGCTCTATTTATTTCTTTTAAAGTATTTGCTATGGTAAAACAGTCAAAACCATAAAAGAACGTAAACAATTCTAAGTTTGAAAGCTTTTTTCCTGTAAGTTTATGAAGAAAATCTGTTGCAGTCTGCAATATATGTAAATGAAATTTGAAATCAAACACATCACTAAGTTACAGTTAACATTTACAAATATTTTTTTTCTTGTAGAATACGCATATCTTTTGCATTCAACATTCTTCGGTCTGTTAGGTTTGCCAGAATATATTTGAAGGTGTGGGTTCATAATTTTCAGCATGTTAGTATACCTAGAGTAGTATAACTTATCTTCATTTATCACTTAATTTTATTCCTTAGTCATATATTAAGAACACATTAAAATGTCACGTGAGTTGAAAAGTGCTAGGATGGCTATTTCCACTAAGAACCCCAAAGTCTTGTAATTGCTATGTGCACCTTTGTTGTGCCAAAAGAACCCAGCTAGGGTAAATATCACTGTAAAGTCCAATAAAGAAATAAAATTTTTCAATAATCAGCAGACCAGAACAGCAGGGCTGTCTTGCCTGTTTCTGCTACAGTATAATAGTCAGAGTAAGAAATATGATATACACCTGACATATCACACCTTGAACTAAAAATAATTGTGCTTCTCTGAAACATTTAATGCATCCTTTATTGCTACTGTATTAAACGTCCTGACCTTTTCTTGGCAAAAATATTTTCCTTTTTTTTTTTTTTTATTCCCAAATTTGCTATAGAGCTTGTCCAAAGAGCACATCTAAGTGAGAATGATATTCTCCAAGGACTTCAAATGATGAAAGGATCTTGCCCTTTGCTCCACAGTTATTCCTTCACAGTTATTGAGACGCTCATCTTCACTTTGTGAAAAACAGTTCAGATCAAAACCAACCATTTCTCTTATTCAGAACACTGATTTGCCTGAAGATATACTGAGGGAAAAAATCTGGTTCTACAGTAACTTGACTTGGCTTAAAAAGAGACAAATGAGAAAAGCATACTCTAAGTAAACCATGATCTAGACTTGAATTTATTATTTAAGGCTTTTTCTTTTTGTCACTACATATGAAGCTATAATTATAATGTAAATTAAAAAAAAAATCTAGAAATTAAGGATGTATTGTTGTTAATATTTAAAGAATGTTAGCAATATTTATACAAAGATTTTATAGTTTTCCACTAAGAAAGTGAAAATACTCACCATAAGCTCTATATTCTATCAGTTACATATTGCAATAATAATCCCCCATAAGGATCAGAATTCAACACATTTAATTTATTCATTATTTTGTTTAGTGGAAAGGATGATACAGAAAACACATTTGGAACCAGCATTTAGAACCAGCTTCCCGATCATTTTCTGTTAGATTGATTATCTGATAGAATTTGAAAGAGAGGAGAGGAGAGGAGAGGAGAGGAGAGGAGAGGAGAGGAGAGGAGAGGAGAGGAGAGGAGAGGAGAGGAGAGGAGAGGAGAGGAGAGGAGAGGAGAGGAGAGGAGAGGAGAGGAGAGGAGAGGAGAGGAGAGGAGAATTTGTTGGTGTTAAGAATATTTCTTAATTTGCACTATTTTTCTTCCTAAAATATTTAAAGACTAAAGCAGAATCAGTGTGCAGTCTCTTACATGAAACAGACTACTCTGTTACTGGAGATAATGCCAATCATTAATGTTATAGTTGGCTATAATGCAAAAAGAGGACCTACCATATGCATAAATAAAAGTTTCAGAGACTTCAGTGTGAAAGATTTGTGTATTATCATACTACAAATTCTAGTTTGTATTACATGCTGAACATATGTCTCCTTTTTTTTTCTTTTCCTTTTTTTCCTTTTTTTCCCTCTTTTTTTTTCCCCCGCCCATCTGGCAGCCTATTCTAGACATCTGCCTTGCTCAGAAAAGCTGCTCGCAGTCTCTCATTGAAGGATTATTACCATGAGGCGAACAAAATGCAGTCTAAAGCTGTTGACTTTTTATCTCATTTTTCTTCTGGAACAGTGATTTAA
>VXBA01004875.1:16938-39337 GCA_013399895.1 Serilophus lunatus | reverse complement strand
AAAAAAAAAAAAAAGCCAAGACCCTGCAGGTGACGCAGACTTATGATGAACCGTGAGGAAAATAGAGGAAGTGGAAGGAGACAGAACACACTAAAAAAGTCTTAACAAAAAAGGTTCTGCTTTGTACTGTCTCTTGCATGACCCCTCAGCCAATATGAAGAATTTAGTGATTAGATAGGCACAGAGAGTATTCAGTTCAGAACATCCAGAGTATCTAGTTCATTTATGGTGAGTTTCTTTGTGTATGGTTCTTTTTTAGTTTGTTTCTCTGTTTGGTTTTTAAAATATGTATGCACAATTACTCAAAAGGAAGGTGAAGAGAGGTGGGAACTACACTGCTGAGAGCTACTTAATGAAAGAAGACAAAATGGACATAACATGAAAGTTGGGAAACTATGTCCTGATATAGGGAATAATGTTTTCCATTCTGTAGGTTAGCATACGATTGAAGAGAGTGTATATCTCGTCCTGGAGATATTCAGAATCCAACTGGACAATGCCCTGAGCACACTGCACTAAAGTCCTGCTTTGAAGGTATTGGCTGGACCTGATATGTGATCCTGTGACTAAGTGTTTTGAGTGATTTGAAAGAAACAGTTCTAGAGTTGAGAATTAAACCTGAGTTAATAAATCTGGCTTCTATGATTTTTCTTCTTCATTGTCCGAAAAAGGACTAAGATTTAGCGATTTATCAGCTGCTCTCTATTTTCCAAATATGGAATCTGAAATTAGTGATGAATTAACCCAAGCACCTCACATCCCACTATAAGGCTAAATACCTTCATATTATAAGTTTGTAATTTTTTACTTAATAAAATTGTAGTATAGAAGCCAGGAAATGCCAGGAATTATCCACTAATAAAGTGATGGCAGTCTCCTCACCCACCTCTTTTCATTTACTATTTCCAATGCAAATAGGACTTTCATGCTTCTAGTGGTTAGATTTCTATCTCAAACTGGAATATCCTAAAAACTTCCACCACTGCCACCTTCAGATAACAAGTTATACAATTATGTCAGGTAATTCCTTTTTTTGTTACTTTAGAGTCCGACTTCAATTGCTTTGTAATATGGTTTACACAATCTTTTGTATTTCTAATAGCATTGAATTCAATTTTGAGCATAGACAGTTAGGTTTCATGCAACTTATGGGTACTCTGGTATCTGTTTAGTATCCAGGAAGCTACATTCATTTGGTACAATATTAACTTGAAAGCGATGACTGGATCTGTTTCTTCCAATCTACAGGGTATATAGACAAATCAGTTTTCCTTCTACCTTCCTTCTTGTATTAATATCAAGAATTTTCCTTCCTTTTGATTGAGCAAGCTTCATTATGCTTTACCCTAAAGTGAAGTAGTCATACATGCTACGAACCCAAGAATTTAGCACTCAGATTGATACGATTTTGCAAAATTCTTTCATAGTTAGGAATAAAAAGACTGCTAATATCTTCTATTAACCATAGATGAATTAATGCCACATGAGACTTTTTTATTTTGGATAGGGTAGAAAACACAAGAATATTAAACGACTTTATTTCCAATGACTGCAAGTATTGGTAGCACAACTCTCTAACTAAACAATCAGCCATTCATGACTGAGCAGAAGAGAAAGGGAAATAACTGCCAGTTCAATAGGAAGTACTGACTTTGTTTAGCCTTCAGAATTCCAGCATAATACATACTGGCAAGTGGATTAAAAACCACAAAATCTTTTCTTTAAAGCTCCACTGGGTTCAAGAGTGTCAAAAGGTTTTCATTTACGTGTGATTGAGTGCACTTTCAGAGCAGACTGATACAAGTGCTCCTGAGTCATGTTCTTCGGACTTACAACAGTACATGCAGATTGCCATCCCCAGGCTCCAAAGTTCCTCTAACAGCACATGCTGCGCATTGTCAGCTGGACATGTCTATTGTTCTTGAATATGTAATACTCTGCATCATCACTAAGAAGTGTTTTCCAGTAGTGATTTTGAATTTCAATAATTTCAGCACAAATTTGTATTTTATATGAATTATAGTTACTGCAATATCAGTGTGTTGAAAATTCTGCCTCTTAAGTAAGGTGAGGACTGAAAGCACTCACTGTATCTCTAGGCTTTTTTTATCTTGAAAAAGCTATTAGACACAATTAACACGGCTTATACTTAGCTCCCCAATGGAAGTCTGGAGTCCTAAAGTAATTAAAAAAGCTAGAGATCAAAAGCTAGAAAATAATTTCTGAGAGAAGATACAGTGTATATACCTTTTCTTCTCTACAGTTTTGAGTTTTCTTAAATTTAAGCTTACTATTTCCACTGTTTACTAACAGTGTTAGTAATAGCACAAGTATTTTTATAACAGAATATATTAAAAAAGTTAATTTTAATAAAAGAGTGAAAAACAACAAAAAAGCACACATAATTAGGAATTTAATTGAATTTCTGTCCTTTCTCATTATACCTAGAAAGAAGAACCTCAAGCAATCCACCCTTCACATTCATTAGAATTAAGTAGTTGAAAAAAAGAAGTCTATGCTTTTTGGCATCACTGATAGTACAAGAGGGTGATTACTCATTAGCCATGAGAAAAGACTGACCGGACTCACAAAAGAGTGTCAAGGTAATTTTGCCAATCAACCTCTGCAAGTAGATAAATGTGTTCACAAATGTCGACTATTCTCAGGAATAGGATTTCGTCCTCTTTAGAGGCCATCTCTCACTTTGGTTTCTCAGAAACTCTTTCTCAGATAATTTATGATGATAATTTGTTTGATCATATTAAATTGAATTAACTGGAGACTTTTTTTATTATTACAGGTTTTGGTAGTTTTATTGTTTTCTTAATTGTAAGTTAAAATTTTTCTTTCTAGTATTCTTACTCAATTTCAGGTCCCTTAACCTTACTGAATTTACTGGATCTTGCTGACTTTAACAAAGTGAAATACAGCATCACTGAATTTGTTCTGGTATCCTACAGGTGTTTCATAATTTCCTGACAATTGCTTTGTTGAATATATATGAAAATTGATCACCAAAAGTATTTTTAAATCTTGACTATTAAGTATTATTGGGTTAGTAATGTTTCAAGAAACCTTTCACATACAGCTCAACCAGTTTATTGATCAAGACACTAATTAACCAGAAGATAAATGTGCTACTTGGCTCATCTGCTCTCTAGTCTCCTGTAATATGACAGCAAAAACATAGTAAGCCCATAATGTTCAATTAGATACTCAAGTTTATACCCCCTCTGAAGTCTACAGTTCACTAATTCCTACAGAATTTCATATTTCCCACCTGCTTAGTCTTTGAAAACAGAAATACCAATGACTTAAAATATCAATCACATGGGTTTTTTTCTGGTAACTGCTTTACCAGGTTGTACTTTGAAAGAAGAATATGGGAAATTATAAAATGTACAAATCAGTCACATTCATTAGAAAAGACATTTCTAGATACACAAGCTAATGAGTTCCCCAAAGAATCATCTAGGCTGTAGGTCATAAGTTTAGCCAGTCTTAAACCCGAATAGCAAAGTATTATGGAAATTTCATTCACTGATTGCCACAAACATGCACAATCTTGTTGTAAAACACATGCAAGTTAAAATAAGTACCTAAACAAAAGTGTAAGACTGCTGTTAATATTTCCCACTAGGGATCAGTGAGATGTTACTTACAGGCCCAAAATTTTAACATCCAAAATTTCTAAGATATTAGTCAAATGAAGTCAAACAAAGATAACTGAGGGGAAAAACCTTCCAATGTACTTCCAGTTTGTTAGTCCCACACTTTGATAAACATGTGATATAGTTTCTTTCATTGAAATTATGCTTGGTTACACAGTCATATCGTTAAAAATAAAAAGTAAATCCTTTACACAATAAATTAACAACAACAAAGAATAATTACTAGTGTAAACAAGGAAGCCTTAAGATAGAACAAGCAACCAAACCAAGTAAAAGGCTATCAAACATCCTAACTACAATAGAAAAAAGACTTATGGCTGTCTTCTTTTTCTGCTCTGGCCTGTGTCCTTTTATTTACATGCTGTCCTGTGCTTTCCCATCTGGACTTTATAGCCAAATAAAAAAATTTGAATTCAGTTCTTATTTTTTAACTAGTTTTTCTTACCTGAAATTCTGGTGACATGGGTAATTCTTTTTTAACAACTCAGTTGCATACTGTTTAATTTTCACTGTTAAAACTGAGTACATTATTTTAAATTGGTAAGAAAACTTTTATTTTTCCTATTCTCCACCAATTACATCATGTTCTGATTTTAATACATAAGTTATAATATTCTGTGTCCATCCCTCACTGTAGAAGGTGACTCAATACATCTAAGGTGTTGCTGTTGGATTGCAATCCTGGTTGAATGCCTAATGGATTATTTCATTATGCTGATAAGCTTGTACTGTGTAATTTCTCCATATGCTTCTAGGATCAACAGCTCAAAAAAAAGCAATCCAACAGTTCTGTTTTTTGTAAGGTAACATAAGGAAGGTCACTCATGACATTTTCTAACATACAGTTTAAGAAAATGCCTAAAACTATTCCAAATAAATCCGGGCATAAATCCATAAAACAAGTGCCAAACTAATGTTGACAATTAAAAGAACTACTACATAAGGCATGCATTGAATTAGAACAAAACTATAAAAATTTTAAAAAAATAATTACTCAGGGAGAATATTTAGGAACATAAACCATTTCTATAACAGTTGTACACTTTAGCAAAACCAGACTCAGGAGACAGTGTAAATTTTGGTTTCAACAATAGATCTAAAAGGATTTACTGATGAAAATGCCAGGAATATCAGCAATATAATAAAATGAAATTGTAAGGTTTTAATTTAACAATATTTCCATCAAATAATCTACTTCACACACTGCTTACTGCAGTCATACTAAAATGTGGTCCCAAAGGCCTTTAAACAAACACATCGCTTCATTGATGAAAACTGGCCTTTAAAAACCTAATGTTTTCAATGATTACACAATAGAAAGCAGACATATTATGATGGACTGAAGCTTTTACACGATTATTAAAAAAAAAGAATGAATAGTAGATTATTCCAAATATTTCCTTCAAATGTGTGAGAATGATAGCTGCAGAAAGGTCTTTACAGAAGTAAAGCCACTTCTTCCTGACAGTTTGTCTGTGAAACAGTGATTGTGATATTCCTTAGCTCATGATTAATTTTAAACTAAGATTATGTAATATAGAATAAAATAATTGGGCTTTGAAGGGCTTGCATTAGAATTCCTTTAAGTGTTCAGAATCAGACTAAAAAGAAATGAACCAAAAAAATTTGGATGCTAAATAATAATTTAGGTGGAATTGGATGTTTATCTGTATGGTATCTCTTTATCTGTATCTCTTATAATGAGAATCTAACGTTCACAGTTTCAAGCTAATAAAAGGTTTTGTTTGCCATTCAATCATTGTTTCTGATGAAAGTGCAAAAATACTTCCTGAAGTCCTGAAGAAACATCTTCAGCTGCTGAACAATTGTTTAATACACATTAATTACTGTGAATCACTCGGAAGTAGCTTAGCTTAGTGATCATGTCTTTATGCTAAAAACAACTTTTTAGAACAATGGACAGCTACTGTTTGACAAACACTATAGCAGTTCTTAGCCAACTCATGGTTTGGAAAATCCTGGTGGTTTTTATCATGTTTGCATTGAAAAATAATATCTCTTTTTACTGGATAAAATTGCAGGAAGCGTATGGATCACAGGCTGGTATTGTTAGGACAGCAACAATAATTTCACTTTCTTAGTCAGGTTCCTAATCAAAAGATATAAAGCCTTCCCCCAAAAAAACAGAAAATGACCTTAAAATCTTTCAGATACTAAAAATATTCATCCAATGACATTCAAAAATTGAAAAGTAAGAAAGATAGCTGAATTAATCCTTTTATAAGGTACATAGAACATAGAAGAGTTTAAGTTTTAAGGCGCTTTCAAGATCATCTAGTTCCAACTCTCCTGTCATGGGCAGGGAACCTTCCACTAGATCAAGTTACTCAGAGCCCTATCCAGCCTAGCCGTGAATATTTCTAGAGATGGGGAGTCCCCAACCTCTCTAGGCAACCTGTTCCACTGCCTCACCACCCTCACAGTAAAGAATTTCTTCCTAATGTCTACTCTAACCTACCCTCCTTCAACTTAATGCCATTGCCCCTTGTCCTATCCCTTTACGTCCTTATGAAAAGTCATTCTTCAGCCTTTTTAAAGTCCCCTCTAGATATTGAAAGGCTGCTAGAAGGTCTCCCTGAAGCCTTCTCTTCTCCAGACTGAACAGCCCCAACTCTCTTAGCCTGTCTTCGTAGGACAGGTTCTCCTGCCTTTCTCTGGTTTCACTCCAAAAGGTCAATGTCTGTCTTATGTTGGGGGCTCCAAACCTGAATGCAGTTCTCTAGGTGTGGTCTTGTGGCTGACGTTTCAATTTCCCTTAAGAACACAAGATGTATTGTGCACAAGGAAAATCCAAATCCATTTATTACATGTTACAAGTTATCTTTATAGTCTGGAAATTGTTTGTGTTTTTCTAATCAATTTTGGATAACTATAACTGAGTTGGGGGGTTTCATTTTAATTCTAAGGAATTGGAAAAAAGCAAAGCTGAAAGAAAGTAGAGAGTCTGTAGAATTAGAGATAGAGTAGATGAAGTAGACACTACAATAGTTATAAGATAACAGTTAAGCGGGGATAGCAAGGTTCTCAAGGTCTCCTGAGGCGCCGTTGCTAACCGACCATGCAACAGGTGGTTGGAGGCAAGGAGAGAGATTCAGCCCCGTCCATGTCTGGGCAGAGAGAAGGCGGGGAGTGGGGAGGGATCTTGAGCCGAGAACCAATCAAAGGCTAAAGATACACCCACTAGAGAAAGGGGTATTTAAGATGCATTCTTCCGGTAGTTCGGGGAGGGAGCGGGAATTTCGAATTCTGTAACCTTCCCTCCCAGCACGCTGAATAAAACATACCTATCTCAAAACTCATCTGAGTTCTGAGCGTGAATTCACCGAGTCATAACTTTTGTAACAGGATATTTTAAAAATCACAATTAGCTTATAGGATGTTTCAAAAAGACTTTAGCCAGTAAAAGGAGGTTTACCTATCAACCTTTTCTTCAGCCAATCCTGAAGTGACCTGTTGTACAAACAATTTCTAATCGTCATGGGATACTTTGAGATTAGTCCTTAGCCAATTATTCTTAAGAGTGAGATGTTCATGAGATGTCCACAAGCTGCTTCTCCAATGATGTTCCTAATCATGCTGTATCCACATGGTGGTTCTTCTATCTGCCATGTGCAGTTGCCAAGACCTTAGACAAACTGTTAATGCAGCTTTTTTATATAATGCCACAGGGTCTCACAAGAGGAGAGGGAGCTAATTACCTCCCTTGACCTGCTGGTTTGTGACCTTCTGGGCTGTGAGCATGCATTGCCAAGTCCTGTTGAGTTTCTCATCCACACACCCAAGTACTTCTCCTCGGGGAGATTCATTCTCCTCAATGAATTCTCCACCTGTTCTGTATTTGTGCTTGGGATTGCTTCCACCCAGACGTAAAACCTTGCACGTGGCTTTGTTGAACTTCATGAGATTTGCATCAGACCATCTCTCAAGCCTGTCAAAGTCCCTCTGGACGACGCTCCTTCTTTTCAGCATGTAACTTGGTAGATGTAGTGGTTGGAGCCTATCTCAGTGTGCAATGACTTTCAATACTTAGTAGAGTAAGGAGGTATATTAACAAACCCTCTACACTAGACTTCCAGGGGGTGGACATTGGCCTTTTCAGGAGGCTGGTTCAGAGAGTACCTTGGGAAACAGCCCTAAAAAACAAAGGTGTCCAGGAAATATGGGCATACTTCAAGGAAGAAATCTTGAAGGCACAGGAGAAGGCTGTGCCAAAAGGCGAGATGGCAGGGAAGATGACCAGTGTGACTGAGCAGGGAACTTTTGGAGGAATTTAGGGGGAAAAAGAGAGTTTATCGCATTTGGATAAAAGGGCAGATAATTCATGAATTGTTTAAGAAGTTTGTTAGGTCATGTAGACAGAAGATTAGAGATGTGAAAGCACAATTTAAACTTTAATCTGCTCACTTTCATTAAGGATAACAAAAAGTGTTTTTTATAAATGCATTAATAGCAAAAGGAGGGACAAAGAAAGCCTCCATTCTTTATTGGACATGTGGGAAAATATAGTTAACAAAGACAACGGAAAGGCTGAGGTACTTACACTTTCTTTGTCTCAGTTTTCAACAGTAAGACAGGTTGTCCTGAGATCAACTGGCCTTGTGAGATGGTAGACAGGGTTAGAAAACTCTCTGCAACTCAAGAAGAAGCAGTTAGAAATCTGCTGACTCTCTTGGATCCTCATAAGTCTGTGGAACCAGATGAGATCTATCCTAGGGTAATGAGGGACCTGACAGATGAGCTTGCCAAGTTCTCTCCATCATCACCAGTCCTGGCTCACTGGAGAGGTCTCAGATGACTGAAAGTTGAACAACGAGAAGGGCCAGAAGAAGACACGGGAAACTGCAGGCCTATCAGCATGACCTCAGTTTCTGACAAGGTTATGGAGCAGATCATGTAGATCATCTTGAGTGCAATCACATGGCACCTAGAGGATGGATTAGGAATTTGACCAAGACAGCATGGATTTAGGAGGCATGGGTCCTACTCGACCCACCTGATCTCCTTTTATGAGCAGCTGACCTGTGTGGTGGATGAGAGCAAGGTGGTGGATGTAGTCTGCCTGGACTTCAGCAGCGCCTTTGACACCATCTCCCATTGCAAACTCCTGAAAAAGCTGGCAGCCCATGACTTGGACAGATGCACCCTTCACTGACTTAAGAACTGGCTGGATGGCTGGGCCCAGAGAGTGGTGGTGAATGGTGTCACATCCAGTTGGCAGCCAGTCACTAGCTGTGTTCCCCAGTGATCATTGTTGAGCCCTGCCTTGTTTAATATCTTTATTAATGATGTGGATGAGGGGATTGAGTCCACCATTAGGAAATTTACAGATGATGCCAAGCTGGGGGCAAGATTCAACCTGTTAGAGGGTAGGAGGGCTCTGCAGAGGGGCCCAAACTGGCTGGATAGAACAGCATGAGGTTCAACAAGACCTAGTGCGAGGTCCTGCACTTTGGCCACAACAACTCCATGCAGGGCCATAGGTTGGGGACACAGTGGCTGGAGAGCAGCCAAGCAGAAAGGAACCTAGGAGTGCTGGCTGACAACCAACAGAACATGAGCCAGCAGTGTGCTCAGGTGGCCAAGAAAGCCAATGGCATCCTGGCCTGTATCAGGAATAATGTGGCCAGCAGGATCATGGAAGTGATTCTTCTTCTGTACTCAGCATGGGTTAGGCTGCACCTTGAGTGCTTTGTCCAGCTCTGGGCCCCTCAATTTAGGAAGGATATTGCGGTGATGGAGTGTGTCCAAAGAAGGACAAGGATGGTGAAGGGACTGGAGCACAAGACTTCTGAAGAGCAGCAGAGGGAGCCGGGGCTGTTTAGCCTAGAGAAGAGGGAACTCAAAGGAGGCCCTATCACTTTCTACAATTACTTGAAAGGAGATTGTAGTCAGGTGGGGGTTAGTCTCTTCTCTCAGGCAACCAGCAATGGACAAGAAGACACAGTCTTAAGCTGCACCACAGGAGGTTTAAGTTAGACATTAGGAGGAAGTTCTTTACAGAGTGATTGGGCCTTAGAATGGGCTGTCCAGGGAGGTGGTGGAATCACCATTCCTGGAGGTATTTACAAATGACTGTGACACTTAGTGTCATGGTCTAGTTGACAAGGTGATGTTTGGTCCAAGTTTAGACTGGATGATCTTTGCCAGCCTAACTGATTCTGTAATTCTGTAACTGAACTACACAACTTCATGTCTTTAGCAAATTTCTGAGATTACACTCAATCCCACAATCCATGTCTCCAACAAAGATGTTAAAAAGTGCCAGTCCCAGACCCCTGAGGAACACCACTTGTCACTGATTTCCACTTGGAAATCAAGACATTGACCGCAAGTCTTTTGAGTGAGGCCATTCAGTCAATTTTTTTATCCATAGAGTGGCCCACTCCACAAATACATGCCTCTCCAGTTTAAAGACAAGAATGTCATGTGGGACAGTGTCAAATGCTTTACACTTCACATACCCCTAGTAGGTAAAGTGACATAGTTTTCTCTGCCCTAGAGGGAATTTTTTATCCCAAATTACTACACAAAGGGTCTAGATGGGCTAAGCTAATATGTAGCTTTTAAATGGCTACATTTAACTTATATGAAATCTTGCTCTTATTCTGTGAGATTTGTTTTGACCTTATTTTCTCAAACAATTTGAGCTAGAGTTCTATGCTAAAGGTCCAACCCAAACGCTTATCTAGTCTAAAATCCAATCCCTCTTATTGGTTGTTACCAGATTACTAGAAGGGTAACTTCTTCTGTTGTTCCTACATTCTGTCAAATAACAGATTATGATCTTCCTCTTCTGCAAGTTGCTGCTCCATCATGAAAGGGAGTGCTTATTTATATCTTGACATTGAAAACAAACATTAGCAGAGAGATCCAAGGTAGACTGAGCATACTGTGAAAGAAAAGGCATTTTGTTCTAAATATGCTGCTACATCATTTCATTAGGTGTTAAAATTTTTTTGCAGATTAAGAACCTCCCTTTCTTTACCTTTTTTAGTAAAATTTGTTTCATGCCTCCATTTAGTTCATCTGTAGGCTGAAACGTTGTTGTTTTTTTTCATTTAAAGATGCTGTTGCACACATCTGATCATCCTACTTCCTTAGTCTAAATCATAAAATATAGTTTTCTGATGATATAATTATAACTGAATCTCATATTCAAAATACGAGGATATTATGTCATACTGATGTTCTTTATTCTTTATGTATTCCATAAAAATTCTCAGAATTCTATTTTCAATTTCTGTCTCTGCTAATGAGGGATCTGATGTTTTCAGAAAAAAAAACAAACAAAAAAAACACTTGCAGTTTCATTGTTATGTCTTTCCTAAACTCCTAATTTCTTTAGAGCCTGTCACTGTTTCTGAATACATAACATTTTTCTCACCCAGCAGTCAAATGGCAAACAGATTGTATTACTTCTGAATGTATCAACTTTAAATTCTGACTGGAACTTTATCTCTCAGACAGGCTGCATTATCAAATCTTACTCTTGAGATTTAATTTTTCCAGAATATCTTCCTATCACCAGCAAGCTTTTAATCTCACTTTCCAAACTTCTCCAAATCAATATGTTTAAAAGCTCTCCTCATATCATAAATTTGTGCAAAGTTCTTTCTTTGTGCAAGTTACTTGTCAATTCTTACTTCCTCTCTTTTAAAATTTACCAGATTATTATACTAAAAAGGACTTTAATTGTATAGGAACTTCCTTTAAAGAACTCGAATAAATTGTGAATCAATTTTTTTGTTTTCAGAAGCACTACGTTGTTTCTTCCCAAAGAGGTAAGGTTTCTATTTTATGCTCTTTTTAAAAAAGAAACAGTTTCTTCTAGTTCTTCCAGAAAAAAAAAAAAATATGACTTATGAGTTTTTAGGTCCTTGTACCTTTCCTGGACTTCTGAAAAAAGGAAATAGAAAACCTAAACAAAAGAATTTCCACTCCTCCCTGTTGAGTGGGAGATATCAAGATTACACACTGTATTTAGTAGTTCAGCATACTGCACAATACACATAATTTTATCCCATGACTAGCTGTAGTATGTGTCTTCAGAAGACTTTGTAATGAGGGCATAGTGATTTCAAGTATGACCTAGGCAGATTTTCACCATACCCCTTAGCTGTAGAGAGCTGCCCATTAGGATGAGTGATGGCTATATAACCCGAGCACATCTCCCACCATTTTTTGCTTTCCATCTTATTTTTTCCAACTGAAGTCCATGAATTTTTTTTTTTTTTTTTTTTTTTTCTCATTTGGATAGAAAGTTTTCCTGAAAGCTTTCTTGCTTCTAATGACCTCCCTTAACATTGTCATATTCCTTCCAGACTTTCTCAAGTCTCTGCTTGATAGGTGGTATGTATTCTTCAGAATATCCAAGACAGTGTCTTTAAATACTCTCCATTGTGTCTGCAGAGATTTTACTCTTTTAGCTGTTTTTATTTCAGATTTTGAAAAACAAAATTCCCATGTAGCTCTCCATTTTATAGTTCTCTTTCCCTTTTATACCATGACAGTTTAGTTTCTTTCAGAGCCTTCAGAGAAAACACTTTCTTGAAAACCTTTCAAAAAAGAACTCTAGATTATCTGAATCAACAGTACAGCATATTTATCCATATAATTATGTGTTACAGTGTTTGTTGTACTTCCTGACAATTTGTTTGGTACAAAGTTCAAATTTATTTGGCTTCACTTCTTAATAACATCTTAGAAATCTGATAAAAAGCAATTCTTCCCTCTCCAGGACTAAATTTTCATGGGTTATTTCTGTTGGAGCCAGTATTCGATTTAGCCTTCAAAAACCAATAAATCCATCTCATATATTCCTTTTGAACCCATCTCATATACTGCTGTTGGCTTATAGTCTAAACAGATTCTAAATCCGTGTTTATCCTGATCATAGAACTTTCTGCTAGTTTCATTCAAACCGGAAGCTCACCCTTAATCTACTCTTATGTTCTTTGTTTGCATCAACTCTCAGTTAGGCAAAAGATAGATCCAGAGCAGACTCAAAATTACTGCAGACCCTATTACATCTGTCTCAAACATATGCTTAGACACTGAGGTCATAACTTCTTATCTTTCCTTGATGATTTCTGTTGAAGCAAAAACTAATCATAACTCATTGTCCTTTACTTGTCTGAACACGATTTCATCTAAAGCTGTCAGCTGCAGAATTAATTCTTGTTATTTGCCCAAGACTCATCCAACCTACTGTCTCACTTTATAATTTCTTTTTAATAATCTCTAGTTACTTAAACTGTTTAGTATTGAAGAATATATGTGTTACATTACTTTCATTCTTTAAGTTTGGACTAAAGATTTTATACATTTTTCACTACTTGATTTTTGAATATCAAGCTGTTATATTTGCATACCTTTACTAAAATATCAATGCCATTTCTAACTCTAATCCTTCCTTCAACCCAGGCACAGGAAATGCCAAGACCTAAAGTGGTGCTAGTCATCAAAGAGCCTGGAGATACTATGATATCCAACTCTTGATGTATTTTCCTCTCTAGAAAATTGTTTCAATTTCTTTTCTGATGCAGGACGAAATGAATACTGAAAACTGAAACATTTCAAAACAGAGAAATAACATAGAATCGTAGGTCAGCAAAAACAATGAGAGTTTAAGGGGCCTCATCAGAAATTTCATTGTTTCTATTAGTCACTTTTTTCTCTTGTTTTTCCACTGTGCACTTCACTACAAAGTCTACCCCTGTCTTCTTGATAACCCTCTCACAGACAGTGGTAGGTGCCTGTTAGCACTCCCACTACTGCCACCAAAAGTTGTCTCCTCTCCAGTGTCTGCAAATCATATTCACTTGTCCTCTCACCATGCAAGTGATGCAATTCCTGGCTGTCTTGGCTGAGTGTTCATATCCACTGAACTCACTCAAATTCTTCAATACCACTCCTGGAGAACCTGAAGCTGAGTACAATGTTTCAGATATAGGAAGCACTGAGTAAAGGGGAATAATCACTTCCCTTAATCTACCGCTGCACTCTTGTTGATATAGCCCAGTATGGATTTGCCTTCATCAACATAACTAAATTAGGTTTTTCTCACAGTAACAGGAATGATTTCCCCAGGCTGGAGTTTAACAGAGAGTTTCCACAATCTAGGATGGGAGAAGGTATTAATACTGCTGTTACATACGATGTGCTTTTGGTCATTTAAAAAATCAATTTAAAACTGGTTTTAAGAACAGTTAATTACTTTTCAGATTTTCTTAACGGTGGATTGACACCTACACTAAATCATATACTAGGTTTATGAATCACGTTTTTAATTTTTTCATGATTTATAAGTTATGAACATGAATTATAATGATGTTACTGATTTATGCATTTTTTGAGGGTTTCCATAAATCATATAACCCATTTGTGAAAAGTATTGAGTGTGATTAATAACGGTGCTACAATCATTTCAGATATGATGCAACTGTCTTTTGTAACAGATATCATTTGATGATATGTTTTATTATAACTTATAAAGTTCCCTTTCTCATGAGTCATTACTGTATTCTGCCTTATCCTAGATTTTTATACTACAAAGTCTGATTTTTTGATTCATTTGCCAAGGTAGCTGTTCTCACAACTCTAACTGCATTTTGTAACTAACACAGTTTACTTACTTCAAGTCTTATTACTAAGAAAAGGATAAGAATCACAGAAAGACCTTAAGTATATATTCATTAAAATGAATTAATTAATCCTAATTTTTTTTTTTTCTGTCTGTGATTGTGTCTGGTCATGTACTGTAGAAGTTACATAGTATAAAGGTCAATCTTACATTAGGCAGCCAGCAGAGACTGGTCTAGATTCCTTCTTTTGTTAAGCACTTTATTAACTATTAGATCAGGACTTCAGTATGAAAAATGCTTAAAGTAGTGCATTTGCATTTCTTATAAACATTTCTGTTTATTTATCTATAGAATTTTGTGCATGTGTGTAGGTGCATATATGTACTTGAAAAGTTTTCTCATTTTTAAAAGAAAATAGAAACATTTGAAAATTACAAAAATATACCATTTTGGAGCTATTTGTATGCTAAGAAGTTTTAACATTTTATTAATTTGAGTTGTTTCATCGGGAAAATGAACACCCATATACTTATGTATTTTAGGATTCAGTTTAAGGTTTGCAATTTGTTTAAACTGAAGGAATTTTTGTCTTTTTAAAAAAGCATTAATAAAGTAAATTCATTAATTAATGCTTTTTAAAAGCATTAATATTTTTATGTAGAGCTATTAATTTCTTTTCTGACATTATCCTTGGTTGTGCTTGAACTCAAGGCAAATGTTTAAAAGGCAAACATCATTTGTAAATAAATGAATCTGCCTACACAGATTTGTGGGTCTTTTTCAAAGTCTTATAGGGGTCTTTTTTGTGAATATAAAGGCAATAAAGCATACTTGGTTCACCATACTTGTACAAGTCTCCAAGTGTGTAAGAAGTGCAAATATAGTTATACCAATAAAGAGCTGAAATCTATTAAAAATATATTTAGCTTGTAATTTCCAGCAAAATACTCCATGCAAGTAAAAAAATCAGATTTTATGGCAACAGTGGTGTTCATATCTTCAAAAAGTTTCTTCTTTATCTAAAACTACTAACTTTTTCCATCTGTGTAAAGATTTTTCATGTTGATGATAAATTGATTCACCTATTCGCCTTAAATACAGAACTTCAATATTAAAAAATGAAATAGCAACATTTTCACACTGTGAGATATTACTTGTGTTGTGGATCCCAGAACTGGACACAATACTCCAAGTAAAATCTCAGAAGACCAGAATAGAGAGGAAAATCACCTTCCTCGACCTCCTGGCCATGGTTGTTTTTAAATACTAGTGTGAGATTTCACTCAGCTGACTTTGATAGTAACACCCCTCTTTCCTACAACACATCAGTACAAGATAATTCCTGAGAAAAATCAGAAGGTTCAGCTTGTCCCTCTGTTTCAGGGCTTGCAGACCCACATTTTCCAACTTCTAAAAGAAAGGTTGAGTTTCCTGTGTACTGTACTGTGTACTGTCTCCTGCAGCTAATAAAATATAAAAGTCACTGATTTGGGGGGGGGAAAGGCAGGAAAAAAAAATAAATCAAAATGTGTCCCTTGCCAGGGGGAGAACAGATACATTTACATGTCAGATGTGGAATCTTGACATTCTGTTTTATTTTTAAGAACAGTTAACGGATGCTGTCCAATTATTTGATCAGATGAAACTTGTAAACAGACCAGGTATTTGGATTTCTAATGCAATATTCTCATTTCTTAGCACTGTGTCACCAGCTTGCAGACTGTGGACCTTGGACCAAACCCACAAAATTCTGGATATGTCTCTTTGAATCCACTGAAACATTTATTTGTCTTTTTTTTTCAGGAAATAGATTACAAGAGATTCTTCAAGATCCACCTTGAAGCAAATTCATTCAGGGATGAATGGCATTCTGCGTGTCAAATTTAATCAACAATTCGATCAACAAGTAAGTTAGTAGGTGATACAGAAGCATAAAGATCTTGAAAGCCAAACCTGTTACCATATCAGGTGTGACAGTCTTCAGTGCATCATAATTTCCCTGCCTTTGCTTTGAAAATCTGTCACTGACCTCATTCACAATAGCTCAGTCTGACCAGTGATCAAAGGACACCTTGACCTTGACTGAAATTATGAGCACTAAGTCAACATAATTCAGAAATATCTCATGGCATGATATGTTCTAAATTTTCTGTCCTAGAAGAAAAAAAAAAAAAGTGGTCAAGGTCAAACAACCTTATAGGTGTATTGAACTGTCAAGCCAAAATATTTTTCCCAAAGCAACAGAGGTCAAACAGAAATATTAATTAGATTTATATTGCATAGGGGACGGATATGGTGATTTGTAAAAGACTATTACAAACAAAATGTTTCTTTCTCTGGTAACAAACCTGATCTGATAGTCATAATATTGAGAATATTTACTGATGAACTGAATAGCTGTTTTCTTTATTTAGGTCTTCTGTGATATACACCAGACTTTCATGGAGAAGAAAATTCTAGTTGTATCAGTAAACATCTGTTACATTAAAAAAGTTTTTTCACTCACAGCAATTTGAATTGTTGAAACACTGCACTAGTTTGTTTTCTATTTACATGAGCTGTCCCTATATACACACTGGTACCATAATCTTAAATAATTCTAATACTAAGCTTGAAAATTTTTCTTTTCAAAACATGTAACTACTTCTCAAAATGTCAGGTGAAAGATTACTATCTTCTGAACATCAAGGAAAACTAAGAGAAGAGAGATTTGGCTTAGGTTTTGAAACAAGTAATGGTTAATTTTAAAAATGTTTTATAGTTTAAGCCCGACATTCTAGAATTTTCAGACAATAGTCTAAGGCATATCTATAGCACAGTAAGGAGTGATGTACATCTGTCCAACTTCTCCATGGACACCCCCTTGTCACGGAGGAGAAGTGCGCTTGCAGCAAGTGTGGGTAGAGCCCTTCTCATATCTTTGTTCGCGAAGCCTAGCCGTGACATCTGTCCAAGCAAGAAGCAACCTGGTCATACTGGTACTCAAGGACAAAGCATTTTTGCTTTGTTCACAAGAAGTAAAGCTGCATCACTGCGGTGGGGCATCCAAAGATATTATTTTGCTTCCAGCACTACCTTAATCCAAGTCAGTGTTTTGCCATATGTCACTCATCAGAGCTGTGACCTGAAATGTCAATGTTGAAGATAACTCTAAATGAACCTCTTCTTTTTCTTGGTTGTTTTGTTCAGGGTTTTTGTGTGTTTGTTTTTTGGTGGTTTTGGTTTGGGATGTTTTGGGGTTTTTTTAATTAAGGGGAAGTTCCATATTATATATTTTCAGTAATGTTTTTTATTTTCTTTAGATTCCATAAATTTCTAAGATTGTGAACATAAGGTATTTTTAAGAATAAATATTTTTTTATATATGTCTCTCTCTATGTTAAACTATGTCTAGTACTACTCATGGCTTTATCTAACTAGGGAATGTTGGAAACACATTTCCCTTCTGTGGTTACTGACCTGGTGACACTCAAAAGTTTAGGTTTTGTCCCTGCCCCATCGAATGTCTTTATTTCCTCTGCTAGTTGTCACACTTCAGTGGTTTTCCAGCCCAGACAACAGGTGAAGCTGCATTACAAAGTAAATTGTAAACTGCAGCTGGCCCACATCCCTGGGCCAGTTTCATACCAACTGAATTAATATCATTCAGAAACGGTTCTAGATTCAGATGACTTTAAGGTCTCACTCCTTAACAATTATCCATCTTTTTTTATATTCTTAATGGTTTAAAGGCTATCATGAAATTTTGTCACACAGTGCCAAGAGAGAGAGGAGAATGGATTTTTAGTAAAATAATTTCTCCTCTATGACTTGCGTAAGTTCAATTGTCATTACATTTAAGATTGAACGTAAATTTTGCGTGGTTGATTCAAGAATTTTACATGGCTTGAAGGTACATTTTTATAGAATCATAAAATTATAGATCCATAGAATGATTTGGATTTGAAGAGACCTTAAAGATCATCTAGTTGCAACTGCCCTGCCATGGCTGGGACACCTTATACTAGACCATATTACTCAAAGCTTAATCCACCTCTAAGAATAGAGATAGAAAGTGTTTCAATGATTTGGAGTGATGAATCCTTGTGTTGTTATGCTCTGTGAAGTGTGAAGGTAGATTTGAAGACTATAAAATAAAATTGTATGTTTTAATTTGTCCTTCTAAAAACTAAAAATTAAGTTCTAAAAATATAAGAAAAAGATTGAGAATGAAAAATTTTAAAAAAAGAAAAGAACTTTTAGCACAGTAGGTATATTGATTATTTCTTATGTTGATCTAGTCTATGAAAACCTCAGCTTAATTTATTGAGAACAGTTTATAAACTTTAGATGGTATGAAATTAATAGCTTTTCATAGGCATTACTTTGGCCTACGTGTATGATTTTACAGATATATTTGATACTCCTTTTCAACTCTGAAAAACATTCCATGTACTTTAAAGTTACTATTAGTCGGATAATTATTATTTCTGTGGCATCAAATAGCTCTAGTTCTGATTAAGACATTCTTACTTATACTGCCATAGAGACAGGGGGAAAAGAGTCATCACTGAAATATGTTCTGAACAAAAACACATACAAATAAGTGTATCTCAGGTGATTACATATATTGTTGGCTTCTGGCATTTATTTGCAAGGATTATGGTAAAGACAGTTATAGTAATGAGAAGGAGAAACATCTTTGCTTTTATATTCCATGAGATGAGCAGAAAAAGTATGATTTTTTTCAATAAAAAGTCCCATTCAATTAAAATCAATGGCCATAGCTGAAATATTTTTGACTTGTTTAAAATTTGCAAGCAATTATTTTTACCTTTATAAATGTTAGTACTTTCACCCAATGTGAAAAACAGATTCAAAGCACTCCTGCTGAATTACAGCCAAAGTTCTCAGTCTCTTTTCTTCATGGTAAATGAAAGCCACTGTGGATTCCAAGATATATGAAATTTGAAATTTTTCAGAGAGATGCTTTGGCATAATTCACACATTTTTTTACATACTACAGTAGCAAACTTTATCAAATTCAGAGTAGTAGAAAAGAGCTTTCAATAAGAGCTTTCTCAATCTGAGAAGCAGTCCTATGAAAGACAAATTAGGTCCATCATAGATAGGCCACAGCTGCTTGTGACTAACTGCAAAAATTATAGAATCATTTAGGTTGGAAAAGACCTCTTAGATCACTGAATCCAACTGTTAACCCAGCACTGCCAAGTTCACCACTAAAGCATGTCTTTAAGTGCCACACCTACACATCTTTTAAATATCTCCAGTGGTTCCACCACTTCACCAGGTAGCTTGTACCAGCGCCTGACAACTCTCTCGGTGAAGAATATTTTTCTAATATACAATCTAAACCTCTTCTGGTGCAGCTTGAAATCATTTCTTCTAATCCTAACACTTGTTACTTGGGAGACGATACCAACTGCCACCTCGCTGCAACTTCCTTTCAAGTAGTTGTAGAAAGTTGTTTACCCTCAGCCTCCTTTTCTCCAGGCTAAACAAACCCCAGCTCCCCCGGCCTCTCCTCATAGGACTTTTCCTCTAGGCCCTTCATGAGCCCCACTGCCCTTCTTTGGATATGCCTCAGAACCTCAGTGTCTTTTTTGTAGAGAGAGGTGTCAAACTTAACACAGTATTTGTGGTGTGGCCTCCCCTGTGCCAAGTACACGGGCATAACCACTGCCCTAGTCCTGCTGGCTACACCATTCCTGATACAAGTCAGGATGCTATTTGCCTTCTTGTCCACCTGAGCACACTGCTTATGTTCAGCTGGCTGGCAACCAGCACCCCCAGACCCTTTTATGTCAGGCAGTGGCAGAATTACAGGTGCTGTGAAAGCCTCAAGGTGAAGTTGATACTTTGAACTTCTAACCTGGTTTTCAGCATAATGAATTTCATCAGCTACCAGAAGACTGATAAGTATTAATATAAGTCCTTCGATACACTGGAATTTCAGATCAGTGAAGTTTGTGTCTTAAAGAGTGAATATGTGTGTTATATATATTTATATATGTGTGCTTTGTTCTCATTTCACTGAAGAGAATGGAAAAACTGCATTGCCCTCAGTAGCACACCATTCATATTTGCAATTTTTCTAGAAGCAGAATGACTCAAAAGACATTGAAACCAAGAAAACATAAGAATCACAACCCCTCCATACATTTTCAGGATTCATATGATTTATTTGTATATGGCATTTTTTAAAGCACTTAATTTTCCAAATGTCCTTCCTCTATCCTTTGAAACTGAACCTCAGAGGCATTTTCAACAGCCACTCCATATTTGGGCAAAATAAAGGTGATGGCCTCACCTGATAGAACATTCAGTAATCAGTGTAACTACAAGACACTTCACTGAGGACAAGATGTTATCTGAAACTGAATCACATGTATTTTCATTGACATGAATGACCTCAGATTTGGTAAGAGAAATTAGCCTTGATACTGACTGAAAGCATTATTTGCCATTGAACTTGCAGGGTAAACCAAAGAACAATATGGCTCATCTCAGGTGTGTAAAATCTACATTTATATGAAGCTTAAACTAGGCCAAGGTATTGTCAGAAATTTCTCAAAATGAGAATTTCAAATCAAGCCATTTTTGAAATCAAGCATGCAGTGGCATGAGGCTGTCTATATAAAGTTTTATACAAGGTGAATGCAAAGACATAAAGAACCAAGGTAATAAAAGAAGGCAGGGGAAAAAAATCCAGACAGAAGAATAGTTAATGAGGATCCAAGTGTTTTAGCCAGGTTATGATATATGCATGGCTTCATGCTAATAAAAAAAGGAATTATGAAATTTTCTATGGCATTAAATATAATACAGGAAATCTGGTAAAGCTGAAGAGATTGACTGCAATCCTGATTCTCCTAAAAAAATCCTGTTGTCAGGAACACTGAACTATGTGTGACCCTTAAAGCTTGTGGAAGAAAGACAAGGGAAATAAAACTATCTACCTTTTTCTTCTGTTCAGTAGAACTTTAAATACTGGACTATATTTCACAGCAGAGTTTTTGAAGATTAAACTTTCATCTAATAAGCTGTCCAAAAACATACAGATATATGTTTATAATTATGTTTTCTAGAAAATCAAAACATTGTTTTAATTGTTGAATCTCAGAGAGTAATACATAACAAAGGTGGATGACAAAATAACTGGTTTAAACCAATGGTATTGCAGTCATGTTTACTAAAACTGATTTTTTGTTCTCGGAGAATCCTTTGGGTAATGTATTCAGTAAAGTCTAGAATAAGTATTCCAGGTCAGTGGTGTTTCAAGGTACAGAATAAGAAGATATTTTAATGGATTTAAGTAATGACTGAAATAATCATTATTTGGAAATCACCTTTGTTCTTTGAGATATAAATAAAACCACATTCTTACTCATGTGGAACCTAGGTTATAAAATCCATTTGAGCAAAAAAATAATTGTTGTGAAACATTGGGCTTTAGACATCCATAAGCAAGGCCAACAAGAACTCGCATCCACACTATACAGCAGTTTACATAAAAAGAAGCAACAAGTGCTCATAGAGAGTGACTGCTAAGGGGCACTGTAATGGGTTAACCTTGGCTGGCCGCCAGGTGCCCACAGTCTCTTTAACCCCTTTTTCCCCCTGAAAGTCAGGCAAGGGGAAAAGAATACGATGGCAGACAGTAGGTTGAGATAAGGCAGTTTACTAAAGCAAAAATTAAAGCAAAGCAAAGCGAAGCCCGCGCAAAAGCAAAAATACTAATCTAATCTCTACTTCCCATCTGCGGCGATGACCGGCCACATCCAAAGAAGTGGGGCTTCAACGCGTGTAGTGGCTCTCTCAGTAAGCCACCATGGGAGACTGTGCATTCCCCCCCCCTTCCTGCTTCTCCCCAGCTTTATATCTGAGCTGACGTCATATGGTATGGAATATTCCTTTGGTCAGTTTGGGTCAGCTGGCCCACTTGTGTCCCCTCCCAAAATCCCGCCGTCAGTTGGGGAAGGGACACCACAGTCCCAGTACTGTGCTCAGCAGTAGCCAAAACACTGGCGTATTATCAGCACCACGCCAGCCACCAATGCACAGCACAGCACTGTGAGAGCTGCTGTATGGGAAATGGGCTCCATCTCAGACAGACCCAATACA
>VXBA01004875.1:0-16812 GCA_013399895.1 Serilophus lunatus | reverse complement strand
TTATCTACACACAAGAATGCAAACACACAGGAATACAGGCTCTTCTGGCCCTTAATATTCCAAGTTATCCAGCTACCTAGCTAAAGTGAATTCTCTAAAATATTAAGCATACCCCTTAAGGCATCAAGGAGGACTAATATCCTGGTGTTTCTGAGAGGGTATCCCAACATTGCCTGTTACTTCTTTTTCATGTGGGTACAAATGACAGAGTAAGCTAAAAAATGGGCAGGATCAAGGAAGATTATAAAGCCCTGGCAAGGCAGGTGAAAAATACTGGTGCCCAAGTCAGCTTTTTGTCTATTCTACAGGTTAGAGAAATGAGGCAGAAGTCAGAAGCAGACACACAGCACAGATCAGTATTTGGCTTCATGGCTGGTGCCACCAAGTAGGTTTTGTCTCTTATGATAATGGGTTGTACTTTAACAGTTGTAGCCTGTTGAGGAAAAGAAGGGATCCACCTGTCTAAAAAGGGTAAGAGAATCTTTGGCAGCAGGCTTTACACTTCGGTGAGATGAGCTTTAAACTGAGAGACTGGATTCTATTTGTCACACTGTTTCCCGTAATGTCCATCCATAGGTAAGCTCAGGAAATGTAGGTTAGATAAATGGAGAGTGAGGTAGATCAAGTACTGGCTGGAACAGGCTGCCCAGGGAAGTCATGGAGTCTCCCTCTGTAGACATTCAAAACCTACATGGACATGTTCTTGTGCAACCTGCTCTAGGTGACCCTGCTGTGGTGGTCAGGTTTGGACTAGATGATCTCTAGAGGTCCCTCCAGTCACATTGGACTTGAGGTCCCTTCCAATCCTAACAATTCTGTTATACAGTGAAATAAAACAAGGAACAATAAATTCAGAAGAATGATATAAGGACACCTGGCTCTGAAATGAGAAGCTCACTCAATCCATTTGATCTCATAGAGAACTGATGACAAATCACAAGCAGAAATGGGTGAGGTTTGTTGATGGAAACTGCTGATCCAGAAAAACACAAACTTTTTAAAAATTCATTGATGATTCCTCTTAAAAACAGAATAAAACCAAATTTAAATTATTAATACATTGTTCCACTCAGAGGTATTAGTATTAAAAAAATCTATAATGTCTTTCAATAAAATAAAAATTTACTGCTATAGCCCCAAGATGAGGAGAAAAGATGTTTCCCTGTGATTACTCCTCTGTGCCAATGTCTAGAATGGACAGCTTTAGGCTTAATACGTTGACAATGTTGTACACCCAACCTATGGTGAAAATGAAACCAAGCTTCTAGCTATGGCTTAAAAACACCATAAAATCTTACTGCAGCAGTTTAAGATATTATGAATCCTGAAATTCAGCCTTGCCTTTCTAACATAGTTCAGTGCCCTTGAATTGCATCAAAAGAAAGGAACAAGTGCCATCTCCATGTCAAGCCTGTTAAATCACCTACATTATCCATTGGTAGTTGAAGCTAAGAAGTCAAGATCTGCACTTCTGAGTCTGTGTTCATTTTTATTGACTGCTGCAGGGAAAGTGCTACAAAGCATCACCTGAAATGTTTGCAACATTAATTTTAGCATTTATCATCATGGCATAATTAGGGAATGGAACCATATTTTTAAGATTCATTAAATTTAAATCTTTGAGAGGTATAGCATGATTTTATTCTGAAAGGAGCATAAGTTTACTTAGTTTTTGGAGTTATTTCTGAGATTTCATATAACAAGAAAGGTTTGGCTCTTCCAGAAGTAGCTGTTTTACTTCATATCTCAGTATTATATTCAGGTCAAAGAACACTGACTCATTAGTCTACTACTAAGAGTTTCAAAAATTTCCAACGTATTTCCAACATAATTTCCAACCTATTTCAATGTGCATAAACAGAGGTGATCCCTTTCTTGTTAATTGTAAAATATATCTGCAGAAACTTTCAAGAATGTATGTTTTCCTTTGTGACAGTACAAATTTTTTACTTTGAATGGCAGAAGGAGAAAAGTCAAGTTTATAATAAAAAAGTATGCTTGCAGAGGGATATATTTGAGAGAGTCTTCATGCTTATGTGCTTCAAGGAACGCATTTTTCAGTGTGTTAGCCAATATAAGTAACTGGCAATTAAAGTCATAGATACAGTAAAAATGCAGATTAAAAAATAAAATAAAAAATAAACAAAACAAAACACAACCACCCTAAAAATGTTCTGCAATTTTAAATCAACTAAATTAGCTTCAGATTGTATAGTGCTAACAAATTGAAAGAGAATTGAAAAACCACTCGCAGCCGGCTGAAATTTTTGTAGCAAAAATCAAATTCCATTGAAGAATGCAAAATTCTGAAACATGAAATATTTTGCTTAAAATAAATTACCCGAGGTTCATCAACTTTTGCTGAACAGCAGGCAGCAGATAAAGATCTGGAGTCCTAGTGGGCTGTCACCTGCCACTCTGATTATCTGGTCAGCTGGCAAGGCAGTTCCTGGAGGGCCCTGGAAGCATAGACCAATCAGTCAGGAATCCCCACCTATGGATGTGCTTTTGCTGTTCCACACACTTGTCCCCTTCATTTCCAGCAAGGGCTTAGGGTACTCTCTCATTCCTACTTTTCTAGGTTATCTTTTCTTGTTCTGGCAGAGTTATATTACTCTGGTTTCAGTAAATACATATCAGGTGAATTTAAAACTCTATCAGAATAAAGTCGTGAGGTTTTAATACTTATTTTTAATTTTTTATCTAGAAATATATAGAAAAAATACATTTGTAAGCATTCTGCTAGAGGATAGTGAGCATCTCCTCTCCCTTGCCTCGCCTTGTTCTCTTTAACTTTTATGTTAAAAACTGAATTTACGCAGCTATTGTGTATATTAAAATAATTACTTTTCCCTATTAGGGAGGGAAAATACTGTGTTTATTTCAGTGCAAACAGATTCAATTTGGAATGTCAATCTGCTGTTTTGTGATATTCAGATACATTGTTGCATCTTTAGGGTAGTTATTTTGGTGCAAAGCCTTTTATTTATTCCTTTCAAAAGACACAATCATAAGCCAATTTTCCTTCTGTCTACTTCCATTAAATTACCTTGGTTGAAAACAGGACCAACAAAGCACCAAAACATCCTGCCTTCTCTTAGAGAATTAGCATTTTTCCTTTGATGTGGTTCAAAGTGGGAAACCACATTAATGTGGGATTCAGCCAATTTCTGCTATTGCATTGACATCAGCTGCACAAAACTGCTTTGTAGTGGCCTCTCTGGCCAAATGTTAGCTTGGCATATTTCATAAAAGAAACGGAGGTGTAGGTATAACTTCAGCAAAATTCTGTCCTGAGATCTGATACCCTAAAACAGTTTCTTAGGTGAATTTTGTTTGATGTGATCAAATGCAGAACAAGAATGAAATCTTGTTCTATATTTTTGATATTTAACAATAGAAGAATGATTAAAGACAGAGATAGAATCCTAAGGGCTCGACAGGCCCATTGCTCCTGCCAAAGGGTCTTTACACCACCTGATCTATCCTATGGACAGCCAGGGTGTTATGGAGCAGGGAGTAAAGCTCAGCTTCAGAAGCAGAAAGCTTCCTCCATGTGTTCCTGCACACAACAAACCTATCACAAGTGGAAGTCTAATATCTGATGGAAAAGCTAGGGTTTTTTAAGCCAAATAATATTTAACAAAACATGTCTAATGTACTAGAATATAGTCACTGACAGATCACAACATAGATACTTTTTGTCACAATATATTGTGCGTAGTTTATAACCCGTCATATTTAAAGACACTTCTGATCTTCAAAAATGGAGACAAAATTAGCTACAGAAAAATGAAGAGCTATGTATATCATTTATAGCAGTTTCTATTGTGGTCATTCTCTCCCACAAGCCAGTTAAACTCTTTATGACCATAAATACTCAATGTCTGAGTAAGTATATTAGAAAGGAATAATAAGTGAGCTGCATCATTGCATTAGGAAGCAGTTAGAAAGAAAATTGTTTACCTAGGGGGGCAACACTAAACTTCCTTTGTCATTGTCCAGCTTACAGATGAAAAAAAGGCTTATGTAAATCAGTTGTGAATGATTGCATGTTTCTCACCCAATAACTAGGGCAGGTGGCAAGGTTCCAGGACTTCTTTTTGTGTCTTTTTCCCAAAAGCATGTGTGGAAGATGATGCATGGAGCACGCACTTCTGCTCTCTGATCAGGGACTGTGCTTTGAGCACACAGTACGTTGATGAAGGTCCAATTTGAGTCCTGCCATGGCTTTATAACACAAAGTCCAGCAGCTAATACCAAAATCCATCTCTGGTTAGGAGGCTTGCTCATATTTGCTGGAATTTCTATGCACATATTCTCTTCTAATATTTGCCTGTTATTTCAAAAGGGAGAAAAAAGAAGAGAAACAACACTGTTAGCTCTAGGGTGCTCATTGCTATAAAACAAATAACCTTTCTTCAAAGTCTGTAACAGTTCTCACAATAAACAGTAACTAAATATTTTACTATCTTTGAAGTCCTGTTGTTCCATTCATAAGAAGCCTTGGGTCCTCTGTCTCTCAAGAAGAGATGTGGGATTTCATTTTTGTAACTCCTAGCAATCAAATATATCAATATAAAAAATAGAAAATATATTTCAGCCAAGCCATTCTCTGATGTACAATCAGAACTAACAGAATAATACTTTGCTCTTGATTACATCTTTGGCATACAGTACAAAGGTTCACAGGTTCTAGTCATCAAATAATTAGGAGAATAATATTCCAATTAAAATCTTTCATTTATTATGTAGACAACTCTATTTGTAAACAGAGAGTAGGCTTACATGTGTAAACCAGTACATGCAATAGATTGTTGTCAGAGGTGCTTATTTAAGAATGCTTGGACCTGAACAAGGGTGAGCAAACAGAAAACTGTGCTTTTATCTAGCTTGAAATCAGACCACAATCGCCTGGATGCTGAAGAGAAACAATTTATTTTTGTTGTCAGGTTTAAATATGTGTCTCATTTAAACATGTATCTAGTCTAAGCCAAATAAAAATTATGCAAACAAAATTTAGGGCATGTTTTAGAGCATAGTAAGTGAAAGTATAGCTCAAAGCCTTCTCTGGTATTTCCCCCCCTAATTAAAGGCGCTCACTATTGTAAGCTTTCCTCCAATTCTCATATTCCTATCAATCAGCAGGCTGAAGTTGTTCTGAAAGCGGTTGAAAAGACTTCTTGTTTCAGTAACTAATTATGCTGTGAATACCTCCCTCGGGGAGGTCTAAGGCCCAATAATGGGAGTAACTTTTATGAAAACATGTTCAGTGCCTTTGCCTGCTGAGAGCTACATTGAAAGGCCTTGCCAAACCAGGAGATAGATTGGATTACCAGTGCTGTTGAAAAGCCAATCAGTTCATAGGCTTCAATTCACCAGAACAGCTGAAATACTAAACAGGCATGTGCAAGTTCTAGATAATTAAATCTAATGATCCTGTCAAATTATAAGATTTTCTTCAACATAAAGAATATTTAATAAATAATCAAAAATTAAAGTTCATGCTGAAAGACAATGCATCACTATGGCATCTTCTGTCATTTTCCCTACATTCTCTTTACTGGCAAGTAATTGCAATCTCTTTGTGAACATATCTACTGAACAGCATTTGCTTCCCAGAAATCCTAAATCTGTAAAATGAATTATCAGTGTTTGGTGGCAGATACTCTGTTGGCCTCTTTCATCCGTATTTTCGCTGTCATTTCATATTACTCCACTTTTGTTATGTGTTCTTTACCTCCAGATATTTTCATCATGCTAACATCCCTATTTTTTAATCATATATGCAAATCTTTTTCTAAGAGATATCTGCCACAAAGCACTTACATACACATCTCCATATAAAACAGTTCTGGCCTTCTTTTCAAAATGAATTAATGTTTGTCTTGCAATGACCATAACTTGAAGCAGATCTGCTGACCGTAAATTACTAAAACCAAGGACAAGCCATTGCTGGAGCAGCCTGATCTCCCAGCTGGTGTGAACTGGTATAGTTCCATTCAACTGAAAGGATGCAGATTAGCCCAGCTTCAATGACTTTGCTGAAATTATGCCACTCAACTACAGTTGAGACATCAAGCCAAATGACAATATGATATTAAGTTAGCAACTTTCTGGTTCTTTGTAGTGAAACTATTGCAGTTTCCAGTTTGCATCAAAACATTCTTTTTTTCCATAAATTTTCTTTAATATATTCAAAAATTTTCTTTATAGAGCATTGTCATTTCTAAATGGCTTGTTTTGATTATTATATATTAAAATATGTTAGCTATTACATCTGCCATCTTTACTGAAAACTTTCAAAAACTTAAGTGAAAACTCTTTTTACAGATGGAGGAAGGTAACAAAACCACAATATAAATAAACATCAAACAACATTAAAAAACCTACAAGAACACTAAGCAATATTGAGAAGGCTCTTTGCTAGGGCAACATGGATGTGTAGATTCTGATTATTTCAGTAACCTCAACTTCAACCCATTTAGGATTCTAATCAGGTCAGACTAATTACAGTCACCTATGAGGTATCTTTCTAGCTCTGGCCTACCTCTGAGATGAATTTGTGAAAGCACATAAACTAGGCACAGATGAGGACATGAGGACACAAAACCAAAAGAAAAACTGACTTTTCCTAGGACTAAGCAAGGTAGAACTTATTCATGTACACTAAAAAGCAAAAATAAAAAAAATATTCGTGAAAAAGCGTGAATATTCAAAGCAGAAATGAAAAAATTTCTCCAATCTAGAGCGTTGAAACTCCCAAAAGAAGACTGCTTGTTTAGTAAGCTTCCTGAGTGAGGTTGTTGAATGAAAGTTCCTGTTGTCTGAGATATGGCATAGAGGTAGAAATTAATGACATAATTAACAGTTAAAGGCTAAAAGTCTGTTAGTGAAGAAATATATACCTAAAAGTCCAGCAGCGGCAATGAGGTTCACAGATGAACCTGAGTGTAATTCAGAGTGTTTGGAACTGGAAGCGTATCCTTGCTGCATGCTGAGCCTGCATCTAAAGACAATCTCAGCTCATAATAGCTACCAGAAGGTAGATCTGTTCCCTCTATTTACACATTGCAGGAAAGAAAACACTGACTTTTGAACTGTTCAGACATGAATAGAAACAAAATGTAGGCAAGGGACTCAAAGGCAAAGTGAACCTGAACAGTAAGAATAACAGATAAGTAAAAGATGGAAGGCTTCTATAAATATACTGATATGCGAGATATTTCCAACACAGTCATAGAACAACTATCCTTGGGTATAGCCATATTCCAAGGGCTGTATCCTTGGTACAGCCCAATAGGAAGAAATAGCTACAGCTGATTCCCTGAATTCATAGATAGAGTGACCTGGGCCAAAGGTTACAATCCAGGAAGGTGTGTTGAGCTCTTCTCTCAGTGCCAGTTTGCAAAGCTAAGGTAAACTGGTTAAATCCATCTGTCTCAGCTGCACTTTTCTTACCTTGTAATTTGAAAAGAAAACCCTCCGTACTGAGTATTTAGAAGCATTTTCACCTGTACGATATAAGTGCTGAACATCAATTCTGTGATCTAAACCGAAGGGCAAAGTTTGCTGCTTTACAAGGTATAAATGAAATGCAGTTCAGCTATGTCATGTCCAGATGTAAATTTAAAAAGCCTAGAAGAGGAAGAAAGTGAAAAAAGTCTATAGAAGGGATAGAAAAAAGCTTGGTACTTCCCTGGAGGTAAATTTAGAGTGATAAAAAACAGAATCCCACTTCTCTCAATACAGCAAAATACAACACATTTGACACCTATGACAGTTGCCTCAAGAGCTTTGAAAGAGGTGCTACTGTCAATATTATTCAGATACTGTGTTGTAAATCTGACACAATCTCCAACTGATTTGCTAGCAATATTAAGCCCAAGGTAATATATTACTCACTTTCCATAATAGCCAATGTTGATCTCTGCATAAGTATTCCTTTAGGACACACAATAAAAAATTCATGTAAATTTCATCTGCTGCATGCTGGTCTTCTCAGGAAGGTATATAAATAAAACTGCATGATACAGAAGATTAAGCAAGGCATTTCAATAATGAGTACATATTTTGTCTGTTGAACATATTTACATTTTCTTCATTTCTGTTTAAGTTATTGATGAAACTTTTGTCGGTTTTTAAAATAAGCAGCTGCCTCAGTGCAATTTGTATTTGAAGAAAAAAAAGCAGCCTGTGTTTGAGCAAATCAAAATTTGTACCTCCTGTCTGCTCTGACCTGATGCATTTCTTTAATCTATCCCAAGAACAGCTGATAGTGACAGATGATGCTGGAACAGGGACTATACGTCAACTCTTCTTTCTCTTGACAAATGGCTTTTGAGGATACAAATTGCCTTTCCTTAGCTAATAGTTATTATATGCGTTATTTATATAATTTATTTATAGTTATATATGCTTATATGTTATATGCTTATTTATAGTTCCAACTTCACTTTCTATTCCAAATGGCATGGTCTTTGTACTTGCAATTCATTCTGTAAGACAGGTGAGAAAAAATTGGTGCATGAGATCTTGAGGAAGGAAAAGACACCTTTCTGAGTGTTCTTGAATGTGCTTACAGACGTGATTTTGATCACTCTAACATTGCATCATTTATTTTCCTTTGACAACAAAACATTTCACTGTTTCTAATTCACAAATATGCTTGATATGAACTCCATCGGGAAAGGTGTGAAAGGAAGAGAGCACCAAGGGAAAAAATTGTTGTTGAAAAGCCATCCATCCTTCAACACAGATACGTTTTTTTGCAATGTTGACCTACCAAAATGCTATTCAAAAATATGTATTTTAATAGCATGAAAAATTGCAACTACAGCAATAGTATTCTCTTTGTTCTTCACAATTAAGTTTGGGGCAATTATAATTAAAACAGATATGATTGTATATAAATAGCAAGTACATTTATTTTTCTCTTGATAATAAAAATAAATCATGGTTTGAAATTTCCCTGGTTTTTTTTTTGTTTTGGTTTTGGGTTTTTTGGGTTTTTTTTTTTACTTTTAATAGAACAACTGAAAATTAGCAGCAGAGGCCAAAAAATTGTTAGGCTATTGTTAGGTTCTACATTTCCATGACAAGGAAAAAAATGAGTCTGCTTTCTATAAACAGGGTTCTTTACAGAGGACCGTGCTTTTACCACAGGCAGCAAGCCTCGAACATTCAAAATACATTTGTCCACCTTTCAAAATCATCTTTCACTCAGATGATTTTCTGTCAGAGATGAAAGGAAAGACTTTTGATTAACCTAAGCCAAGATATATTATTCTTACTACCTTTTCCATCCTCTCAGAAGCAGCTTCTCTTGTGCTACATCACAAGACAAAGGGCTTTGGCAGACTAGTGCCTGCAGAACAAAGTTGCTCTGAAGATCAATTGATGCCTGCAGTTTGAGTTCATGCACCTGAGGCATATGTGTGAAGTGAGCTCTCCAGCACAATGTGTTTACAGCTTGTATTACAAAAAGATGGTGCATGCAATAACCAAATTTTGCTTTAAAAAAATAGGTACAGCCATAGGTAGTCAAGAGTTTCTGACTAGCAACAACAACATACATTATTTTGTTTTCTTGAATTTTCACTTGAAAACCACAATTTAATCTAAATGGTCTTTTGTGGGTTGGTTTTTTTTTTTCTCTCTCTCTCTCTACACTGGTAAGAAGTTAATTCTATTTTGAAACATTTTTGTTTGCTAAATGTCCTATAGCTCTATTGAAAAATTGATTGAAATAATACAGTAAAGAGATGAAATGCTGATTGAGAGGAACAGTGGACAAAGACTTTGTCCAAAGTTCAAACTTGAGCCTTTTAAGTCAAAGTATGTCATCTATGGAATCTAACCACATTGCAAATATATTGATTTGTCATTGTGTCATTTTTAACTTGGTTTGCTTTGTTTCTGTGGGTGGAGTTTTTGGGGGGTTTTCAGCTGGGTTTCCCAAGTTTCTACAATGAGCTCTTCCTAATTCTGTCAGAATGGTGAATGAATGACGATGCTCACAGGCTCATAAATTTGGGTGTAGATGTGCTAATGGCCAGAGTCATGCCGTAATTTTTTCCTGCCTGATAAGTAATAAAAGTTTTTTACTTTAAATTCTTATTGATGCATTTTTTTCCTTATGGGATTTTTCTTCAAAGAAGAAAAGAATACAGCAGTTTTTAACTTTTGTTTAGACTATTACATGTGTAATACATATAAATAGAAATGTTTCCTCTGAGAACAACTGACTTTTGCCAGGAAAGCTCTATAATTATTTGGGCTCAGAATCCAATTGTCTTGAAAAAACTCTATGGTATTAGAAGAAAAAATCCTTTCAAAGGAAGAGAAACCTATGTGTAAAAAATTTCAAAACCAAAATCATTTGTAAATAGCAAAATAAGAATTTTAAACTACAGTAAGATAAACAGGTACAGACGAACAAGGGGAAACAAACAAGGAAGAAATTGTCAGCCTGCTATAAGGCTGCTTTGTTGTCCATGATTGATGTAGAAAGGTTAATTTTTTCTTAATTGTAAAGTGGCACAGCTGATTAGTTATTTTAGGTGAAGTGGGCTAGCTGAGAAATAATGACTATAATAATAGAACAAAAAGGGGGTAAATTAGATTGTGTGATCATAGCAAAGGAAATTCTGGCAGAGTAGTTGACACTGGTTAACAATGAGGACAATGGAGAGCAATGCAGTAAAAAAAGGAGTAGCATTCAGACAGCCTGCCTGCTTCCTGTATGTGAGTGTATCAACTGAAAATTAATGCATACGAGTCTGAAAGAAAGCCAAAGAGAATAGAAAAAAATATTGTGAAATGAAAGTGAAGTGAATTAAAGAAATATTAAGAAAAATCAGAACTCATTTGTTAAAAGAATATTTACCTAAATCTTTCTGTGTAGTGAACTGAAATTTCCGAGATTGTCTACACTGTCCTGGTCCTGACCAAAGTATATGCATTAAACATTTCTGGAATACTGGAGTGCATCTAACACATTATCCATCACATTTCTTATCAGGAAAGGAAAAGAGTCTCCACTCACTCCCCTGATTGGAGCAGGTCAGACCTATCTCATAGTGCAAGTTCCAAGTCAGTTGCTAAATCAGGTAAAATCAGTTTCTTCCCATTTCCTAGGTACTTTCTACCTTGGAGTCTCTTTCCACTAAATCTAAATAACATATTGTTATCTAAATAACATTGGTTTTGGCATGTACAGTCTTGTAACTATTGTTAGAATATTCTAGATGATGTCTGAATGTAAAAGGGGACTAGCATGAATCCACTGATGAAAATCTAGTCAGCTCTCTCGAAGGCTACCTAAATCTCTAATGGGACAGTGATACAGTTTCTGTCTTTCCTGACAGGATCTGAAGTTTGTTATGGATGGGGAGGAGGTTCAGGCTCAAAACTTAAATACCCCAGAGCCAATTCTTGATTCCAGAAGTACAAAAAGCTTCCTTTACATGCCACCAAGTCACTTTTCTTCTTAGGTTTGACAAATTTGTCAAAATTTTTCTAGGTAGGGACTGAATGGATAATTTGTATCTCCACTTTCTTAGACAGCAAATTTTGGAGTGCTTTGGTGTTTAGCCAAAGGGTATAAAAGGTCTCCAATATTTTCACGGTGAGAATAGAAGGTTCTATTAAAAAATAGATTGTTGTGGAAACTGACTGAGAAGAAGCATGCTTCTTTAGGAAATTCTGTTGGAAGAAGGGAAAGCCATGTAATTTACAGTTCCCAAAATGCATTCACATTTTTTAAAAAGTATTTCTTGGATTACCTCTGCAAACGAGATCTGTACATATAGTGTCATTCCTTTCAATGAATATAGTCTAAATATGGAAAATTTTCAACTGAGTAATTGCAGATAAATGTTTCTTAAGGAATATGCTTGCTTTTCATTTCAACAGATCTAAAATCTATCAGGATGGCAGTGGCAGTGGCACAGGGTCTAGCTGGAGGCCTGTATTTTTGAACCTATTAATCGATGACTTGGGTGAAGGGATAGAAGCCTCCCCAGCAAGCTGCTGAACACACGAAGTTGGTAGGAGGGACTACTATCCCAGAGAGCTGTGCAGACCTTTGGAGGGCCCTCAACAGGTTAGAGAGATGGGCAGAGAGGAACCATCTCAAATTCAGAAAAGGCAAATACAGGGTCCTGCAGCTGTAGAAAAACAATAGCACAGGCTGGGTGCTAACCTACTGGAAAGCAGCTCTGTGGAGAAGGACATGGGGGTCCTGGTGGACAGCAAGCTGTTTCCTGACTCAGCAGTGTGCCCTTGTGGTCAAGAAGGCTGACAGAATCCTGAGATACATTAGGAAGAGCATTGGCAGCAGGTCAAGGGTGGTGATCCTAGCCCTCTACTCAGCCCTAGAGAAGCTACATTTGGAACGCTGTGTCTTCTGTACACAAGGAGGCATGGAGCTAATAGAGCAGATCCAATGGAGGGCATCCAGGATGATGGACTGGAGCATGTGGACTGGAGCATCTTTCTTATGAGGAAAGACTGGCCCTCTTCATCCTCAAGAAGAGACATCTGAGTGGGGACCTCATCGATACCTACAGTATCTGAAGGGAGGATGTAATGCCAATCAATAAGACAAAAGTCAACAGGCAGAAAATGATGCACAGGAAGAGGAAGAACTTTACTGTGTGGGTGACTCTGCAGTGGAGCAGATTACCCAGAGAAGTAGTGGAGTCTCCCTCACTGGAATTCAAGAGCCAACTGGACACAATCCTGTCCAGTGTGCTCCAGGATGACACTGCTTGAGCAGGAAGGTTGGACTAGATGACCCATTGTGGTTCCTTCCAACCTTATCCATTCTGTGATCCTATGAAATGTCCTGTTTTCTTTTTGTCTCCTTCTTTTTCTTTCACTATTTCTTAGAAGTGAACAATTTGGGGCTAAATTCTGTGCGGTATTTGCATGGCCAACCTGGTTGGCCTGGATAACCTGGGGAAATGAGAATTTGAGTAGAAGTACTATGCATGTCCAGATTCAATACTCAAACTGTCTGAATCCATTTGCCTAAAACTGATTGCCTAAAAAGGAGGATAACCATCAGCAGGATTAAAAAGCAATGAGAGAATTATAAGGCTTTTGATACAAAGCAGGAATTAGCCTGAAAAGAGGTATAAAAACAACATGAAAATTCATAACAGAAGGAAGAGACTTTAGAGCGGAAACAACAGGAATGAAACCTTATTTGGCATTGCTAGAGTTGCCTTGTACCACAGCTCCTGCCCAGCCCACAGGGAGCAGCCTGCCTGCCCAGTGCTGGGAAGTTACTGCCCTGGTCTTGAGAATGGCTGCTCCCTGCGGAGTAGGAACAGTAAGTGGACGCATGGAGCTTCAGTTCCCATATCTCCCACAGGAGAGGTGTGCAAGCAGAGCAGACCCATTTCCAGGAGACTGGGGGGTTACTGACAGCACACATGCTTTTCTAGAGGAGGATGTAACTGTGTGCTTGTCTCTGTATACACACACGTGTGTGTTTGGGTGTGATTAGAAACTTTTCAAATAAACCTGTGATGACATAAAGGTGTCTATAAAATTGTACAATTTTAACATCCTGCCTCCATCCTGCCTGCAGAATAGCCCGCAGCTATTCTGTTTTATTACCAATATTGATCTTATATCTATATTTTCACTGATTGCTGGGTAAACAAAATTGTTTATACATCAATAAAAGGTTTCAATTCCAATCTGGTTTAAATTGTTCTTTTGATAAGTTCCAACTGGGAAAACTCACTTGGTGATATCAAAAATGTCCATTGTTGAGAGAAAAGATTTATGAACTAAAATGTTATAATCTATATTGAAAATAATGAAGTTTGCTTTGTGAAATTTTGGTTAAAAAGATCAAAGAATATCATTAAAGAAAACTAGTTAAGCGAATGGAGAAGGATACCATCATAACTGGTCACTTTAGTCTTTCCTATTGACTTTCAGTCATTGTTATGCTAATGTAACTGATGACAACAAAATAGAATGAAGTCATGATTCAGCACATTGTTCACTAATGTAAGAGTTTCTCTGCATGTTGATAACCTGAAATACCTGGGCTTGTCTCTAGCTCTGTTAGTGATGATGATTCTAGGGAATATTATTTACATCAAAGTCTATTTTTTTCCTCATATGTATCTAAGGGGAAATTTTTAGAACAACTTCAGTAATTTTTTAATGAGTTGCTGAATAAAGAATCTGCATTTTTACTTCACTTTTCAGCATATCTTTAGAGCCTACTTGCTCATTTTTCCTTATAGTGGCAAGGGGTACACTCACCAAGTGCATGAAATCTTTAAAGCTGAGAATAATTGCCAGATGTTCCTGATAGCTCATTATCACCACCTTCAGCATTTCTTTCTTTCCCTCATTTTGATTACACTGATAAATTTCCGGGAGACTTTCACTGAATAGATCCTAAGTTACACTTGAATAAACCAAGATGACAATATTATTAATCACTTCAGGTGATCATTATATACTTGCTTTGTACTTGATCTGCTCTTCACCATTTATATTCATTAATATACCATAAATGTTTGACCCATTAGAAAAAGATAATCTCTAACTGAAAAACAAACAAGGTAGAATACATTTATTAAAATATTACTTTTTATTGATTTTTCCTGTGAGTCTTAACACTTTTTAGTTATTTGAGCAAATGAAAAAGTTTATCACATAAAGCAAGCAATGGAAGAAAAAAAATTATAGTATGTAATCAATTTTTTGTTTCTGTTAAAATAAAAAAAGAAATTGTAATCAGAAATTTAACAAAATTAATTTTTATCAAAAGAGAAGTATAAAGTAAAGTAGTGTGTGAAGAGTCAGATAAAAGTTAGAGATATTCTAGCTGTCAAGGTCTGATGAAATTCTCCCCAAAGCACTGAAAGAACAAGTTGATGCAGGATCTGAACTATTAGTGATTAGTGCCGAGACCACTTGGAATAGAACAAAGGTCCCAGAGGGCCAGAGGAAAAAAACATAGTTCAAAAAAACCCCAAACTTATATTAAGAAGGATAGAAAAGCAGTGTCAGTAAATTACAGAGCAATGAGTCTGATTTTGCTTCCAGGAAAAAAAAAAAATCTGAATAAATGATGAAATAAAATATAAGTTTATAGAGAATAAACGATGTTGACAGTGGGTGAGAGAACTCAAATTGATATATTTAGACTGAATAGTAGAAAGCCATCTAATTTATTTATTTGACAGCGTAACTATGTTATTTAATGAAGAATATTCAGTAGAGGGTTTATACTATTATTTCAGAAAGGCTGCTGATTATGTAACACATGACAATAACTTCAATAATTATCAGAGTAGATATGTAATTACATTAAAAAGTCAGTCCAAAGTCTATCTACAGGTCCTTTTCAATCAAGGCAGAGAAATTATATTTGACAAGCTTACTGAATGGTCAATATCTACATATTTTTGTCACTGGCCAGGTTTTGTGAATAGACAACATATATATATTATACCTGTTGTGATTAGTGAATTCTAAACCAGCAGCACTCAAATCTGAAATCAACTTGAATATTTGAGAAAATATCCAAATATTTGGAAAAAATATCCAGTATGAAGTTTAGTAAGCAGTAATAGAAAGAACTAAACTGTACAAGGTTATAGTTAAAATGAGAACAATTAAGATTATATTGGATTTAGAAAGACAAAATGGACAAGATAAGATGATGCAAAAAGGCAAATTTTAATTTGGAGTGTAATCAATAAGAGTGTGGAATGAGGAGTGCATGTTTTTCCGTTCTCTTTGCCCCACATTAGATGACAGGATTTTTAGAAACATAACTGACAGAATTACACAGAAAAGGAATAAAACAAATGAAAACATTCAAAAAAAGACCCCTTGCAAAGATTGAAGGAATGCATTTTAGCATGTGAAAAAAAAATAAAAAAGGAAAAAGGAATAAGGATAGTGGAAATTGTCTTTTAACATATAAAATACAATTAAAAAGAGAATGATGATAAGCTATTTAACATATCTGCTTAGGGAAGGACTAGAAGAAAATAGATTTTGTTTCAGAACAGAAGAATTAAATTAGATATTAGGAAGTAGGGGCCTGATGTTAGTGCGAAAAAAATAATAAAAAAGGGCACCTGCATGATGTCTGAGTTTGGAGGGTTTCAGTAAGTTCAGCAAACACGTATTAGTCACTGCCCAAAGATGACCAAGCGCACACTGTTCTGAAACAAAAGATTCTAAAACGTCATTTGATGTCTTGGATTTCTTTTCTACACTGTGTACTGCCATTTTCGTATAAGCATTTTGGAAAATCCCAAGTTGTTCACAGTAGCATCAAAATTTGTTTTATTTATTCTTCAAATCTTATACATTTTAGTCATCAAAAGTCCACCTGAGATAATAGTTCATTACATACAATTACATACAGAATTACACAGAATTAATAAGATTGGAAAAGACAATGGAGATCATCAAGTCCAAGCTTTACCTAGGTTAACAACCTATCCAACACCAGTCTAACATCTATAACATCTAAACCATCTAAATCATCTAAACCGTACCACTAAGTTCATCATCTAACCTATCCTTAAACACATCCAGGGACAGTGACTCCACCACCTCCCTGGGAAGCCCATTCCAGTGGGAAATCACTCTCTCAGTGAAAAAGTTTCTCCTGATATCCCACCTAAACCTCCCCTGATGCAGCATAAGACTGCGTCCTCTCGTTCTGTCACTGGGAGCCTGAGAGAAGAGATTGACCCCCACCTGACTACAGCCTCCTTTGAGATAGTTATATACAGGAATAAGGTCACCCCTGAG
>VXBA01004874.1:142157-188553 GCA_013399895.1 Serilophus lunatus | reverse complement strand
GGCTTTGTTAAAATCTAGGTACATTATATCCACAAGTTGATTACTTTTGGAATTCGGTGTCTGCTCTACATGGCCACCTATCTAAGTTAGTTTGCTTTTGCTATGATTCAGACACCCACTTCCATGTTCCCTGTAGCTTAGAGGCAGAAAGCAAAGGCAGAGATGCCAAAAAATCCAATTTCTTACCTTTAGCAAAAGTAAAAGAAAACATTACTTCAAATTGCCTTCATAAATCTCAGAGCAGACAGCTATTTCTTCTGTTTCATGCTTTCGAAGCACAAACACTTTTTAAGATGTTTATTAAAAATGGCATCACAAAGATAACTGATCAGAGGTGAAGATGAGAAGGCAACAGTTCATACTGGAAAAATGAGTCTGCAAACCCTCTCTATGCAGTTTAGGAATAGGAGCTCATTAACAATGTTTTACCTTGAAGCATCACAGTATGTTTATGGACAGCTACCACAGAGCAGTTAACACCTACTTTGTTCACATGTCTAAATTCTTATACTCTCACAGCTTGAAATGACTCAGTGAAGTTTGATGTTTGTTGTTGACTGTTTTTTTTAATTTTTCTTCCTTTTTAAGATGAAACTCAATTTGATATTTCAACTTCAAAAACATTACCAGAAAATGAAGATAGTTTCATTACTTGACATACCTCTCTACACTGAAATAGAACAGTTGAATCCAGGCTACTGTACACCATCAGCCTTCAAATGTACCAGTTTGAAAGTAGTATTAAAATTATGTGTTAAAATGAGGAAAAACAACATGGTATGAATAAAAGCAATACAAAGTAGTTCATACTTATTTAGCTTATGCCACCCTGAAACAAGTCCAGACACATTCGAGTATGATTTTTCACTAGTTTATCTAAACTGAGCTTTACCTAAATTGAACAACTTCTGTTCTTGTTCTTTCTTTAATAAAATGAATAGACAAGAAGATGGCACCTTCAGATTTGTCAGAATGACAATGGTGATCTTAATGTAATAGTTCTGAAAGAATTCAAAATGAAAAGAAATTCAATATTTTCTAGTGCTTATACTTGGAAAACCTGTGAAAAGGCATAAAGCAGAGAGAGATAAGAATGAACTAAAAAGCCTCCAGTTTACTGGATCAATAATGCTTTAGCGTGCTCTCTTATTAACCAGCATACAGGTCATTCTTCCTAGCAATCCCTTTGATTTGTCTCTGGTCTGCAAATGGTGCTGCATAGAGAATGCTTGATTGTATTTATAGTCATTGTAATTAGTTTGTATCTCTTCTCTCCTCACATATTTGCATAGCTGGGTAAAGGATAGATCAAACCACTGGATTTCTCCTATTAATTTAATTCAATACTAGAAATAACTAATTTATATAATCAATGAAGTGACACTGCCTTAAGACACATTTGACTTGGCTTTGTTTATCTTGGTAGGAAATACAGGCAAATGTCATCCAAATTATTGCTAGTAACAAAACAGTGTCCTATTGATTTTTGTCTGAAGACATCTTCTAATGCAATTTAGAATATTTTTCCAGCACAAAGAAATGCCATCTTTTCCCAAAATGTCTATACCTTTTTTCGTCGTTACACGTTTTATATACACAGAAAAACTGAAAACACTTTGTTCTTGCCTTAGAAATAAAACTATTCTAAAACTAGAGGTTTAGCAACACGAAGGGCTAAATGGGAATCTAAAGCCAAGAAGAACACATCACCTTGAGTATTGTTCTGGGCCCCTCAGTTTAGGAAGGACGTGGAGATGATTGAGCACGTCCAGAGGAGAGCAACAAGGCTGGTGGGGGGCATGGAGCACAAGCCCTATAAGGAATGATTGAGGGAGTTAGAGTTGTTTAGGCTGGAGAAAAGGAGACTCAGAGGTGACCTTATCGCTCTCTACAACTTCCTGAGAGAAGGTTATAGTCAGGTGGGGGTTGGTCTCTTCCACCGGGCAGCAACTGACAGAACGAGAGGACACAGTCTCAAGCTGCGCCAAGGAAGGTATAGGTTAGATATAGGTTAGATATTAGAAAGAAGTTTTTCACAGAAAGAATAATAAAGTATTGGAATAGTCTACCTGTGGAGGTGGTGGAGTCACCATCACTGGATGTGTTTAAAAAAAGGCTGGATGTGGCACTTTGTGACATAGTCTAGTCAAGGTGTTAGGGCAAGGGTTGGACTCGATGATCTTGGAGGTCTCTTCCAATCTTGTGATTCTGTGATGTACAGCTTCATATTAATGAAGCCTTTCTTCTTACCAGTTTTGGTGGAGGGGGGAAGAGGGGGAATAAATCTACTCTCCAGAGGGTAAAAAGCTATTCAAAGCATAGATTTATATAAAGGCTTCTCTTTTTAATAAGGAATTTACCCCAAAGGTTGTAGTCTGCCAGCCTCTCTTTTGTAGCTGCTACACAAGTTAGTTTTGGATACCATCACTTCTGTCTCACTTCAAATTACACTTCAAAAAGTGCCTATCTGAATGATATCAGTGGGCATACAGAATGCCTGAACAGGAACTTTCTATTTCATTTTTAAAAGGCTAAATTTAAATCATTAGTTTAGCTGTCATCTTAAAGTGGACATGAAAACCGAATGTAATCATTTTACTTTCATGTATTTTATTGAGGTTGCTTAAAGAGTATCAGAAGCCATATTAAAAGACTTTATTATAGACCATACAGATTGGTAGATATAATTCTGCACAGCAGGGGCTAAAAGGTAGCTGCTTAAACCATTGGGTCTAAAAGTATCCTAAATATAGTGTCAAAAATGACTGCTCAAGCCATTAGACAACCTTCGTGAGTATCTATTTTTGCACACCTTTGGCTTGACCTTAGTGAAAATATTACTCAAATCACAACTGAAAATTCCAGGACCTGAATTCCTGGCACCTCTTGATACCATACCTGCTCTGAAATGAAGAGTGAAGTCTTCACTGGAAGTCTTCACTGGAACACCAACACAGTTAACCAAGATTGATTCTAAATGCTGAAGGTCCATATATGTTCTTTTGTTTTAGAGAAGATGAAGTCAAAAGTCAGTATGCTTTAACAAAACTTGTCAATCACTGAGCAGAACAACTGCTGAAAATCCTATTTGAAACCCACTGTTTATAAGCATCCGTCTTCATTGCTTCTAGATGCCCTCCTATCCAGCGTGTCTTTTTATTCTTTCTCTGTTGTCCTCCCCTTAAACAGGTACTGTTGAAGTTAATTTGCTAGGAGAGGCTATGGACATAATTGAACACTAATATCCACCACCACTTCTCTCCCTATACATCCAGGGTCATTTCTCACATATATTATTCTTTTCTAGTCTGAAGGACCATCTGACAGTACTGAGCAATGCCATAGCAAATGCCTTCAGCATTCCTTTAGTCCATTTCATTCCATATTTTCATCAGGGTATAGCTTCCTTGCATTTGTGAGGGAAGCCTCACACTGCATAAATTCTACATAAAAACAAGACAAATATTCTTTAGGTACTAAGATTCTTCTTACCCAACCTAGATCATTGCTTTCTTGACTCTATTAAGATGAATTCCCTGGCTTCTGGATGAAATAGAACTGATGAAGATTAAGAAATGAAGCTTTAATAGCCACAAAAGTCACATATTTTTACTGCTGCCTTACAGGTCCTCTGTATTGCACAAGTACAGACCTGCTCCTGCCGCAGTCATTGGGAGATACTGAATTCAGTCACCTGAAATAAGACATCTTTCAGCTGCAAAGGCATCAGGTTGTTGGGTACGTGGGACTTCTGCGCTTTTAATGTACGTAACTATGTCTTGCATTTTCTTGTACAACACTTCCTTTGCCCATCAGTATAAATTTGGGAGCACTACCCTAGGTACTTTCATATAGAAATGCTTCTGTGTCAAGGTTTGCACTCAAACAACAAATTGCTAAGAATCTTTTGACCTTCAGAATCCTTTGCAGGTGTCCAGTTTGTCAGACCACCTACATTATTAGAGCCAATTTCAAAACAAACAGAAGAAATTCCCACATACCACCTCTCATCCTGTGTGACATTTTATTCACTGGGGGCTTAGATATATATATTTTAAAGCAACATTTCCACTTACAGACGCAGTGGTTTCCTGTTCTTTGTTCAGACATTTGCTCTGAAGTCTAGCTGCTGGAATTTTTTATCTTAAAGACATGCTACTGTTGAAGACACTCACAATGTTAAGTAAAGACTTAAAATCTAACTACTTTCCATGGGATAAAACTTTACTCCTGCAAAGGAATGTTAGCAATCAAGAAGAGAAGGAGGATGAAATGGAAAGTCACAAATGGTTCTGAGTAAGAAATCCCTCTTTTAAGACTTAAGCAAAGATGAAGACACAGTATCTGAGGACAGATCGTGAAGGGCTGATGCCCAGTACGTTTAAGAGAGTACAAGAGCATCATAGAGGAAGGAAGTGATGATGCTGGGGGACAGAAGTCAGCTGAATTTTTTGTCTTCAAAGTTCAAGTGACTAAAACGAATAATGATTTACAACCTGTGTCCAAGACTTCTAGATCCATCTCAGGGGAACTAGGTTAGCAAGAATAGTATCCTTTTGTTTTCTATCCAAGGAAAAAAACACAGCTGGCAACATAGACAAGTAAACATATAGAATGACAGAAAGGAGGCAAAGAACTTTAAATTGTGGCAGCTTAAAGTGAGAGAGGCAGCAGCTCCCAGCTGCTTTTTGAAATAAGCAAATTGAGGAAGGAAAATAGGACTCGACACTTGTAACATACTGCAAGCATTAGCAATCTTTCAACCAGTAATTTTTTGTAAGTTGGCCAAAGGTAACTATAATGGAAAGTCAGTGAAGAGGTGCCTAATTGGCAATGTAGGTTTTAAAAGACAATGTAGTTTGCCTCCAAATGTTCAAAATTAATTTATTCCTTGTTTTATCAAACTTCACACAAGAACATTTTAAGGAATATTATACGCTGATGGGAAAATGTTTTCCAACCAAGTTTTCAAAAGTGCGGTGAATAAAATTGTATTCTAATTCATTACCTCTTTCCAGAGAAACATTGCCAAGACACTAAGACCTTCTACAAATGTAAACATGCACAGAGGTACCTAATGTTTGTACCTGAAGTCTCAAAGTTTGGGGAATCTTGAATCAGCTTTAGATACCAAAGTCAAAATCATTACAGAAAATCTCTGAGAAATTATGACAAATAGAAACAGAAGATAGGTCCTTACTCTGGATTTCCATGCAATCTAATTAGATATATCTAGTAATGCATAAAGTCATACCCACTTCAGTTACATAATCTGCAGAATGTGGTAGGGTGGAAATAGAAAAGTAGGAGTAGGATACAGCTTCCAAAGAGAAGGAGGTTTAAAAACAAAACAAAACAAAAACAAAAAAAAACCCACAAAGCAAATTACAGACTGTTATACTTTCTGCTGCTACAGTCATAAAATTTTCCAATAGCATGACTTTATTGCAATCTTTCAATCTCCAAATGTATGATGTTATTTAATCCTTGACTGGGCAACAAATCTGAATCAAAGAAACAATTTTTGAATATTCTCAATGTTATGTTTCTTCTTATACTTTAAAACATATATATTTTATATTTCTCTTTTACTTAAAACACAGCTCCTTGTAACCCTGGCTTCAGTTACACCATTACATTTCAGCAATTATATAATTAAAACTAACATTTGACTTCATTTGAATTCCATTTGTGAGTCATCAAATGCAAACTAAGAATTTCTATGGGTATCACTATTGAACTAACAAAAAAAAAGTTAAGCCATTCTAAAAAAATATATGTTGTCATTTACTTTTTCCTGGAATGCAAAAATCCAAAAATGGATGCAGCTAAGGATTTATTCTATACATGCAGGATGCATTAAAGTAGCAAAGACTGCAAACAGAACACAAAGCTAGATTCCTGCAGAAAAAGCAACTGTATGAAAAACAAAGCTAACAGCAACTCTCCTTATCAAATACCTTTTTATTATTTTTCCCTGTTTTATCTTTCTCCTGCCTTCTGATTTTGTATGTTAGACATGTTTATCTTAATGAATAACTGCAACCATGTGTGATCTCATGCAAACACTAAAAACTGAAAAGCACACTTAGTAATTCTAAAGCAGTCAATTCAGATTTCTTTATGGGAAGAAGAAAGATAGGAGGAATGTGAACCTCCTGGTGGTGGCTAACCACTATGCATATACCAGTACTTCTGCCTTCGAAGAACTTGATATGAAGACCTTCATGTACCTAGATAAGGTTCAAATGTTTCAATGTGACACATTACAGGAGCAGTCTTCTTTTCTACATCCTATTGCTGCAATATTTTTTTGCAAAGAAGATGCACTTTTTTGCAAAGTGTAAAATACACCATCTACATGCTCTTCAAAGCCAAAATATTGAAAATATTGTGGAAAATCAGCAAAACTACAGCAAAGGTTATTTGTTCGTTGATTTTTAAGAAAAGGAATCAAACCCAAATCCAGCAGCAGGAATAGCAAAAATGGTTTTAGTGACTCTCTGCCAAGTTGTACACAGGGTTAATTTGTAGTCTGATTATACAAGCTTCACATTTGTTCTAGCTCCTTAAGTGTAGTCCTGCCGTTTCAATTTCCATTGGTACTAAACTGACCCCTGCTGGCATGATTTGTAGTTGTTGAAAACACCTGGATATTTTAAAAGGTTCCTAAGGATCGAAACAGTTTTTTAATGGCGCCCAAAAGTGTGCTAATACACCTTCTTGTACAAATCTTTGTAGCGCCAAAAACTCAAAAAATTAGTTTCTGAAATGACCCAAAAAGTAATGGGAGTATGGAGAGGAAAAATGAAAGCAGATATATAAGATTATATGGCTATTCAGCAGGTCTGTGCATGAGATAACACTTTCTCTCCAACCTTAAAACCATAACAACTTTTCATAACAAAATTATGTCACATCAAAAATATGTAACAGTATTAATATAGCCACACATTTTTCAAGCTGCACTATTTGAGGGTTAAGATACTCAACTTTTAGGGGGGTTACTATAATGTTAACAACAAACGTTGAAACTGATGGCTTTTCTTGGAGATTTTTTTCCTCTCTGCTAGGTTAGTTTTTTCCCAGAGAATGCTCACGTAAGAATGCTGTAGAGAAATAAAATTCCCCTACATGGATCCCATGACAAAATTCTGTCGGAAATATTAAGTTGAAGGGATAGCTGTTTTTTTGGGCTTGGCTCAAGTTTCAGCATCTCATTCAAATAAAACTATTCATCAGGAAAAAGGTCACACAAAAGTTGAAAAAGTGCTGTCATATTTTCCTACAGGTCTTGAGAGCACTTCTTATAGGGTGTGATTGCACTTCTCCCCCATTTCTCATTCTGCCAAATTTCCATTATTGCTATTCCCCATTTGCTAAATGGCAGCCTTTGGGATGAACAGTAAAGAGAGTCCAAGCTAACACAAGGTCTGTCTCCTCTGAGACACACACACATATGCGTAAACAGGTTAGTCCATACATCCTTTTTCAAAACTATTAAAAATAAATGACATCTAATTCATTCTGTAAGTACATAATGAACATCATCACTGTGATAAAAAAACATGATGTATATGTGCTTCACATGTGTATGGCACTGAAAATTTTTAGACAGAGAAACTGAATCCACAAAGACCAGAGCTCACAAACCTGGTCTTCTTGGCTTTTGTTCAGATCTCTTCTTTAATTATCTTGTCTATTACTATATTTCCATGGCCATATCCTTAGTGAAAACTAAGGAACCTCTTTCTTATCTGCCTACTGTATTCGCTTAGGAAACCAAGCCAAATCTGAACGCGATTTGAAAATAAAGATCAGAAAAGAAGGAAAAATGAGCACATTACTGAAGAGCTAGAAAGTAATGTGTTTGTTATTTTTTCTTAGGGCAGAATAACTAAAGAGCATCATGACAGCAGAAAGTGTCACAACAGCAAAAATAAACTGAAAACAGTGAAATAACAATACCAGGAAAACAGGATGAAAATCCATCCTACTTATTAGAGTACCTGTTCTTTCCTGATCCCGTCAAAAAGAACTCAGTCATTTTACTCATACAGTACTTTAGCCCTTTCAAGCAATTGCCATCATCGCATGCAAAGCTATATATGCTTGGAAAAAAAATACTGAGAACAGCAAGATGGGGAATGAAGTTTAATTTAATAGGCAATACAAACTAACAATCTCCAAAGACATATTTGGCAAAACTAGAAATAAAAGAAGCTTTATCCTATCAGGTTCACTCTAGACATATGTCCATACATCTCCTCAATAACCGATAAGCAAGCTGTTCTACAAATGTCTGAGTGTCACATTCACATGTGTGGAAAATATAATTATTAACATTTTCAAGAATATATATATGAAACATCTGGATAGCAGGGATTGATGAAGTGCCATTTGTGGACATGCACACATTTTAGATAATGCAAAGCAGGAATCAGCAGTCTTGATAACCTCCAACTGCCCAGGCATTTATAACACTCCCAGATAGAAGCTACAAAATATGACCAAAATGGTGTAAATTAATTTTAATGAGACTCTAGCCAGGCCATATACTTTTGCTGTTACCTTTAAGTTATTATGTGGTTTTGGACATTCTGAAATATTACTTGCTTTTAGTTAGCATTTAGGAACAAGGTTGACAACAGCGAATTAATATGCGCTCCTACAAGGAAATGTTATGATGAAATTATTAAGACGATCTACAAATCCTACCTTAAATGGGGATTTTTCTTTAAGATGTATATGGATGTTATTAAGGCTGTGTATTAAGGGAATGTTACACACAGGCAAAACAACCTGTGCTTTTTAGTTGGAAGAGAAACTTCCTAAAAAGTGGGGAAAATATTACCTCAGGTATGGAATTGAGACGTTCCCTATGTCCATGGGATACATTTCTCCCCATGGAAGCAATTATGTATATCCATTCCCTTCCTTCCTACAGCACTGAAATCAAAACAAAGCTTGAAATGTAACTACAAAGCTTGAATATAACTAAGAAAAGGGGAAAAAAAACTCTAAAAATTCTTTTCTGGATAAACAGCTATTCCCATCCACCACTTTGCAAGTTGCCTCAGACAAAATTTGTCATCTGTTCACAAAGTGTGCAGAAGCACTGAAAACATCAGAGGTTCAGATTTTCATTCTGTTTTGACAAAGTGGCATGACCCAAGAACTGCCCCTTGACTAGACCAGACTGTCTTAAAAAATCCTTCCAGGGATTATACAAAGAAGTATATGCCTTTCATGCATACTCTAGGGTTGGGGGTTTTTTGCAATATCATAATCCAAATAAATGGGAGATATACAATTAAAGGACATCACAGGTTTAGTCACTAATACAAGCTTGCTGCTGTCACTTACCAGCGGTAAATTTCTTCTGACCATGTGTCAACCACATTTCAACAAGGCAAATATATTTCTAAGCATTCAAGTGGAACTGCATATAGTGTGCTACATGAAAATGAGTTAAGACCACTCTAAAGTAAACAGCTGTAGCTCAAGAAAAAAAAACAAAGCAGAAGGAGAGCATAATGCAAAATATAGTAACAAAAAAATAAATAAATCCCCTATACCAAAACTCAATTCCAGGTTAAAAATCTTGAACAAGCAAAAAAATTAAATTAAAGACACTGACCCAATAAGTAAGAGATGAGTCAGCAAGAATTCTAGCTTGCATTATTGATTTTTCAATATACTAAACAAATGTATTTCTAGCTCAGTTTTTTCATCTCAGCAACATAAGCAAAACAGTGAAGGACTGAATAATAATAATGTATTAAACAAGAACATTTTAGACACAAAAAATGTTTCAAATAATTCAATAGCAAAAACAGTTTAATATCTTTTGTCCCTGCTCCGTCATCTTGAATCTTGTATTAATCACCCACTAATTAAGAAAAAGACTAAATACATTCTAAGAGCATAGGCCCATACAAAAGGGTACTGATCTGAATCACAAAAGGATAATAATTCCTCTTATAACATGAAATGGTATCTCAGTTGGTTAGCTGAGAAAGCAAGTTCTCTCAGTTACTCCTGAGATTAAGCACCTTGCCATATTCCTCAAAATCACAAATCACGTTGTGAAAGTAAACACAAGCTTAGGTTGCCCATACTCCAATTCAGAAGCCAGGACTGCCTTGGCACTGAGTCCCAACTAACCAACCCTACTTAGGGAACAGTTCGAGTTCACTTCCATTCTAATGGTGCTGGTCTCAGAGCCTCCTATTTGGCTACCTGAGATCTGTACATTCAAAATTGCCTGCAAAACACTGTACCAAAATGCTGAGTCATCTCTTCAGAAAGGTTAATCTTGCTTAGGGGATTAAGTAAGTTTGAGTCAATTACGGTTATTTTAATTAAAGAAAAAGCAAGTAGAGTGCTCTTCACTATACATTTGGAAGAGCACTATTTGCAAACTGTGTATCTCAAACTCAGTTTCTTAATAAATGATGTTATTTGTCTCGACTTCTGGATACATATAAAACATAGTCATCATACAGAACTTGTAACTGAAATTCAATGTTTTGTTCTGTAAATGGTATTTACTTGTTCACAGCAGTGGTGAAAGCCTAATTTGTGACATGCATTTAGCCAGAAGTAATGTACCACATTTGGAGGCCATTAGGAGTGTAAGAGGCCCACTGCATCTGGTTCTCTTTATGATTTGGGTCTTGATGCTTATTTTTCTGTGCACTTCGGCTCAGCTTCAGATAAGGTAATTTCCTAAATTAAGATGAATAAATAATGATTCTTCAAAAACTGTAGCAATCTTCTTTACAGACAATAAGAAAATAGATGAAGGTTGAGAAACTTTGAATACTACATTAAAAATATGTAAGCTTTTTGCTGACAGAGTTGATAAGAGTTGATAAAACAGCTTAGTCAAGACAAATGCCCATATGTCTAGACCACTGAATACAAACACAATTTGCACATAAAGCATGAGTAATCTATCATATTGCAAACAGAGCAGACATAAAAAAATTTTGACCCAAAATAATACATCACATTCTTTAAAAGTCTACAACCAAATAAGGTATCAGGACTTAGGTTCTTTGCGGATGCCTACAGATTCTGCTTCAAAAAGTCTTTTCCAGCTTCTCAGAATTACAGTTTCCAGTGTTAATCTGGCACGATGACTGCCACATCTTCTTTCAATACCAAAGATTAAGTCTTCAACAGACCAAATCTAGTAAGACAATCAGGAATTAGGGGGATTCTTTTTGTTTTCCTTCTAATGGAAGAGGCTGATCTGTGAATTCATAGTTGCTGCCTGTGGAAGTTTGTTTATTTTCCACAGGTACATCAGTTTGTTATTCACAAGACTATCGGCAGAAAAAATGCTAAGGAGACATTAGTATACACAAGTTTGAGGGCAGCATTTCAAAATATTCAGTCAACAGGCACATATAAATTGTTAACATAGATTTTTAAGATGGATGTAATGGATAAAAAACTGCTTTCTTGAAGTTCAAACAGCATATCAACAATATGACTATCAAACAAATTTTAAGAAATTTATAGGTTTTCTCTTGTTTAATAGAAAAATAATAGTTTGGTCATGGACAAAGGAAAAGGTTCTCCGCAACTATAGATTTGAGGACACTGAAGTTATGAGCTGTTCTCAGAGGCTCCTTATTTTTCCATATCAGTCATCGTTTTTGGTTGAATTTTCCAAGCAGATTGTTGAATTTGGCTTTCCTTTTTTGGGAAAGAATTAGGAGATTGGAAGAGGGGAGAAGTGAAATATTTAGGCAATAATATCTCTAAAATTTTTGGGATTGACAGAAAGGGAAAAATGCAATTATTTTGTGGGGTTACCGTAATGCTTCTACATCTTAAAGCAATGATTGAGTCTGTTAGATGTCTCTAAAAAGAAACCACGAGAAAAACTTATAAGACTTGGAAGAAACGTGAGAATAAAAGATTTCAGTACCAATTTCTTACAGCTGAACAATTTTCTTTGGAGTTTTGCTCCAAATACACATTAGCCTCTCAATGCCTATGTGTGACTGAAAATATATTTGCCACTTTTGGAGTAATTGGCTTTTCATGTGACTGTCCTTAATTTACTTACTTTCTAGCTTTTTAGAACACAGAAGTATGTTCATATATTAGTACCAAAGAGCTATTGCATCTGTTTCAGTGAATTCATACTGATCAGGATCATTTTTAACATCCAAGCAATACTGAAAATGCACAAGAAGTCAAGTGTTCCAGCTTATATTCCTACTACACCTTATTGCTGAAAGATGGGCAAATCCAGTCATAAAGTCTAGGTTCTCTATACTGGCATAAAAATGGAGTAAAGGAAATTGAACCTCTTATTAAAATCCCAAACCCTATAGATGTAAAATCTAGATCAAATTCTTCCCTATCACAGTGACTTTTCCAAGAATAGAACTACATACAAGAGATTTTAGCATAACTATTGATTAAAGATTTGATGCAGAAACTGTACAAAAGCAAAGTTATCTCTATTATGTTGCCAAAATTGTTTTTACCTTCTGTAAATATACTCTTCAGTTTAACTGTAATAAGAACATCCTTAAGCTCTTTTTTATCTGAAAGTTTTTAATGCCACAGACTCATAGTGTTAACAAGAAAATACTGTTATATTCTTGCCAAGAGAAATTAGACAAAATATCACCAAAGAGCCAATAAAGCAGCTGACAGACATAAAGTACAGACATTGTCATTCTGAGAACACTGACAGGATTTAAATATACAGCAGCATACCCTGAGGTCATGATACCCACTCTACCTGTAAAATTAAAAGATTTTGACCTTGACATCAAGTCAGGATAAAGCCACCAGCCCCAGATGGTTGGATTCCCTGGGCAGCAAAGATAAATTGTGAAACAATCAAGAGGCATGCCAAACAGGGGAAGGAGGAAAGGACACAAGGGATATGAATTCATAAAAGCAGAACAAAGATGAAGCTCAAAGAAAGCACAGAGATTTAAAAAATGGCTCTCCTCATGTATTTTACAAGCAAAGTTCATTTTTACACTCAAAAATGTGCTTTTTAGCTTTAAGCTTTTCTCAGCTTTCAAACAGATTTTTTAAAGATCTGCAATGGCATTTCTAAATAGATGAAGCCACTGCACTTTTAAAGCTGAAGCCATCCTGACAGAACACATGCTACATAGTAAGTAAACTGAGTTTGGAAAAGGATGGCCTAACACAGAAATCTAATAAGTAATCCTACTGCTTCCATGTGAAACCAGCAAGGAACATCTCCTCTATTTTTACCACCTCTCTCGTTAGAGCTATAACATATTTCACCTCAGCCCTTGCCACCTTCCCAGTTTGTCACTTCATCTAGTATCCTTTCTTGTTTCCTACCTTTTATTTGCTAACACCCTCAATCATAACCTGTAACCTGGATAGCTCTTCTTATTAACCATTTTTTGCACCCTATGCCCTGCTTTTTCTTTTCTCTCCTTAGCCCACTTGCTATTTTGTGTTTCCCCTACAACACTCACCCATCGTTTAAATGGTCCCTTTTCTACCTGGGAAGCAACTTTTTCAAATAATTAGTCAAATACTTCTCTTTTTGGCTGCCTCTCTGCTAATGGTCTTCACTTCATTGTGATCTCCTCCTGCTTTGCTGCCTGACCTTATAGAAAATTCTTGCAGCTAAACAGAAAATGTACTAGAAATACCGTAGCTCATATAATCTGAGCTGCAGCACTTCAGCAAATGTGACACTTGTGATCTTCCTTTGTACTGGAATTGCTTTGTTGTGCAAAATTTCAGGTTCCTTTTTATAATAAAATATGGTCATTCCTTATTTTCCTCCAAACTCTCTCCTGACACAGAAATGTGTACACAAGCCCTGTGATACATCGAATACACACAGACTTGTTTTCAACGCCCAAGATATGGGATGGGAATGAAAAAGAGATGAGGTTGGAAAAGGAACTGAGGAAGATTGGCTAAAGTTCACTGTATGCACATTCAAAAAAAACCCAACCAACCAAACAAAAAAACCTAAATAGCAATTAGCAAGTTACAAAACAAAACAAAAAACCCCAAAGATTAATTTGGGAAAGAAATGCAAAAATATAGTTAGTTTACTTCTAAGTCTGTGCCATATTTTATACTTGGGTTTGGCCAAATATAAAGGGGAGCATCTAGTCCTGTGCCACTGTGGTCTCTACTGAATAATAAGAAATTAATTTTTTGTTGATGTCACTGATCTGCATTCCTCCTGTGTGATGATAGTTGTGAAATCAACAGCTACCAAAAGAGGTCATGCTATTACTTCCCTTAAAAGCAAAGCACAGCTCCTGAGTACTTTCCTCTTCCCTAAACCTGAGGGAGCTCATCCTCTTCCTGCTTAATTAGTGAAGAAAGAGGTGATTAGGTGGAGTATAACAAGTAGGCATGCAGAAGCAAATGTCAACTGAACCTTCAGTGACAGAGAAAAGAGAAATAGCATTGGCATCACCAAGCAGCCCTTCTTCAGCGACACACTCCTTGGTACTTGCAAGGAAATCATTAGGATTCTTGTTCTGCTGTGTTCTATCCACTTTTCTCTTCACTACATGTTTTACACACAGACTTACACAGAAAATTTCCAAGATTGGAAAAGACCATAGAGATTATCAAGTCCAACCTTTTACCTAACTTCACAACCTAACCAACACCAATTCACCATCAAAACCATCTAGACCATCTCAATCATGTCACTAAGTTCATCATCCAACCTATCCTTAAACACATCCAGGGACGGTGACTCCACCACCTCCCTGGAAAGCCCATTCCAATGGGAAATCACCCTCTCTGTGAAAAAGTTCCTCCTGATATCCAACCTAAACCTCCCCTGATGCAACCTAAGACTGTGTCCTTGCATCCTGTCACTGGGAGCCTGAGAGAAGAGACCGACTCCCGCCTGACTACAGCCTCCTTTCAGGTAGTTAGACAGCAATAAGGCCACCCCTGAGCCTCCTCTTCTCCAGGCTGAACAACCCCAGCTCCCTCAGCCGCTCCTCATAGGGAGTGCCGAGTACAAAGGAAGAATAACGTCCCTAGTCCTGCTGGCAACACTATTCTTCATGCAGGCCAGGATGCCATTGGCCTCCTTGGCCACCTGGGTACACTGCTCGCTCATGTTTAGCTTCCTATCAACCAGCACCCCCAAGTCCCTCTCTGCCTGGGCATCCTCCAGCCACACCGACCCCACCCTATAACTCTGCATGGGGTTATGGCGGCCAAAGCGTAAAACCCGGCAATCACATTTATTAAACCTCGTGCTATTGGACCCAGCCCATCTATCCAGCCTGTCAAGGTCTCTCTGCAGAGCCCTCCTTCCCTCTAACAGACTGACACTCATTCATGGTGTCATCTGCAAACTTACTAATAATGGATTCCATCCCCTCGCCCACATCATCAATAAAGATACGGAACAAAACTGGCCCCAACACTGAACCCTGAGGGACCCTGCTGGTGACCAGCCTCCAACAGGATGTGACACCATTCACCACCACTCTCTGAGCTCAGGCATGCAGCCAGTTCTTAACCCAGGACAGAGTAAATCTGTCTAAGCCACAATCCATCAATTTCATCAGGAGTTTACTATGGGAGACAGTGTCAAAGGCTTTGCTAAAATCTAGGTACACTACATCCACAGGTTTCCCCTCATCCATCAGATAAGTTACCCGATCCTAAAAGGAAACTAGATTGGTTAAGCAGGATCTTCCCCTCTTGAATCTATGCTGCCTAGATCTGATGTCCTTATTATCCTGTAGGTGCAGTGTAATTTCCCTTAAGATGATGCATCCCATAACTTTTCCTGGTACCGAGGTCAGGCTGACAGGTCTATAATTCCCTGGATCCTCCTTCTTGCCCTTCTCATAGATAGGTGCCACATTAGCCAACTTCTAATCATCTGGAACCTCTCCAATAAGCCAAGACTGTTGAAAAATAATCGAAAGAGGCTTAGCAAGCACATCTGCCAGCCCTCTCAGTATCCTAGGATGAATCCCATCAGGTCCCATAGACTTATGAGGATCTAGGTGGGTCAGTAGGTCTCTTAACATCTTCCACTTGGATCATAGGGGGGGCTGTACTGTTCCCTGTCCGTATCAACTAGTTTAAGTAACCATTTGTCCTGTAGACCATCAGTTTTTACTATTAAAAACAGAGGCAAAGAAGGAAGGTACTGAGTACCTCTCCTTTTCCTCATCTTCAGTAACTATATTCCCTTCCTTATTCAATAAAGAATGGAGAATAGACTTGTCCCTTTTTTTACCATTATATGTAAGATTATGCAACTGTACTAAAGTATAAATTTTTAAAAGATCCTGTGGTCTACTATGGTCTATCCAGGCTTTGCAACCCCTTATATGTACTTTCAACATTGCTCAAGACAGAAGAGTAATGAACTGACTTAACTAGCTTCATTTCTTGTAAATTGTTATATGCAGTAAATAGCAACTGAGGAATCTGCAATAGCTTCAGTTACTACAATCCATGAAGTATGTCTATTATTTTCAATACAAGATTATACTTAGACATAGAATAAAACTTTGACATGAAAAATCTCAGAACAACCAGTGAGAAAACCATGAAAAGAGGCAATGAAGAAGAGACTTTTTCTTTTCTTGACCTGAGAAGCTTACATTGATTTTTTTTTCAGTTGGAAAAGCACATAACACAATGTGAGGGAAAGAAGAGGCTATCCAATTGAGGTATATTCGCTCCATACCAGGAGCTCTGGCTTAACGTTCATGACTTTGAAAAAGCTAATACTACTGTGGAGTCATGCTAACAACTTAGAGATACTGTGCTAGACAGACTCAGGAATCCAGCCTTTCTTATAGCCCTGGTAAATTACTCTGAACAGTCTTGATATCTATCAATGTCCATTGCTAGTTTGACGATCATCAATGTTTTCCTGAACAATCAAGGTGCAACACGAAAATGTGAAAAAACAACTTTCTACCATTTGTTATAGTAAAGTACATAAATATCTTTCCTAATAAGCTACAGACTATAAAACAAACGTGCACCACCTCAGTTTTGCTAATCGCTATTTCAGTATTCCTGCACCCGAGAAATTCAGGAAGTAAAATTCACTACATCTCAGGATTACTATATGTAAGTTTATGAAAGATGGATAAATTAATGTCATTCTAGCAAGACAGAGGTGATGAACAGCAGCTTCATAATGAATGACCCTTTGCTATCAGACCCATTACAAGAAATGCTGAACCAGTAGTATGACAGTAGCTAAGGTGCTCCAGCCATGTGAAACAATAATCCCTTCTCTCTTCTCAGCTGGAGAAGTGCAGCCAAAGCTCATTAATGTTGATAAAATCAAGATTCATCAAGCAATAAGAAATATTACTTTATCATAGGCAATTGTATCTGTTAAAATAGAGTTAACTGTATTATATTGTTCAGCTGGTTCTCAGAAAATGCAATGCAGTACCATAATGCAAATAATATTTTGTTAAATACTTAATGTATCATTTTGTTTTAAAATGCACATTTAATGCCTTAGCTTTTATGGCCACTGAAACAAGGCAAATTTTACCAATATAATAGCATATAACACTCCACTATGAAAAATCCTAGAGGTAGAACTTATCAGAACAACTCAGTGTGGAGAAACAGCTAGTTTTATCATTATCTTTTCACTGTAAGAGGCAAAGGTTTGCATTGCCTATTTTAGATTTGCCAGAAAATTAACATTTAATATTTTGTTAATTCTTTCTCCATCAGATAAATTTCTTGGCAAAAAAAAAAGTGATACTTTCTCATCTTTAAATGTCAAAAATTAATTTACTTTTTGGCTTGCAAACAGTGCAGCCCCATAAAATCTAACCATAGAGGGTTACACAATTTCTCTAGGATTAATTATACTTTTAATTAAATTAAAAGATTCCTCCTTACGTGACCTCTGTATCAGTCCCATATGCATGTTATCTCTTTTCAAGCTTCTCTCTGAGGGCAACAGACTCCCCATTACAGAACTAGATCATTTTGCCTTTTGTTGCATTTGCCAAGAGGCTGTTTGGGATTTAATTGCTGTCCTTATTTATGAATTATAACTTCAAGAACAGTTGTTTGTGTGACAAATATTCTACGAATTTGAATTTTTATTGCAATTATTATTGTAGGAGAAGAAAAGAAGCACAGTAGATATTTGTTTTGTACTCAATTTTTGAAGACAAGTACAATCTGCCTTATATTTTAGATGCCCAAAGCCAACTATTTTATCTGAATGCTAAATACTGTACACATCTAATTTAAAACATACACAAACATCTGTGTATGTATTTTATGCACAAACTTTTTGCGAAGCTAAATATTCCTGGGAGGAATCAGCAACCCAAACAGATTTATACTGGGGAAGAAAAAAATAAAAAAGGCAGATATGCAGCAGTATAAAAGAAGAGACAAACTGCAGTGGCATGCAGCATTGCATACACAGCAGGTAGAAAAAAAAAACAAGAAACAAACCAATAAAAAAAAAAACACCAAACCAACCCACAATTATTGTTCATTAATCATCTTCTGCAGTAGAGGCTGAATAAAATAAACAAATCCACAAAACTGAATTAGACATGGTCTGATTAAAAAGCAAAGCACATGGTGGAAGATTAAAGCTGTAAACAACATAATGGGGTCCTTACGTGAAAGCACATTTGTAACACAATTCTAGATAACATCCCTTTTCTTTTCTCTTTCTAAGCAGTCACAGCAGCAGCATTAGTTTCTTCCAAGCCTGTCACAAAACATGAGGGACTGGAAATCAAACAACTGCACGCTGATGAAACAGAAGATAGATTCCTGACAAGTAGCAATCTTTCAGACCTTTGCAGTGTTTCTTAAAAGAAAACAAATGGGAATAGGTCAGCTCTTTCCCCTACACACCACCTTTTCTTAACACAGCCTGATTCACATTTAGTTTTGGCTCAACACACTTAGTTTTGTCATAGACAACTGAACAGGAAGGTGCAAAGTGACATCCATGTCCCACTGAAACCTAAAAAGCACATTATATTAGCTCTCTCTAGGGGTCAGTAAGGTACTGACTCATGATAAATTAACTGCTGGGAGGAGTACTAACAGTACCAAGGACAAGGAGTGCTTCTCTGGGCTGGCCATTGTCTCCCTTTCTGTGGGAGAACACCCAAATGCACAGAAAATCTGCAGGTCCAGCACCACCAGCAGCACCAATTCAGGCTTCCATATGCAGTGGACAAGAGTTCTCTCCATCATTTATCAACAGTCTTGGCTCACTGGAGAAGTCCCAGATAACTGGAAGTTGGCTAATGTCATGCCCAACTACAAGAAGGGACAGAAGGGGGACCCAGGAAATTATAGACCTGTCAGCCTGACCTCAGTTCCAGGAAAAATTATGGAACAAATCATCTTAAATGCAATCACAAGGTACCTACAGGATAACTGTGACATCAGACCTAGTCAGCATGGATCTGGGAGAGGCAGGTTCTGCCTGACCAACCTAATATGCTTTCATGATCAGGTAACTCGCCTGGTGGATGAGGGAAAGGCTGTGGATATAGTGTACCTGGACTTCAGCAAAGCATTCGATACCATCTCCCAAAGTAAACTATTAGAGAAGATTGTAGGTCACAGCCTAGACAGGAGCACTCTGTGCTGGGTTAGGAACTGATTGGATGGCCAAGCCCAGAGCGTGGGGGTGAATGATGTCACTTCCAGTAGGCAACCAGTCACTACTGGTGTCCCTCAGGGATGAGTATTGGGTCCAGTCCTGTTTAATATTTTTATTGATGATCTGGATGAGAGGATTCAGTCTATCATCAGTAAATTTGCAGATGACACTAAACTGGGAATAAGTGTTGATCTGTTAGAGGGTAGGAGGGCTCTGCAGAGGGACCTTTATAGGCCGGATAGATGGACAGATTCCAATAACATGAGGTTTAACAAGTCTAAGTACCAAGTTTTGCACTTTGGCAATAGCACTCCTTGCAGAGTCACAAGATGGGGACTGAGTGGCTGGAGAGTGGCCAGGCAGAAAGGGACCTGGGAATACCGGTTGACAGGAAACTTAACATGAGCCAGCAGTGTGCCCAGGCTACCAAGAAGGCCAAAGGCATCCTGGCCTGTATGAGGAAAAGTGTGGCCAGCAGGACCACAGAAGTTATTCTTCCCCTGTCCTAAGCAGTGGTTAGGCTGCACCTCAAGTACTGTGTCCAGTTCTGGGCCCCTCAGTTTAAGAGGGATGTTGAGATGCTTGAACATGTCCAGAGAAGGGCAACGAGGATGGTGAACAGACTGGAGCATAAACCCTATGAAGAAAGATTGAGGAAGCTGAGGTTGTCTAGCCTGGAGAAGAAGAGGCTCAGGGGAGACGTTATTGCCCTCTACAACTGCCTGAGGGGATGTTGTAGCCAGGTGGGGGTCAGTCTCTTCTCCCAGCCAACCAGTGACAGAATGAGAGGACTAAGTCTCAAGATGCATCAGGTGACACTTCGGTTGGATGTTAGGAAAAAAATTTTCACAGAAAAATAACCCATTGGAATTGGCTACCCAGAGAGGTGGTGGAGTCACCATTCCTCGATGCGTTTAGGAAGAGACTGCCATGGTTTAGTGGATGGGACATTAGGTAACAGGCTGAACTCAATGATCTTAGTGGTCTTTTCCAATTCTGTTAATTCTGTAATTCTGTGGTGCGGCTTCTTCCACTGATAGTAGTGAAGAGGCATGCAATATGACCTTTAAATTTACTTTTCAAGATTAGGTTCATATTGGTTGAAATGAGGTTAGTACCAGGAGGGATGAAATCACTCACCATTTTTTAACTTATCCAGGCAAATTTGTGTGGTCAGCAGGACCAGGGAACTGATCATTCCCCTGTACTAAGCATTGGTGAGGCCACACCTCAAGTACTATCTTCAGTTTTGAGCCCTGCACTTTTAAAAGGGCATTGAGGTGCTGAAGTATGTCCAGCAAAGGGCATCAAGGCTCATGAAAGGTTTAGAAAACATGTCTTATGAAGAATAGCGGAGGAGCTGGATTTATTTAGTCTAGAGAAAAGAAGGTATGGGGGGACCTCATCGCTCTACAACTGCCTGAAAAGAGGGTATAGCAAGGTGGGGGCTGATCTCTTCTACTGTGCCTGCAGTGAAAGGACAAGAGAAAATGGCATTAAGATGGGACAAGAGAGATTCAGATTAGATATCAGAAAAAAATTTTCACTGTTCAAGACATTGGGATAGGTTGCCCAGGAAGGTGGTAGTGTTGTTACCCCTGGAGGTTTAAGAGGTGTCTGGATGTGGCAACGAGTGATATGGTTTAGTTGGTTGGAGTTACAGTGCTAGTGTTGAATGGACTGTTGGGCTTGATAATTTTCAAGGTCTCTTCCAAACTTTTATGATTTTATGATTATTGTATAATGCCTGGTCTGAATACCTCTTAATATATTTCTCACTGAAAAGTCTGTAGAGTAATGTCTACTTAGAAAGAAAAAAAAAAAGAAACCAAGGCAGAGACCCCTGACAGATAAAACTCAAGCCTCTCTAGACAAGCCCAACTATTCAGGCATTCAGGTAACTGCATATACTCTTTCGGACACTAACAAGCACACCTCAAGAACAACTAACAGGTATTAAAAAAGGAACAGACAGTTATCACAAATTGCTGCTCTATAGACAAAATAGGGAAAACTAATGATTTAAGAGGATTGATTCTGAGATTCAAAGGATGAAGTAAATTTCTTGTACCCAAGATTTCTTAATTTTAAAATTAATTTTAAGATGGAATATAAAGTATTGCTTCATGTAAAGATGATTTTGGTAATATATTCAATATTTGTCACTTCAAATTCTTACTCAGGACTTTTAACAACCTTCTTCATCCGAGCCGTCATATCCCAACATCTTCCTCTGCAATGGCCATTCCTGTCCTACCAAGTCACTCATGTTTTAACCTAATGTGCTGAACAGCTGTCTAACAGAGTGGCTTTTGGTCCTTTAGCTGTTAATTACCTCTGCATTTTGACTGAAATAGGGCAAAGTCCCACTGGTGTTTTTTTTCTAATATGTCTATCACTTCAGCATGAAGATGCCACCTGCATATTAAAAATCAACTTGAATGAGCACCAAAAGGCCAAGCAACTCCTCTCTCCCACTAATTCATTTGTTCTACTCCATGGCAGACAGCATCTAATCAGGTGTTTTCCAGGATGACAATCACTATCCTGCAATTCTTTTACTGGCAGAACTTATCAGTTGGGCACAAGACTGTGATGTGTCCTAAAAACATGGGGACTTCAGTCATTGAGCTCAATGCTCAAGGACTCCCCTACTCATTCTCCTGCCACCTGGAGATATTCAGGCTAGATCCTGCCCATATTTACCATGTGCATCACACAGGTAGACAGCAAGGAAGAATAGACTTCAAGAAATGTGATTGCACTCCGCTACACATTTTCAGTAGAGGATTACTGCCAGATCAGATCTTTTCACGGACTGGCACTCAGTGCAAACTCTGCTGTAACAGACTCTCTTATATGAACTGTTTTCAAAGCTAAAAGGTAATCAGAAAGGTCTTGTATCAATTTGGGGTTTTTTCAATTCAAAGGTCAATTCAATGCTGAAGTGCCATCTGTTCATGCTGCAATTAAGCAATTTTTTATCATTGCATATTTTAAAATTAATGTTATTGTGGGAAAAACAAATACAAGAAAAACAGTTGAAAGCATAACTTCAAAATGCTGACATAATTTTTAAAAAATAATTGTAAAGATTTATTTTATAGAAAAATGTGAGCTAGTTTTAAATTGAACAGAAAACTGTTGTGTGTGGTTTTTTGTTGATTTGTGTTGGGTTTTTCAATCCATAAATTTTACCATTTCTAAATTTGAAGGACAGAATTTGGCTTCCCATTGTGCTCAAGTTGAACTCAGACTGCAGCAGCAAGGAGACAGGGGAGGGACAGACATGGATTACTCCAATAGAAATTTAAATAAATCTATATATGGAAGGATGGAAGAAGTACGCTGCTTTCTAGCCCAGAAAAAAATTTAAAACATAACTCCCTCTGACTTCTTACAGTCATCTGAATATCTGATAGCAGGAACTGAAATGCAAAGAGAACGAGATATAGCTTGGGAACCAGAGAAAGAGGCTTTCAATAGTAGAGGCAGAGGGCAGAGGAGGGAACAACAACAACAACAATATACCTCCTATTATTCATCCAAGTGATTTCACATCCCAATGGCACCTTCTGCTAATTTTCAAAAATACAGCTTGCCTGTGGACAAACCTCTGAAACCTATGAAAACAATGGCATGATTTGGAAGGCATCACAAAAGATACAAAATAGAGTTAAACATTGTGTGTGTGTGCTAAGAATAGTCCTCCTTCATAAGGCTCCCTGATGGACTGCCATCACTGTACAAATGTCATTTGATTCTGATCTATTTTAGTAAACAATAAAAATACTTTCTTGGAAGTCATTTTAATCTTATTAGAACATAGTGTTTATGTACTACTTCTTAAAGAAAAGTCTAAAAATATTTTCCAAAAGAAGATACCCTAGTCCAAATCTGAGGGGTTTTTTCCTTTTGTAACAAAAGAACAGCCCTTCTTTATTTTGCAGTATCTCAGGCTATAATTAAGTTTCACATAGTAGTTAAAGGAAGAGCAAGTAAACACATCACTTTTTAACATACAGGAAGCATAAAGAGAGTAGCACTAGAAAAAGTAAATATATATTTTTTTTAATATCTTTTTCTTTCTGTCTTCTTTTTTAACATGTCCCATAGAGTGAATTATCCCAATAACCTGCAAGACAAACTTCAACAGTTTCTCATCATTTACCTGTGAATATTTTTCTTAAACTCATTGTTTACATGTTTTCCCTTAAATCTACTTGATAAGGAAATGACAATTCAAAAGCAGAAAAGAGGGAAAATAAATGGCTGAAGGATAATGCATACACTTATTCTCATGTACTTGTACAGCTACAGTTTGCTGTTCAACGAAGTTTTATTTCTAGGGCAAGTATTACTATTTTTAAAATCACTTCTGTCTGCTAAGACAGAAGAGACCTGGTCTCACTTCTAACATGCTCATGAAATTTCACCCAGGAGCAGCATTCAACCATAGCAGAGCCAAATTACTGAAGTTCTCATTACATTCTAGCTGGTGCAGAGTCATGGTTGATATATGAGTCCGTCACTCTTAGCATTGATTTGCAGAGCTCTCTGAATGTCTCTGAGCAGTACAGTACCCTTAAAGCATTTTTCCTCTCTTCTGTACCATACATCATAACTCAAATTGCCAAGTCTTATTTAAATTTGTCACATTTAAAAGATTCATCAGGTAAATCATTACGTTTTCACTATGCGTTTTCTTGACTTTAAAGACAAGAAAATAAAAATCAGAGCAACTAAAACAAAAATACAGAAATAGCTAAAAGAGAATATAAACCGCTTACAACTACCATAATGAGGAATGTTAAACCAAAATATTACATATATACTTTGTGGAAGTGTATTGACCTTTTTGTGTCTCATTGTAGACATTGCTCATGCAAGCAGTATGGGGGTCAAGGTCAATGAATTTTTCACTAAATTCTCTCTCTAGCTCTCTCTGAACAGACTTATACAGCGTAGTTGCATAATCTGCAGGTAAAACACACACAAAGAATAAGCCTCCTATTTCTTTTAAGCTCTAGCATCTTTAAAAACACTGTTTTATTGTATATACTCATAAACATATTAAAACATAAAGTAATTTATTGAGAGAAGCATAGTATGTAAATTCACATAAATAATAAATGATTTAGTAAAGGCTCCTTACTGAGAGAAATTGCATCAGTTTCACTCTATATAAAACAAGTTAAGAATATTCTTCATAGGAGGTAAGGAAACTGCCCCCTCAGCAGGTTTACCAAACTTGTATGTGCCTGCACTACATCTTCAGCAGGTAATCAAATACAAGCATGCCTGTCAAAGGCCAGATGTATTCAGCTGACAAACTGCTCTAGTCAGGAAGGAAGGTAGCTAGTGTTTTCATTTTCTTTTGCCTACATAATGCTGAAAAAAATAAAAAAACTCAGAACAAATTATCCATGTCAATGTTTGTCAGCAGTGATTACTACAGTAGGTGTATGATGATGCTCTAACAAAAAAGGCCCTAGGCAAACATACAAATTAAACTATAGGGTTTCCACATGTATGATAGTTTATAATCATTGCCACACATGACTTTGCTTACAAGACACTGTTCTCTTACAATTTTGGCTACTGACAAAAAGGAGGAGCCCATGGGAAGTGGCCTGATGGCAAGATGAAAGTATCACATCTAAATAACATTTACTACTAATTTCAGTATCCCTAAATTTAATTTCATGTTATAAGTGCAAGTTCAGGATAGACCAAAGTCTTGCTTAAACAACCTTCTACTTCACCTGTCTCACCTTAAATAGTACCAAGAATATTCACTGCAATAAAGCACAATAAAGTATAACAATCTTTCCCCTTACTTTCAAAAACTCCCTTGGCTTTCTCCAGCCAAAAATTATCTCAAAACCTAGTTACTCTATAGCAAGCATCAGCTTTTTCTCAAAAAATTGCTGGTAAGTGTGTTTCATTTAAAGGAATCTGATTTAACAAGAATGAATTCTCAACAACTGAGTCCCTATACTTCACTCAGTATGGTCAACAAGACTTATACAAAGAAATATTTAGAATCGAATCTTGAAATAATTCGGTTTTCATAAAAAAAACACATAAACCCACAAAAACGCTCTAGAGACAAACATGTTTGGGATCCGCGTGATCTTAAAAACATGCGAGATCAGTTAATTTATTAAAAGGTCACTCACAAATCAATTATAGCAGAAAGCACTGAAAAATAAATATGCTAAAAACCAGATACAAGAGTAATTCTGAACCACCGGGATATGGTCATGTCTGGACTTATAATCATGATGCCACCTTCAAGCCTACTTTTTGATTTATTACTTTCATAGGACTTCTAAATTCTATGGCCTCCTTTTCCACCTCACACAGATGAGACTTACTTTCTCTGGATTGGTTTTAGCTGGTTCAGGTCCTGAACCATCCTTCTTTTTGGTCAGTTGAGTGCTAGTGCTGTGACAAAGAAGACCCAACTATGTGGTTAAGGATGGCAAGAAAGGAAAACTAAAAGTATCCCCACTTACATTGGACTTAAATAGTCATGGACTCAAGATTTCAGATATAGTTTGCCCTTATAGCTTTATCATTAGATGAGGTGAAGGCCTCTAGCTCAGTCCTCTAGCCCAGTTTTGGCTGTGTTCCATCTTCCCCTTTACTGTCTCTAGGTTCTCACAGCCTTATAAAGTGGAGGACACTCATTTCCACTGGCTGACACTAGCAACACACACATCCACACACACCACCATTTGGAGCACCACCACACTTCTGCTCATTTCCTTCTCTGGCACAGGTACCTGGGGTCCAGTCATTGATTAACCCCTTCTGTCTCATCAACCTGACCCTACAAAAACTATGATTCAAAAATTCATAGTGTAATAAGAATTCAGATACAAATATGCTGTGCCGCTAATTTAGCATCAGCTATTCAATCTCAACTAGTCAGGTCAACAGCCAGGCCAGATGCTTGACTACACAGCACAAACACAGTGAGGGCAACAGACCAATACATGGTGGAGTCCGTAAGAGTCAGTAGAATAGAGATTAAGTAGATTAAGTTTAGCAGGAGAATAAAAATTAAGAGAAGTTTTTCCATGACAAACATCAATGAACTTTCTGCACTTCATGATTGTACAGTCACCCATGAAAAAAGTGGCACCTACAATGGTGATATGAGTACAGGTCCATCTGGAAATATATACTGATAATTAATCCCTTGAGAGCAAAGGCTGCTTTAGTCCTCTAACAAGATAATTGAAAACTGTCAATTCCACTTTGATATTATTTTTAGATAGTGTTCTAACGTTTAATTATATTCATTTGCTAGATGACTGGCACTTTTCATAATATCTGCCTTCACCTGAAACCTCTTGAGATACTTTTATTATAGTGAGTGCATCAGAAATCTAATTGAAAAATGTGCTTTTCAACAGTTTTGCTTTGTTGTTTGAGATTTAGAAATAAGATTGTGAGTGTGGACTCTAATTTGCTGTCTCTGCTATATCAGAATCATTGGTCATACTTGCTAGAAACACATAAATCAATACAGCACATATAGATTGTAATGGGCTAGAAATATCAAAGTATACTTTTTATTCATAACAGGAAATAACTAATTCAGCTAGCTCAAGGATTACCTTTTTATTATTAGAAAGAATTTTAATGGCAGGGAGAACACATTTGTTCAGTTCTTTACCAAGGACTGATTTCAACAGCCTATTTTTCTCCTTGAAAAGTCACTTTTTCTGGTGTTTTTGCAGGTCAGGCCGCACTGCATGCTTCAGATTATCCAAGTCTGGCAACAATAAATTTTCTGAACCACCAACAAGAAAAGGAATGAGAATATGGAAACATAAATAATTAGAAATAATATCTATGAAAAAGCTGGCATGGTAGGTTATTATGGAAAGCAGAACAAAAATGCTAGAAGGTAAGGCCAACTGAAGTAACACCTGGGGGAAATAGGGTCTTATTTTACTTCTACCCCTCTTTAAGGAATCAAATGCAGAAGAAAGAGGTCTCTCTTTAGACAGAAAAGGCAGTAAAGAAAAGGAAGTTGTTTCAGCTCTTTGAGTGAGTTTTTGATAGTTTGGGAAACGCATAGAATCTCCAGTTTCTCTTTTTTTAACCAAAAAAACTCACCTATCCTGACAACAAATACAGTTTCCTTTAATAAACCGGTAAAGAATCCAAATACAGTGTTAAAGTAACATCCACTTCATTTTCAAATTTTCTTTTCTTTCTTCAATTGTTGAATTTAACTATATCACCCAATGAACTGTTATAGAACCAACTCATTTTGCTGAGGTAACATAAAATTCAAGTTATTATCATTCTAATAATTTTCTTTACAACAATCATACGCTGTCTCTCAATTATACCACATTTTCCTACATGTCTTCTCATACAATGCATTTACATTGACTCATATATCAAAAAAATAACTTAAATGTTACTCAGAGCAGTACTAAAACACAGACCTGCATTATTATTTATGACTATAAACATCAGATATTTAATATGTGATCTGTGCTTAAATACATCTTGCCTTCATAAATATATAAAGAGGATTAAAATAAAGTTGAAAGTATTAATCAGAACATATTTAATGAGAAATACTAACATTATTGGGGAAAAGGTATCTTAGGGAGCTTTTTTGTCTTTGGGTGTCCTTTTTTTGTGGTCACATTTGTATCATTTTTGGATTTCCAAAGGGAAGGGAAATTTGTTTTACTACAGTAAAAATTCCCAATGCTAAATATCGTCTTCTAGAAAAGTTGAGGCATGCCATTTTCTCATTGCACTCATGCCAATTATTTAACTTTGTCTTTTCTTTCCTGTTTGTAAATATTTGGGGAGAGAGGTACATATACTATGAAACATACAGTACTTGGACAAAAACTCTTGCCTCCTTTACAGAGGTACATGGGACAAGATGACATTATGAAGCTATTACCTCATATGTTTTATATAAAACTGTTATATAGGATTTTCCTCAAAATTAAAATTAAACATAACACAATAATTAAATACCATTTCTGTGTGACAACAACAGCTAAGCAGAAATGTTATAGTGTGAATAAGTTGCAAATCTATAACTGTAAGGAGTATACTTTCAACAGCTACATTATTATAATTTGATCAGACACTTTTTTTAATGAAATATCCTCATGTTTGATTAAAGAAATTCACAAGTTCACTTTAAGTGACTATAAATGGACTAATGTTGAAACTGGTAATACAGGGGATGTGATAGCTGTAATTGGTCTTTCATATAATGTTTGAGACACCTGGGTCTACACACACTATCCAGCCAGCACTCTACTTTGCCTTGGCCAAAAAGGAATAGTATGACTGAGTAGTAAGGCTAATTCAGTATATCCCATTTTCAGGGATCAAGTTTCCTCTATAATCACTAGTAAACTCTAGTAAGCATGCGAGCAGCACAACAAAACTCCACCTTAATTCAAAACTTGAAATAGTTGGCAAAATCCCACAGCAAGCATCAACTGGCCTATTAAGCCTTTTTGTCCTCCAGCCCTTTTCTGTGACATCTGACCACATTTTAAGCATCCACAATTCTTCACACTCCACCTCCTATAACACAAGTTATTAGAGCACTCTTTCACCAGAAAATCTGAGGCAGGTGGGTTCTTTCTGTAGCTTAAGAAACAAAAGCAAAGCTCAGTAATAGATCACAAAAAATGCACCAGACACACATTCACAATACACACTGAACCAGGCATGTCTTAAGGGGATCTGATGAACCTAAGGCAGAATATCAGTACTGGAGCATTTGCAATCATTGATTCAGAAGGACAAATTCAATTGTCCTGAATCCATATAATGGATAACACTTTAAAATAAGGATTAAGTAGTGGAAACCATAAAAGAATAAATTTTTGACATACAAAGAGTTCCCAGCAGAGGGTGAATTGTATTTGCTTTTGACAATTTCCACGAACTAGCTACAAAAACTTGCAGCCCTATTCTCCTAGAAGACAGTGCTAAGATTTTATGCCCCTCTTCTTCAATAAAAAGACATAACTGGTAAGTTTGAAAGAAACTTTGGTCAGGCACAGTTTTACTACACTGATATCATATAATATTATATATATTATATCATTTAATCCCTTGTATCAGACTGACTTGTGAAAGAACTGAAGGTTAGAATCATTTCTTCAGGCTTGAAGTGCATGAATCAGACCTACATCTTTCACTGAAGCTACTGACCCCGTGCACGAATACAGCCAGAAGCTGGACCAGATGCAGGTGGCCACGCCTGCTGAGACAAAACTGAACTAACATCAGAAAATTGTGGAAATCAATCAGAAGAGTGGGGGATTACTTCAATGCTTTTGCTTGCCAATACTAACAAAATGTAGTAAGAATATGGAGACTTGCTCAGAGGTAGAGCAATCAAGACACAGTGCCAAGGCTTCTATGAAAGTAAACAGCACAAGGAGTGGCCAGGTGAAAACAATGCAGACAATATTGTACTTGTTACTGAGCTGGTGAAATGGATTACTAACAGGACAGAAGCAAAGCTTTCCCCTCCCTAGAGTGTATACATGGTTGGTCTTTTATAACAACTCATAAGCAGATTTTAAAGAGAAATCCCAGAAAAAGCCTAATTTTCAACCAAGTGATAAATATCTATTAAATAGATAGCTATAGGTTGTAAGCATTACTTTTTGTCTCACCTATTCCTCCAAAGAAATATGTAAGAAAAGACGGTTCCAGTTATGTTCATTGGTATGTTTACCCAAGACTGTCACATCAGGAACATATTACTGCAACATAATCTAGCCAGACCACATGAGGTCAACTAAAAATTGAAGGCAGTGCAGAAAACAGCTGCTTGTTTAATTTTGCTATATGCTGGCAACACAATAGAATTTTCCGTAGATCAGCCTCTAGCTATATATTGCTTTTCAGATGGCATTTACTGTTTGAAGCTCTACACAGCGTACCACTTGTTTACTGGCAAATATCCAGCTATCTCTACTTAATAGTCTTTGACGGAGAAGCATTAATGATCAAGTGTTTTCTGTGAAAAGTCATTGATTCCAGAGCTCACTTGTCAAAAGAAGGCAGAGCCTGCCAACTCTACCAACAACAAGCTTGTTTTTTTTTTCCTCATTACATCGGAGGGAATGGTGGCCTCAAGGATTATTATGATATTGGTTAAGCATCCTTGAGTGACAATGTCAAGATTTTCCTTGGGATGTGATGTGAAAATGTAGTGTATATTTCAAAAAGCGTCTGCAATTTTTGCCTGTTAGATTTTAAAGAGAATAATCTCAAATACATATATTCCTCAATGATGTTTCCTTCTCACTTCTAAGAGACATTTCCATTTCTATCAGGTCAAAAAGCTGCTTTTTAAAACTGTCTGCATAAAAAGACTGCACAGAGAGAGATTTATGATAATTCAGAGAATTATCATGAAGAACATCAAAAGATTATTATCTACAAATATGACCTCAACAAAAATTTAGTCAGTAAACCACAAAAAAACAAGGATACTGTATTTTTTGAGCTTTGCTGTATGTCCCTCTGACAGCTTTGGGTCCAACAAGAAATTCTGTCCATTTACTTCTTTCTATGAGGCCAAGATTTGCAAATTTTAAATATGCTTTTGTATAATTATTACCTATCCTTTTATGAAGCACTCTTTGACTGCTCAATACAAAAGGCTCATATTTGCACAAATCCAAGGTTTGCTATCCCAAAAACTGGAAAATAAGGTAGTTAAATATTTTGAAGTGTTATAGCCATTTTCATTTACTGGAAGCAAGCATTTGACTTCCTTCCAAATAAAATATTGTAGACAATATCTAGTTATGCGAGTAAATAACAAGCTAGTCTTATCTGACAAGTTACAATGAAATAGTGTACAGGAAAAAATCGTTTTATTAAAATGTTAATGTCTTTTCAAAACCAATGTCTAGATCAAGACCATCCACAGTGTTTGTATGACTATATCCCCAGAGAAATACTTTTTTGAAGTTCTCCACTGTAAGACACCATCATCTCCCTGCTCTAAACAAACCTAACATGATGCAAAAAAAGCTGGACACAAGAATACACACACCCCCCCACCCTCTGCTTTTCATCAATACCCACTTCTCTCACTAGTACCTAAACTGAAATCATTAAATCCCAGAGAAGAGTTTAAGAAGGAATGTGTCCCAGCTACTCCTGCTATGGCACCTGACATTTTGGTTAAGAATTGTCAAAAAATAATAAAGTTCCCAATTCTTTCTCAAGAAGCTATTAGGTTTAAACTTCAGAGCAAGTAGCAAACAGCTTCTGACCTCTACATCCTTTTTATAAAGAAAAGTAATAAAGTCATTGTCAAAGTCAAATCAAGACAGTAGCATGAAATGTCTTGCAAGCATTATGGAAATACTCAACTGTAATAAGAGACAATATGGTAATCTGCTAAAACAGAGACATAAGAGACAATGGTAATCTGCTAGATAGATGGAGAAAAAATATTTTCTGTCAAAATAGCTTTTAAAACAGAAGTATTTTCTAGACACTGACTGGTTTAAATAATTCCTTTTTCTACAAAAGTCTTACGCTTTCTTCAACTTTGAAATAAATTAAAATATGTCAGCTTCTGTTTCTCTTTCACCACACAAATAGAATAATAAAGGCTTTGGTCCTTACTCTGTATAGTCACTCTAAGCCTGTAAGTAATTTCTGTTTCTGTAAGAATACACAGTTTTGGTCAACTGAGGATGCAACTCACAGGGTAACATCATAATGTAATCAATATTGTCTGTATTGAAATAAAAAGTTTCGTTCTATCCCATGCCTTACCAGGTCATACCAAATAGCTTTAGCTTAGCCTAGTCTTTTGTCACCTGAAAAGACTCTGACAAAAGTATAGAATAGCACAAGGTCAAGAACCTAACTCTGTGAGTCAGAATCAAAAAAGGGTATCGGTAGAGTAAGTATTCTCATTTTCAGTGAGTGTTACGATAGCTGTAAAATTATGCAAGGTTTTTAGTTGGTACGTGATCTATTTTTTTCTTAATCTAGTTGACCGAAAAAAAAAATTTGGCTCAACAGCAATGTCATTTTTCACCATAAAACATATAAACTCATAACCCCCTGCCCCATGCAAGTTTAGAAAAAAACTATTTTCCATAAAGTCTTAGAAAAACAGAATCATTTAGGTTGGAAAAGACCTTTAAAATCAAAGTCCAACCATAAACTGAACACTGCCAAGTCACCACTAAACCATGTTGCTAAGCACCACATCTACACGTTTTAAATACCTCCGTGGACGGTGACTTCACCACTTCCATGGGCAGCTTGTTTAAAGACCTGATGATCCTTGTCATGAAAAGTTTTCCTAATAGCCAATCTGAACCTCCTCTTGCGCAACTTGAGGCCTTTTTCTCTTATCCTATCACTTGTTACTTGGAAGAGATCAACACTCAGCTCAGGTCTCCCGTATCCCCCTTTCTACAGACTAAATCAGTCAAGACTGATTTGGTAAGATTTGACTTTTATCCATATATGGTCTTTATTTTGCACTTGACAGTAACATTAGCATCAGGATAAAGTGGAAAATAGCTGATGCATGCTGAACTCTTTCTTTTTAAATACTGATTGAACATCATCTTTTGTCCATTTTTCAAAAAAATCACTACACAAATTGCTGGCAACCAACATTAATATTGCTGACACTGTTTGGTCTTGTTAAATTCGAGTTGTCAGGTTATGGTGATAAAAAGATACCATGACATTAAAATAAAGCATACATTAAAAAAACAAAACAAACAAAAACCCCAACCCACCACAACAACACATTTTTGCTGTTAAAAATGTGTACACTAAAATAAACACCAAAAATACCACTTGGTGTTATGTATTATTCTCTTGCATATAAATATAACAATAATTGCCAAATATTTTACCCAACAGCTCCGTATTCTCATCCAAAGACCAGCTTACTGTGGCAGGCATGTACATGACTCCCATGCAAGGACAAAATTAATTTGCTCCCTTTTCCACATAAAAATTGAATGCAGATTATTTCCACCTATTGACTATTAAATCCACATGTTATTAATCAGCTGGCTCCTTGCTAGCAGTCATAATACTTTATTTCTGGAAAAAAAAAGTACAGAGCTGGGATTCCTAATGCTATCCACTGAAATCAGCAAAGCTATCCGAATTTATTTCAGTTAAATATTTTTAACATGAGCATACAAAAATGACAAATGCATATTATAAGCATATTGACAGTGATTGCTACAATTTCATCCCACCAATAAATATCCACCCTGTTTAATCATGTGATCTATTTAAAAGAGTTTGAAGTACTTGAAACACATAAAATTTTATTTCACTTTGTTAGGTAAATTCTTATTCCTATGAACGTGAGCTCCTATGAAACTAGATATATCAGAATTCTGCCCTTAAATTAATCTTCCCTCTCAATCCAGTGACAGAGATTAACCACTGAAGTGCTGCTCACCTTCTTCCAACACAATAATAAAATGCAACTTCAGGAATTCTATATCAAAATGACATTTAAAAAAAAAAAGAAAACACCTTAGACTGAGATTAAGCAGAAATACTGGCTATTTTATTTGTGGGTATTTTTGTAACTAAACTCAGTAGATCTCTATCAATTCTGGTTTTGAATCAAGACAATGAAATTGAATATTATGTAACATTTAACTTTCTGCTCCAGAAGACACTGACAGAAGAGGCGTAAAGTCAAGAAAGAAAAGGAAGCAGTCTGAAATAGGTGTACCAATATAGTAAAGACAAGGTGTTAAGATTGTGTCTTGTAAGCAAAGCAGGGTTTGGATCATGAACCAGTGAAACAAAGTATCCATTTCAAGTCACATTACATTGGTTTTTTTCTCACTAACATGGAAAAAAAATAATTCCTCCTGTCTTTTAAAGGGTCTTTGAAAAGGAGGAATTTCAGACACAAGCTGACACATAGATCATCAGGTTTCTATTTTGATAGAACAGCATTAACAAACCATCATTTTAGGACAGCTATTCCAGGTCTAAACAAAGTTCAATATGCAGCATAGTGTCTTGTTTCTGACACCGCATTTTCTGTCAAAAGGTGTAGTAAATGCAAAGATACAGAAGAATCATTCCACCAATACAACCATCCCAAAACCCACCTACCTCTGCCTTAAGAATTTCCTGAGCCAAAGGCTGCATTCATTTTAAAAATGACAACGACTTCTTTTCCAAATCAGCAGGCCAGCAGTCACACATGTCTCAGACATGACAAGTCCGATGTTATCTTCTTCCCTCAGGCCTTACTTTTTGATCTCTTACTTCTTACACATAAGAATACTACAGCAACATAGCATTAGAAGCACGGGATGAAACGGCTCCCACAGCTCTATCCAACTCACCAAAGACTGATGAAGTAGAAATATCATATCAGAGCAGCCAGGTACTTCTGATGAGGGGAAAATACTGCAAAGTCTAAGAATGAGTTGCCATTTATTCCACACCATGCCAATCAAAAATATTTTTAAGTCCCAATAAGTCACTTCTGTAACAACATACTTTTTAAAGGGCAGAAATAACTCCACCAATAAAATTCACGAGGAATTTTGCTGAAAATTTCTACATCAAGCCATGTCCGGACGTAACTGCTAAGAAGTATTCACAAAAACCGTAGGCTGATACCAAATCATGGTAAAAACACATTGATTATTTTTTGCATCTTATTTTTTCTCCATGTACTGGTTTCTTGACACAGGCAGAATAACATTTATACAAGCCATAGGAAGCAGTTACAAATAATGCTAATATTACTCCCTTTATAGAATTTCAGACAGTTCAGTAACACTGCAAGAAGAGAAAATAAATACTGTGGTGAAATGTCTTTATCTTATTTTGCACCTATTAAAAGTCTATGCTGAAACAAACTTTGGATTGGATCTTTTACTCTTTCCAAACCTTCCTAGCCCATAGCAGAAACACCTGCCTACAGTTCTGTTCTGCTTGTAACAATGTTTTCCTGCACCCAACAGTTTCCACAAGATGCAGTTCCCCACGTATGGTGTAACCAGGCTTATTCGGACGGACAGGAAGTCATTTAGATCCAAATAGATAGATTTCTCCTAAAAGAGCAGCAATAGTAAAGCTGTTTATTAAGTTTTAAGTATCACAATGGCTCACCTTTTCTTCTGTGAAGATGGTGCATTTAAGTTGGAAAAACCCCATTAATTTAAAGGCATTGAGAATTCTTCTGTAATATACCCACGACTCAAAGAATCGCAGTATCATTATCCCAGCCTTGACTGTACATGTGTATAAGAAAGAACCATTGATCTATTAAAATTTTAATTCACCGTTTGCACAGAAATAAGTAAAAAATTAATATTTTCATTATTTTAGTATTTAAATCCAACAATCTTTTCTGATTAGGTACTGCAGTTCTTTATATTCAAGTGAGTTTCAGAAATCTCAAAAAAGCCCTCGTTTATTTAAAGAATTTTACCCAAAGCATCTTGGTGCAATACAAAAAGCTATTCATCTTAGACAGGTAGTCTTTTGGCAACTGTTAAAAGCTTAAAATTCAAGACATCAGACAAGGTGTCTAACATTAGAAGACATAAAACACAATTGCTTCTTTTAATTTACCAACTACTAGAAATACATCTGAAATAATTTTTCATTAATAAAGTCCACTAATAAAAATAACTGCATAGCCAAACGCTGTTTACAGGCTTTTATACCACATGATAGTTGGAATGAACCCTAGCTCAACCTTTTTAATAGTGCATTTTGTATCCCTTATGTTTTTGAATAAAAGTCTTCAAGCTTATTTCCCAATTATTCAGTCACAGAACCAAAAAGCTCTCAAAAAATGATATGTGCATGAGTTAATTTGGGCAATGTTTCAACCTCAGAATGAAGCAGCAAATGAGATCACTTTCTTCAGCTGCTTTTTCTTCCTCAAAAGAAGCTATCAATGATAGCTTCCTCGGCAACAAGGCACAAACACACAACATCACTGATTCAAACATCTAATCAAGGACAGATGTCTCAAGAGAGCATGAAAGCAGCCTTCTGCATTTCCAAACATGTCTTACTTCTCTACAAATAAAAATATCCCCATAACTAGGAAATTCAGAAGAATTGTCAAAGTAAAGTCATGATTTGTTTTCCAATGCATCTTTCTATACTTTAATTACAGGTTCCCTCACAGTTTGAAGAAAGGAGCAAAAACATTTGTAACAGCCATATGGAAGCATCAGAGAGCAAGAGTGTTTTTGTGGGAGATACTTTTAAAGTAGTTTTCATCCTAACTTCTAAAATACTTTAGCATTCATTAAAATGCCGAGTACCTTAACTTACAACAAATACATCAATAATATTTTCAAAGTGATTTCAGCGTGTTTTGGCACAAAGTCAGGCTTCATAACAGTTATAAAGGTCTTCTCTTAGGGATTTGGAGATCATACGTTCATATATACTCTTCTATATAACCTACACATACAGAAGTACTGTATGACCTATAAGAAATTGCATTTCCCTAGAAAATGCATCCTACATCAAGTAAAACCCTAAGAAATCGTGACTTTTTACCTTTCTTTTGCATTAAAACACATGACAATTACCTATGTGGAACAGTTTATTGAACAGATTATTGAAAACTTTTTACAGTATAGGACTAGAGTGCAACACTAATTAGTAACACTGTAATAATAGCAGTGCTAATTAATTCATCCTTTCCTAAAGCAAAATAGTATGTGCAATGCTGCTAGAATTAGCCATCTTTTCATTCCACGGTGTACATCTCAAATCAGAGAAACTCACATCGTGCTGAACATAATTCAAATATCACACCTCCCAGAACACAATAAAGTTAAGGCAAATATGAGGAGGCAAACTGACTTATCAAGATGGAATTACATGTGAGAGGATGCAGGCAGGTTCTGGCAACAAATCAGTGGGGGAAAAATTCACCTTTCGTTTTCCGTTTGCTCTTAAGCAGAAATGAGTACATTCAGATCTTGTCCCACATCCCACGAAATCAACTAAAGGATTCTCAAGGACTCAGTTCATTAGAATCTCAACACACAAGGTTCAACATAAGGTCACAGGGTCAGAATGGATATACAAGTCAAAGAGTACATATATGCCTGGGCACAAGATCCCAGTACAAAATAATCTGCAATCTGGACCAGAATGGTAGATAACCACCGTTATGTAAAATTATCTTTCAACACTAAAAATCTTTCAGGCATTCTGGATATAAAAATCTATTGTTTTTCTTTCCATGGAGACATAATTATAAAATCAGTGTTACTGAGAAAAGAACAAAGTTGACTATTTAAACAAAGCTAGTTACAGTTTCCAAAAAGACCACGTGAACATTGTAGGATCCCATGTCAGATCTTTTACTGTATCTTTTTTTCTGAGAAGTCAGCTTTACTTGGAACAATAAATCAAAGTCACTGTGACTCACTGTTCTAAATTCCACAGTTAATCATTACATGTATTTAATCAACATCAATCGTTTTCATGAGCTACAACAACTACCTGCCATCCCTCTTGAAGGACCACAAAATTCTCTGCGCAATTTTGATTCTAAAGAGTGCTACGAGCATTCTAATACTCAGAGCTTCTCATTTGCTGAGTGATGAGTAAATTTTGTTAGTCTAAAAGAATTGTTCCTTTTCTGTCATGAAGAATTAAGACAATTAACATCTCCCCATTGAAATGCAGAAGATGTACAACATCTATCCACTGGAAAGATAAGACATCAAGAGAAAACCTGCCAGATTGCACTTACACACCTTAATAAATCATTAAATGAGACCAAAGGAGATTCCTAACTACTAACAATACTAATTACAGAATTATCATCAGATAATTGAGCATTCCCTACTTAATCCTAGCTCAACTAAACATCAGTTGCCACAGAGAGACAGCATGTAATACATCCCTACCTTCATACCTTCATTGCAAAGCTGATTGTGAGAACTCTGGAGACAAAAGTTCAGGAGAAGGCAGTAGACAAATTACTGTTATTATGTGCTTGTTTGATCCATTGAGCTTGGAGCAAAAAGCTTCATCCTATTTCTGCCTATGCACCACAAGCATTTCTTCCCTTCACCACAGCAATGCAAAAATGTAGTCCAGAGGAATCTCCTCAAACTGCACATTAACAATGAAACTCCAGTCAAGCGAGTATCATCCAGATAGAGTGATTAAAAGTATAGAGTGGCATATATTCAAAACTCCCCACTTCCCCTTATGGTACAGGCTAATTCTAGCAAAATAATTAATGTAAGACAAAATAATATAGAGCATCCAAAGGAGGGCAATGAAGATGGTGAAGGGCCTTGAGGGGAAGTCATATGAGGAGTGGCTGAGGTCACTTGGTCTGTTCAGCCTGGAGGAGACTGAAGGGAGATCTCACTGCTGTTACAACTTCCTTGTGAGGGGAAGAGGTGGGGCAGGCACTGATCTCTTCTCTGTGGGGACAAGTGACAGGACTCGAGGGAATGGCCTGAAGTTGTGTCAGGGGAGGTTTATGTTGGATATCAGAAAAAGGCTCTTCACACAGAGGGTGGCTGGGCACTGGAACAGGCTCCTCAGGGCAGTGGTCACAGCACCAGCCTGACAGTTCAAGAAGCATTTGGATGACACTCAGGCACATGGTGTGACTCTTGAGGATGATCCTGTGCAGAGCTAAGGGTTGGACTCAATGATCCTTGTGGGTCCCTTCTAACTCAGCCTATTGTGTGATTCTGTGAAATGAGTAAGAACTCACCAGCTCGCTCTCCTCTTATCATCTCCATTTCTCATACTTAGGCAGAGTCATTTAAATTTCTACAAATAGCTGTATTCTCATCCCCAAAAAATCAAGCGATGCTCTGGCAGTAAAGAATGGTGCTCAAGTGTTGTTTCGAAGTTAACTAGAAGACACCATGTTCCCTTAAAACCAGGCTTATTTTTCTCTTTCTCTGCCTTTCTCGTGAGCCTCCACATTTCTCTCATCTGTCTCATCTAGAAATTGACTGATCAGAAAATTATATTTGCAAATTTAATTTCTTGTGAATCTATAACACTTAGATAGTAGCAAAACAAGTTACTAGAAATCCTACAATTGTGGACCTACTAAACTGGACTGGTTGGTTCTTTTATTTCATTGACAGGTTTGCCAATGTAACTTATATTTATTCTGCTGTTTGTAGCACAATTCCTTTATTCATAGGAAAATACTTTCAAATAAATATAGCTGGCAACAACATGCTTGGAAAGCAAATGTGCATATGCTTACTCTTCCCCCAAACAGTAGGCTAATTCATGGTCAAAAAAATCCCTTGCTGCTCTGGACACTCCTATCTCTCAATTCACTTTTTCAGAAGAACTGTACCAATGGATAACAGTTTCTTCCAGAATAAACAAGCTACCAGACATGTTTCTATTTATTTGGCAGTGTTTCTCTTCACTTAACACAATTTGCATGGCTGCAGATATGTTAGCTCTCTGGTCTTGTACCCACATACAGATTTGCTTTTATCTTTCTGATACAAGAGTATGCACTATGATTCATTATCTACTGACACCATCTGCAACAACAAGAGACATTGTGAGACATCAGCATTCTACTTAAATTCAGGTTCTTCCAAAGAGATGCAAGCTTGCAAATAAGAGCAATTAACGCTTTTAAAAATCCTGCTGTTACAATAATTTCTGTTTTCGGGTTCTTACATTCTCTAATTTTATGTCATGATTAGATATTAAAAAGAAAGTTAAATAAAATATAGGAAGCATATCCATTAACATCTTCATCAAGCCAAGAAGTTTTTTTAGGGAACTGTGTAAAGTTGAAGTTAACCAGAAAAAGTTATTTTTCAAAAATCACAGTTAACTAAATTACCAGAAATTGCTTCTATTTTTTATACATTGTGGTTCATGCATGCTGATGAAGATGATGGTATAGATCTTGCTGTGATTCTCAGCAGCCACTCTTAATTTATCTCAAGCATAGTCTTATTATAGGAGACGGCTAAATACACTTATTCCTGTTTTAACTAACTAGCACAATGATGTTAAGACAACAATCTGAATATTCTTCTTGGTCATTCCTTCCATCATTCAGCTGTGGAGTCAGCCTAGTTACATCATCCAGGCAATTGTACAAATTTTGGTCCTGAGCATCATTGCTGGCAAATTGACAGAATACAGGCAAACTAGTAAAGTACTGAACTAAGCTTTACCACTGGAGCTTTTGAGAATTGTGGCTTTTCAATCAAATGAACTGAAATTTACATTAAAAATTACTAGCTGACTGTCTGATATGTCTAGAAAGTTAGTTTAATGAAAAAAAATTGCTATGGAATGAGAAACATAAGGATCTTGCATAATTAAGGCAGCAAATGATGTTGGACTCATATCTGTCATTGGTCCAAATCTACTAGAAAAATTCCAACGCTATCATTACATCATTGCAAGCTGCTTCTTCAGCTATTATATACCTTTTTAAAAACTATAGACATACCTCTCTTTTTAATACCCAAAACAATAGTCACACATGCAATGTTAATCATAAAATCTAAGGAAATGAAATCTTGCATTTAAAGAGATGCTCAGTTCAAATTCATGACATTTAAATTATCACTTGAACAATGGATATTAAGAAAATCCAAACACATAAAAATATAAAATAGTTGGATGTTTAAAAGCAAAGTAAGTGATTCTATGCTGTTGCAAGAGCTTCTCACTATCAGCCAGATCATTGAATTTTACCTTGTACTCTGTAAAGTGTAAAATCAAACATGTTTCTTTCAAAATATTAGACAGCACAAATGCACATGGTGCAAGTTGCATAAAGACTTTTTAGTTTTAATAAAATCTTAAAGGCTTCAATTAATACAAAATGAGAAACATGTTACCATTATTTAGCCTACATAATTTCTGCATACCAAAGAAAACCAATGTTATAGACAATAAATAATGTGTGCACCCTTCTTTACTATCTTCCCAGACTAGTGACCCAAACTGGCAAAGCAATTTTCACCCACAAGTCTGAATGAATGTTGACAAAGCAGTCGGCTGGCACTTTACCACTTCTACCTTAACTAGTAGTAACACATAACTACACCCCCTCTGTTTATATAATGAGTGTAAGACAACTCTGACTTCTATGGCCTGGTCATGCACAAAAAACATCCATCGGTGAGTGAGCATTCAATCCAGTATCCTCTGAACATTGAATGAAACATAGGTCTTGATAATAATGGAAGAAGAAAGAAGATAAATTTTATAATTGTGAGTACAGGCAAAGCACAAGGCCTGAAGAACGTTCTTGTAGAATGGGAGATGGAAGGAAGCTTTAATACTGTAGTTTTTCCATCTTAAACTAGAAAAGTACACCCAGATTTTCAAAAGTGATTATAAAAATGTAAATAACAGCCCACAATTACTCTAAATTCGGAAGGGAGATATGTTCAAATCAATCATCTGCTGTATCTATGACATCAGGGGCACATTCAAGATTTCAAAAAGCCCAAAACAAGCACAGAAATTCTCAAAGCATCTGTAAGAAGAAATACAATTTATTGGTGGCTATAGATATGAAAAAAAATTTAGTGAATATTTACATAATCCAGAGGAAAGGGAAAGGCAAAACAAATAAATCACTAAGGCAAATTAGATCTCCTAAAAGAAATATTCCTGTATCTGACTGCCAGTCAATCAACATCTAACTTACCTGAGGACAGCATGGAAAATTCCAGCGTAGGTGTGTAGGGAGAGGCAAGCAAGAAACTTGTCAGTCGCAGAGTTTTCGCACCTTGATTTCAGTATCTGCTGCCAGCCACTATTTCAGAATAGCTATAAGTACTGTCATGCCAAAAAACTATTTAAGTTAGCATTTGTCAGCTTCAGGTTGCTATGGTACAAGCTAAGTGATCTCAAGTCAGCCTACAGCCTATCAGTGCTACAACCACATTGTGATGGCTGCTCACCCAACTAAAACGCAGGATTGTGGATCAATTAGAATATGACAGAAACCATTAGACTGTGATACTGGTTCAGTTTCTCCATCTTATTTCTATACAAATGTAGGAGTAGTTTTAATCAAACAGAACTTGCCAAAATAATTTTAACATCACAATTACAGTTAGAAAAAAAAGATATGCTCCTATGCTGGGGAATAGGGAGAGAGCACACTTTTGAGGACTAAATTTCATGTAGGTAGGTATCATTTAATTGACATCCACTGAAATGCTTACATGTGACAGAAGTTGTCTCATCTTCTATTGATATTTAAACTCTAACAGCTATTTAACTCCACAGCATACATTAGACAATGTTACCCTTGTTTTCAGAAAGGCTCTGAAGCAGCTCAGAAAACTGCAAGTCAAGAATAAAAGCACAAATATATAGTCCCCCAGCTTATATTCAAAGAGAATGGTATTTTTCAACAGACTATCAATCTACTCCAATGCCATTCTGGAAGGAAAACAATTTTTTGCCTTTTCATCTATTAAACATGTTGTACAAGTCTCAGAGCTGATTAATAATCCTTCCACACAAAATTCTAGCTCTGCTCACAGCCAAAATAAACACGCAAAAAATGCTAAAAGCAACACCACTGCAGGTCATCCCAAAGACGAGGATAGAACAGTTTGCTGCCAACAAAATTACAAGCAGTTATCTGGCTTATCCTCCTCAATTAGAGGCTTTTAAAACTGCTGATAGAGGATGTAAAAGGTTTTCATTTACTACTCAGATCTTTACTAAACATCTCCATGACCTTGTTTCATGCTGGCTTTTCCTAAACATAGAAGGTGACTCAACTCCATGTGTTTTTGTGCATGTACTGCAATTGCTAAACTCACTAAAGCTTTTTATCATTACTGCTTCCAGTTCACTTCCATAAGAGTGTCACAAAACAGACCTATGTGAATCACGTGTCAGAGACTGTTGGCTTTTTAAACACTATGTTTCATGGATATGCTCTGAGCAGCATTAGGCAAAGTAATGGTAATTAAGTTCCTGGCCACCAGGATCCTTTTCAATTCTGCAGTAAAAAATAAAAAACTTTTAAAAACCCCACGACATCAATTGCAAAATAACCTACGCTATCCTGCCATTTATTTCTCCAGTCTTTCCTGTTGTTTCATTACTTCCAAGTTAGCATGACAGAAAAAGGGTTAAGAAGTACACACTCACTTTCTTCACACACACTCTTTCACCTTGGCCTACTCAAGGCAGTAACATTTCTAGAAGATTATGCTTTTCCACCTGTGCTGAATTAATTTCCCTTAAAATGAACCTTTTTGCTAGCCCCTACCCTTCAAGAAAAAAAGCTTTCTTTCAGTCATATACAACCAAATTATAACAAATTCTACCCACCATTCCTTGTTTTAAAACTCTTCTACCTCATTTTCTACACCCAGTGGTTGTTATACTACAGGCAGTTTGTAAAACAGATGGTTCACACAACAACTAAATGAGAGGACCCAAGATACACCATAAATTCAGTTTGAAGTCTTGCAATCTTAATTTCACTGCAACAAGCTTTGTTAGTAAATGCTTTCATTTTAATTGTGACTATGCTGCACTAATTCAAAATCAGACAGAATGGTTGAAGCCTTGTCTCATGGACTTCAAGGTAAAGTCCTTTTGCTCTTCAAGGTAAACCCCTTCACTGTTGTGACTAAAAATTAAAATAATTGCTATGGAAAATTATCTCCTCAAATTATAATTCAGTGGGGAAATAACATGACATCACTAAACCTGAAAAATCACATTTCACAAAAAATAACTTCTTGTAAAGATGCAACTTTCATCTGGCAAAGTAAAGAGAAAGAAGGTCTTATCAGACTGTTTATCACCCTTATTCTAGGGTACTGCTGCAATATTTCTTCACATTTTATTAAAATGTTTACTATTTTTTCTCTAATTTCTATTTACACCATTGCTTCCAAAGCTGATGCACAGTAGTTGACACGTCCTCTGCAATCTTGCCTCCAAGAAAGAACACCAAGCTAACCAAACATCATGAGAAAGGTAATGAGAATCCTAGCAGCAGCATAGCACTATTTTTAAAAAAATTAAAAAGTTACAACTTAAGACATAGGTTCTATTTTCAACTATGCGTAATTGTGTTCCAATAGTCTTTATACTTTTCATTGTTACACTGTGGAAACAAGCAGCAGAGCGTGACTGCTATACTATGTGGTAGGACAGACATGATTTGGTTCTGATTGCCCTATAGGACTCTTATGAAAAGGCAGCTATAAGGACCACTTTCTATTAACCTTAATTTTTTTATGAATATTTGTCTGCTACACAAGAAAATTATAAAGACTTTTTGCTAAATCTTATTTGAGTAGACAGCTCTGCGATCCCACACCAAGGAAATGAATTGTGAAATAACCCCAAGACTTTCCCTACCTTTCCTTGCTAAAACACCAGCTCCTGACTTTTTCCCCTCCTTGTACTTACAAAATATTACTCTTCCTCAGAAGAGCTAAGATACAGAATTAAAGTTATCACACAGATTAGTCATGCATCATAGTCTTTTTCTAGTGCTGTTAAAAATAATATCAATTACACCAATAGCCTAAAGAGACAAGTGGTCTCTTGGGTAAAACTGTTGTGGGCACACAGAGACTAGCACATAGCATCAAACTTGTATATCTTCTTCACTTTAATGTCAACTTCACAAGCCTCAAAAATAAGATGGAAAAGAATTAGGAAGACAGAAGTTAGGAAGTTCAGAAGTTAAGTATAATCTCTGTTCTATGGGGTTTCCAAGAATCTTCATTCCTGCAACTTTTACCCAAAATATTATCAACAGCTCCATCAAAACATCCTTTAGAAGGATGCTCTAGAAGTCTGCTATGTAACAGTTCATTAACTGTCATTGATTTTATCTTATGAATATTTAATGACAGAGATTAGTAATATTATAAATGTACAGACCTGAAATTAGGACATCTTAAGATGGCTATCATTATATCAAACAATAAAAAAAAAAATCTCTTTTTTCTCACTAATTGGAAAAGAAATTTTCAAACTACCTCAAAATGCTAATTCTGGCACAGTATGAGTAATTGCAATTCTATGTCAAACACTAAGTCTACATTTGATCTAAAAATATTCATCTTAGGTCTGATTCCAGTCAGCAGAGTCACTCATAGTTTTACAGTCAACATGGTAGGTTCAGAGTTTATTCAAGTAGTTCTTAAAGTAGTTCACATGGTTCTATCTTCTATTATGAAAAGAACCATAAATGTATACAAAAAAATTTCATTCCTTATCCCACATCCATTAAATGCCTCAGAGGATTCCAGGCCACCTCCTCACACGTGAAAGTAAAAGCTGAAGGATAAAAAGCAAGGACTGATTTTATCTCAAGGTTATGGAAACATCATTAAACCATAAAATCACACTGTCAAAAATTTATCTTGACATTAGAAAATGTCCCAGTGGAGTTAAAGCTTTAACACGTAATTAACTGCAGATAATTCTGTTTAATACTGAGGATCAGAATTTTAAAACAGTCACAACCTTGATAAATGGCATGTTAAATAAACTGAAGCTTCCGAAAAGTGATCAGATAACAAGAATGAGAAAATTCAACTCCAGCTCAAAAGATAGTTGATACAAAAGCAAATTGTCTAGTAAGGACAAGGCAACGTTGTCAGAAAGTAGGTACATTACCCTTCCAAAACACTTCCCTACCCAGTACAGCTTCCCCCC
>VXBA01004874.1:93708-142104 GCA_013399895.1 Serilophus lunatus | reverse complement strand
AGGTGTCATGCAAACTGAAAACACACTGAGGTTCTTTTCACATTGAAAGAAATTACAAGATTTCATTTCATTTACAATGGGTAATTTCTACAGGTTTGCACTAAGGGAGGCTCTCTGCCTATTAAGCATCACAAGCAAGTGAATAAAGTAATAAATAAGTTTCACAAAAACCAGAGCAGTGGCCAGCAGACAAGGAGGACTGTTTAAAAGAGCTTCTGAGAAGCTCTTTTGACCTAAATCAAGTTGGAGATTTTCCAAGAACTATCTGGTATTTAGTCATCTCACTGCAGGACCATTTTTCTCTTTTTTTTTTTGGCAGTCTGCTTATTTTCCTTCTTGAAGATTCAGCATCAAACAGAATACAAAATGACCTTTGACTGGATCTTTTTGTAGCATGCAATGAAAGAACTGATCCAAAAAAGTTCAACGTTCGAATAAGCATCTACTGAACTTCAAAGGAATGTTGGAAGAGGTTGGGAAAACAAGATTACATCTTGAAGTCATGTATCTGTAGTATTTCTTTATTCCATGACCACAAGAGAAGTCATCACAGCTGGTCTTTTTTAGTTATACTACAGAGAAGAGACCACAAAATTCTTATCACAGACTTTATAGTTTCCAAAGCCTTAAATTTTACCTGCTGACAATAAGCATCCCATTCAGCTTAAGAAAAAAAAAATTCTATGAGAATGGCAAAAAATGCCTGCTGCTACCTCACTAGAGATAGGGCCATATTAAATTCATATTTTAATATAATATCACACTTATAACATGCTCATCTAACAAAGTGGGAAGGTTGTAAAATGCCACATGGAAAATTAGAAAGTGACAATGAAGTCTTCCTAAAAGCTTCATGCTTGACTGAACTATGAATGAGATGCTAATTTTACACTCCTGTAAGGCACATGGATGCATCTAGTCAACAGCTCCTTTCTCCCAATGAACTTACTTGTTCAGTAAGACTCTTCTATTTCTTCTGTCAAGTCTTTTTATTATTAGTGATATGAAGTATGTGTAAACATGATGGGTTTGTCACTTGATCTTTATTTTCCTACAGCAGACTATCACAGACTCAGCAGAACAAGGAAAAGAAGGAAACAAGACCTGAGACTGAGAGCCTCAGAATTGCCAGAAGGTGGTGGGGGTGGGGAAGAAGCCAACAAGAACTTAAAAACTCAGTACTTTGAAGTACATTCAATACGATAGGGACAAATTCACAGTCAACATATGGAATACACTGAGTTAAAAGTGTCTTTGTGATATCAAAGATATAGTGGAGCAAATGTTGTCATTAACAGGAGCATTTCCAGTTCCCCAGTTAACAAGATATGTAGCTGGGATGTCTTGACTTTCACTCCACCCTTGATGGTCACATAAGTGACCTTGGTAAAATACATGGCAGGGAAGAGATGGTGCAAACACGTGCAGATGCTGTGCATTGTGTGTACATAATACATTTTAAAAGCTTCTGTATTTTCTTCATCAGTGCTCCAATATGTTTAGCAATCATCACACTGCTTCTGTAAAGCCACTGTGCCCAGTCTGCATCAAACTTTTATCACATAGAAGAGAGAAATATTTGTAAAGAATTTCTTACAAGCTCTGACTCAGTTCAAATTGGTCAGGCAGTGATCGTCTTCTGATAGTCAATTTTATCTTCAGCAGTACAAATTCTCTACACCAGATGACACAATATGTATATTTCATGTGAAATGCTCTTGATAAAGTTCAGGCCAAAACCAGTGTGCCAACAGAAGACAGTGAAACAGTCTGAGTAGAGACTAGGTAGTGCATAAGGTTTTTATCTGAGTCCTTTTGACTTTGTGTATTTCAAACTGTGTGGTTTTTCAGGTAAAATTGCAACTTTACATCACAGTAGTCTAATCACAAATAGAAAAGAAAAAATCCAGAAAAACACCACAGTTGATTATATTTTTCCTACTTCTTCTGTCCATAGTAAAAAAAAAAGATTCCATTTCTTAAAAATGTAAAAAAAATTCATATATAGCATCTTTCTTTTTTTTTAAAGAGTTTCTTCCTTTTATTTATATCAAAAGAAAAAAATGTGAGCTTGACTTCAGTGAAAAACACTTATTAAAACAACTAAAACCTGCATAAGTTAAATCTTATAGTAGATTTTATTGATCTGATAGAAAACAAAAAAAATTAAATGGAGTTAAAACTGAGTATTGTCTATATAAAGTATTTCTAGTGGCATTACTCAGATTTAGCTTTCTAAATTGAAAGTGATAAAATACAGCAAAAGCCTACAATATTTATTTAGCAACATAATAAATATTTTACATACTGTGGAAACTAATTTCAAATATTTTGCATGTAGACTTTTAGAACAGATAATCCATAATAATTTATGAGTTGTCAAGCAATCAGATTTTAACACTTACTTTTGAGAAGATCTGAAAAAAGTCAATTCCAGGTGGCAATTGAGACTCATCCTGGATCTCAGTTTTCAAATACAGTTTTAATGTCTGTGCAAGGTGCCTGAGGCCATCTTTCATTTCTTCGCTTAACCGTTCAATATCTTAAGGGGAAAGAAAAAAAAATGGACACCATGTCATCAACACCAATATTCTGAAAATGTCCGATAGCAGCCATAGAGTCTAGACATTTCTAGTCCCAGAATTAATCTTGACAGAGGGCAATTTTGACAGAGGGCAGACATTTCTCATTTTTTGTGAGAGTTACCTATCAACACACAGTAGTTTACCAGGTTGCTCCTCCCAAATCACATAAATACAATAGCAAATTAAAGATCAAAAGCTGATAAATAAAGGAGATGTGCAAGCAGATGTAAGACATAAAAAAATCAGACATCTGGGTTTGTAACATCAACCACATTAAAAAAGTTCTTGAAACTTTATGCAGCAGTATGTATTTTTGTACTTTATTCTCCACGCGTGTCAGAAACTCTTTATGCTAGCAGATGAAACAGAAAAGTTTTAGAGACAGAGTTCTGTACACAGCAGCTAGTAAACAGTAAATATGAAAGAATATTAAGTGATTTTTGCTTTATTATAAAGTGCCATTATTCCTGTTTTACACATAGAAATCCTGAAGCAGAAACAGTGCCTTATTTTCTAATTAAGTAATTATGCATGCATCAGGTCTTTGAGAACACAGAAAGTGAAACTCTGATGATGCCCTCACAAGTTCAATACCCGACTACCTGCTTCATATTTTCTTTTTCCTGCCAGTTAGTACAATATAAATTAGATATAAATGAAGAATGTGAAGGCGATTAGATTCAAGAACCAGTCTTTAACAAAAGGTAGGGATTTATTATGCACTACGAATCAATTTTATGCCTGCATAATCGTGAATTGTTATTTTATTATAAATATCTATTCTTAACGGGAATGGAAATAACCTTTTACCAAGAAAGGTTCTTTCTTTTACTTTAGATCCAAACTCACAGGCCTCTTAGAAGGACAATTCAAGATTTGTATTACACTCTAAAGCTAACTCTTAGTCACTTTCTTAAAAAGATGTTTCAATCAAAGCAGATGTCATTGAGTCTAGTTAAACAGGAGTCTGGTATGTATGATGCTTGGGCTTCTACACTCTACTCCACCTGCTGTCCCTCTGCTTGAAGGTACTGGCTGTTTTGCCAGTTCTAGATTAGTTATCACAGTTTCCATTTCACACACAAGTGAGCTGCTTTAACAATCTTCTATGAACCACCACTGGCAGAGCACTGGCTTACTAAAACAAGAACTGATGATTAGCTACTAGCCAGTGGAACCAGCTGTAATTTGCCAACTCTCCAGTTCTGTTTAGACTTTCTCTGCAGCCACTGAGGATCACTCTGCTTAGCTGAACAATGCAGTCCTACCGGTACACCATATTATGGCAGATGCAGCTTTTAATGGCACATACTGAGTTCAGGAAGCACCTATGTTATCCACTGTATATTGTTTTCATTTTAGCATAAAGTAACCCTTTCCAAGACCTGCTCTCCTTCCAATGGTCAGTCATTGCTGCTGAAATGCTACCTACAAGCCATGCCTGGGATGACTCTGCAACATGTTGAACAAGCAGCAACTCCAGAGAAGTCTTAAGGTCTGTCTCTACTAATGTTAGGGAAGGAGAGATATACTTCTCCCAGACCAATCATATTCAACTCCTCACTAAGGTCAAACCAGTTAATATTAAGAATGCTGAGATATGCCACTCCACACCTAGCACAAAGACGATTTACTCAAATTAATTGCCTTTTTATAGCTGTCCACAGCTAGGGTGATTTTGCAAGCATGAATGAATGTAAATGTTAGAAATCCAGACATGTCTGCTCTTCAAAATGTACAAAAAATCCCCAGTATGGAAAAGTATAGTATTTATGAAGACTCTGTCTTCAAGAAAAGCAGAAAATTTTTAGATGACTGTAAAAAATCAAGTTTAAAAATACAAAAGAAAAATCATAAACATATACTTGCATTTCTTATGTACTATTCCTTAGAAACTAAAATTGCTTATTTTCTTCAAATGCAATTGTTTACCTTAAACTATCTGACATATATTGGAAAATGTATTATAACAAAGACAAAAAAGCATGATTTCACTAGTAGCAAACAAAACACTACTAGAATGGAAAAGAGGGATTGTAAAAGCAGCATGTTACAAATGGACACTGCAGCTTATGACAGATGTGAAAATGAATACCAAAACCAAGTGGAACTCAGGGAAAACTGGGATATGGGAGCAGAATGCAATTATCCATATTGGAATCTGTCCAGGATATCAGAGCTAATGATCCAGCAAAAAGTCCCATGGGATCCTTAAATGGTAAATGATCAAGACCTGGTTTTCACAGCCTACAAGAGGTCAAGGCCGAAAGCAAAATTACATTAAATTTGTGAATGGTTTTGCTTTTTGTTTTTAAGAAACGTTTTTAATTGTTTAAGAATCCTTATGTGGGAGACAAAATGCTAGAAACGGCCTGTGGAATAATTATGCAACTCTGATACTGATACAAGTAAAGTAGCAGAATGTCTGCCCACAGAACAGCACACAAACTCTTTTTTGCATTCTGAATCTTGGTAAGTAAAAACAAAGGTGATTTCTGAATTACTCTAACATACAGAGAGCCTGTAGTTAAGGAAGGAATTGTCCTAAAACAGACGAGAACTAGCAAAAGTAGCAATGCATACAGATACCCCTTCTACCTTAATCTGAGTTTCAGGGTATGCAATGAATTTGAAGGAACAATGGAGATGGGAACAGAACTTTTAAAAGGGATAGATGTCTGCATATGTTTTGTGGGTTTTTTATGTATTACATATTTCATCAAATATTCAATAAGCGTACAAGACTTAATATGATTCTATTCAGTTTATATGTCTCGCCAAAAAGCAACCAACTGTACAAAGTAATGTTGAAAAGTAATAGTGTAAAGCAGACTGAGACAGCATAGTGACAATAAAAATTGTCAAATACTTTGGACTTCTAGGTGGGGGGCAAGGTGGAAAGAAACAAACAAGAAGAAGTAACAATTAGAATCCTGTCATATTTCTATTTAGTGTTGAAACACTATCTTCTATTACAAAGATGCTTCCTAGGAATTTTTTCTCCTTCAGAAGATTATTCTTTCAGAAGATTACAGCATGTATTTTTAGTTCACATGATTGCTTTCAAAGAAATCTCTTCACTATATATTTAGGCCTCTAATGAATATGCATGTCTGACCTTCCTATAGATTCTACTAAGCATCAAGAAAAAGGACATCTTTATCAACACCATCTGTAAATTGCGCAGCAAAGGGGAAAAGTGTTACACATTAACAGTAGCTTTTGGAGGATACAGAGCATCAGCTACTAGAAGTTGTCAAATCAACTCAAAACATTCTTAGCCTATTTTAACTGCAAAACCATATAGACCATGTATTCACTCCAAAAAGGAATCCAGGAAAACAACAAAAGTGCAGTCAGCCAAAACATTTATGTAAGATTATGCGTAGACCCTTTGTACTGTACTCTGTTAACTATCAACTTCAGTTAATGTCCTGATCACCTTGCGATGGAGTTAAGAAGATTATACAGGAATTTTTATTAAAACTCTTAGAGTAAATAGAGATAAAACACTAAATGGGGATCTCTCATCTGCCTCCTCCTAAACTAACTGGCTATGGATCAGTTGTTTTCATATCAGTGAGAGGATAATCATCCCATCTGTATCACAGGCCATATCAGTATTTCCTTCAGAATGAAAATTTTAGTAGAAGCTTCTAGTCATTCTACAGATTTCTAGACCATTTTTCTCCAGGCAGCTTACCACACTATTCCCTTTGTCTCCAGTAAAGTCAAGGAAAGCTGAGATCATCTCCTGAAGGATACTGTGAAACTTCAGTTTTTATGGAATGATAAGTTACACAAAAAACTTTGCTTACACTAGAGACAAATGCTATAGAAGTGATCAGTATTTAATTTTTAGAGAGGAAAATTTCCTCCAGTTCTTCCTGTGCCACTCTGCAATCAGCCATTGGTACAATAAAGATTGTTTGCCTCGGAACCCAGCAGTGCCAGAAGCACAGAAGTCCATAGTTTTCATCATTATAACTTCATTTGAAGCTTTTGTTCTCCATAAAACTTTGTTACATGATTTGAGAATATCCATTGCAGAAAATCACAATGTTTTAAACAACTGAAATTTAATCCATTTTAATTTGCTGCCTTATTAAAGTCCTTTGCACTTGCAGTCTGGGAGAAGGCAGCAGAATGTCAGGAAGTAAAACGTGTACTGTGTACTGCAATTTTTACATTTATGTGGGTTTTATTTCTAACTAATTATACCAATAGATCAAGATGTTTTATAGTCAAAGCATTGAAAAATTCTTTGGAAGATACTGAGGCAATCAAAATATTCACGTTACTCTCCAGAAAATCTCTCTGAACAAGATACAAGAATGAACCAAGGATATATTTCTTCTTTTCCAAGTCTTTAAGATGCGACAAAACCTGGAAAAAATGTTTTCTATTTCAATTCTGCTCTGATGAGAGATTTTAATAAGCATCCTTTTCTACCCAAGCAGTTGAAACTTGTGAAACCACAAAAGTAATAACTTCATAATTTTCATCTTATTTTAATCCATTGTCAAGTCACATAGAAGAAAGACATATACATATCTCTTGTAAATTTTAGATTTTCCTTTTTCTGGAAGACATTTTGAAGCTTTATGCAACAGTACATAGGTATGAAAAAATAAATCTCAATGTAAAAATATACAGATTTTTGTACATGTATATAAAAGTATTGAGACTGTATGTAGCAAGGCAGACATTAGGTAAATTAAAAACTGAGCAGGCAAAAGGTGCACAGTAAAATGAGAAAAAACACTAAAAAAATTAAAGAAAAAAAAAGAGGTCGAAGTTCTGCTTAAGAAGACATTTTTCACTTGATCCTTTAAAAATCTGTTCTTCCTCACAGAGGTTTTTGCAAGTTTTGTCTTTGATTCTGTCATTCTTCAGAAGGCAAGCTGCAAGAAAATCAGATGGTCATTCTGTAAAGCAGACCTTGGAAGTGAAATATGGCTAGCAATTACTTACTTGACTGAAGATCAGAAAAAGAGTAGAGTTTCTCAGAAAGGCATACTGATTGCCTGAGCTGTAGAGAAAAAGAGATAATTAACACTTACATATGTTTTCTCTTGAAAACATACTGAAAGATTGATTATTCCATGTGATATACTCATAAGATAATTAGATAAGGTTAACGGCATCAACATAAATCTAGTACCATGCATAAATTATTCTAAAACACCTAATTTTTTTGTTGTTGTAGTAACACTTTCTAATAATTTTAATTCTTTTTAACACTTAGGCAGCTTATCTTTAGTAATTTGCTTTGGCCCTTCACAGTATAATTGAAATCAGTCTATAAGGTTTGCAGTTTCAGATTTCATGTGACTAATTAATGCACAGCATTGCTAGGTACATATTCACCCTTTAAAAACCATGGTGCACAAACTCTTCCCAACAACATATAAGAAATCATATTTTATCACCTTAGACCACAAGAAATGTACACATTTTTATCCAAGACAGAGAGCATCATGGAAAGCTTAGCAAAAAAATGAGTAAATCCCTTTTGATTTACAATCTCACACAGTCATAAGCCGCTTAGCCTAACAGAAAATTTAGTCCACATAAAGTAATCAAACTGTGGGAATCAAAATCAAACACTCAGGAATTTAAAAAGATTTTAGAAAAATGAAAAAAAAAATAGTAACGGATATTAAGAGAACGCAACATGCCCTCTAAGGAAAGGGGTAAGAGTGCTGCTGACCTCACCGCTCATTCAAGTAAGGCTGAATGAGGTTTCCCATGAAATTTATAGAAAAGCACCTATACCTCCAATAGTATTGAAGCAAAAACAGTGTCTCCCTATCCTTTCCTTCCAGGCAGAAATAAGTTTGAAATGCTACCATATCATCACAGAAGAAATATGCCAATAAACAGGTCTCCTGAGCTTAATTATGTCCACTTTGGCAACTCTTAATCCTTTCAGCATTTCTGCAAATTAGTCAGTAACCTTGCAGCAATATGCAGTCCAATTTTCAGCAATCCCAGTCACTTTAGTCTTCTAGTTTTTAATCACATTAAAGATGTAAAGTGAGAAAGTATTTATGATCTAAAAGAAAGTCACTTACTAGTTTAAAAACAATCCTGCCAGCAAGTCTGACTGAGTCTGGAGGAAAATTAGGCTCCATGCTCTTAAGACATCTGCATTCCTGCTTGTGGTCCAGCCAAGCTTCTTTCTATTAGGATTTTTTTTTAAAGGAAGAAAAAGAAGAATATGCATGTTACGTTATATAACATGTATCCTATTTTTTTAAATATATATACCCAAATATTTTACGTATATAGTTATTTATAGTTATATATGCACACAAACATACACAAAGCTGAAAGTCAGCTCCAAAGGACCAGGACACTGATCCCGGCAGCCTCCAACACAGGCAACCCTGGATGTCAACTGCCAAAGAAAGAGCAGTACACATGCTTTAGCAGCATAGTCTAAGAATGGGGCTAAAGCATAAGTGTTATGGAAAACAACAGTCTAGGTTATCCACCCAAACCAAGCCCATCATGCCACTTCCTGCTCCAATGCAATTAATTGTGTAACTGATACTACAGACATTGGAGCTACAGCGGCGCAGGTTCAGGACACAACAGTATCACCATTATGCCACCTCCAAATTTAACTTTGGGAAAATCTAAGAGAACCACAAAAAAACCCATGCACAGTCCAGTTCTTTGCAAATACAAACCATCCTTCTGTCTCCTTCATACTGCTGTCTGACAATATTGTACCATATACAAACACTGTGCCTGATGCCGTTAGGGCGCAAAAGGAGAAAGTGAAGATAGAATGAAAACTGCACTGAAACTTAAAGAAACACCTCCATTTTTTGCCCCATGACATGTTCCTGCTATACAAAACATTTCCTTTGTATTTATGCACCATGCTATAAATTGCATCATCAGCTTAGTTCAAATCAGTATCACCATTCCAGCCATCTGAAATTTTTATTAGATAAAACAAAAGAGCTCTGATTCTCATTTTGCTGTGGCAAGAAGCAGCAGCAGCATGTATCTGCATACTTCACCAGATTGGAGAGAACTAGAAAGGATGCTAACCAGCATACACAACACTCTAGGCACTTGTTCCCACTGCATTCAAAACTTCAGAGACCTTTGGGAGTCTATTCACTTTACTAAATGCAGCTGCTCCAAATCAATGGTCAAGTTTTCAAAGCTGCAAAAACTATCCTCAAAGATTCCTAAACTGAGGAGGCATTAATGCCCATGGCTGGGAGGACTGGTGATAACATCTTCACAGTTCAGACCAGGAGTGGTCACTGAAACCAAAATAGAAGATGCAACCAAAAATATTTTAGTTGAATATACTACCTGCAATTTCTGTTTCATGGGCCACTTTAATTAAAGTAGCACACAGAGACTAATATTTCCACAGAAGAGAAGAAATAGTATGACAAGATAGAGGAAAGCTGCTATATATTGAAATATGTCTCTCTTTTTTCCTCTTACTCATTGTTTCTTACAGATTACTGTAGAAGAGCAACAAGAATGAGTATTCAGCTAAAGAAACATGCTCAAAGAGACAATTCTTAACCATCTTTTTTCCTTGCCTTCCCTCTTTACACGCAGAAAATCGTTATAAAATTTACAAAAACTCCAAGTCTGTCTCATTAACATACTACATATTTACACATTTTATTTGCATACAGTTTATATTTGAAACCACACAGCTGTTTCAAATAGTTTTAAAAGCCAGTTAAAAGAAAAGAGGACAATAAAAATTTGCTACAATGACAAAAATTTGGAATAACCAAGAGATTCTGAAGGTGACATTTTCTTATAGATATGCAGTTAAGAGGAAAAAAAATGAACTCAGAAAATCAGCTTCTGTTAGGTAACTGCCATGGAGAAAATGATAAAATGTCTAATATAGGAGAAATTACAGGTTCAGCATTAAAAAAAGAAATAGCAGAGTTATGTGCAAGGGCACATCACATCTATAGATATTGACATGCTAGTTATAAAGATACCAAAGGCAATCGTACCATTTCCTTCCTAAGCTGCATTTAAGTGGGGGAATTGTTTCAGGTTACTAGGTTTCAGCCTCAGTAGCATTTATTCTATTTCATTCAGGACTTTTTTCCCCCTGTGCTTACACATAATAAATTAATTGGACTTTTTATTTCTTTCAGGTACATTAGAGATTTGTGATTTCATTTTCTTTACCCATAACTCTACAAGGAGAAAAAATGACACCAAGAAGGCATTAATCCAAATACAGTTAGTGCTACATGCTGTCCGACAAATAAAAGTTAAGTATTTATTGCTGAATAGAATTATCCTTGTCTAGAAGAAACAAGGTCATGATTGTAAATGTCCAGACATCATTCTGGGTAATTGGCATTTTTATCCCACTTAAAACTAAAAATATTCTTTGGAGTAAGCCTTTATTTGTCAAATTTTTTCCTCTACATAAACGTTGCACAAAATTTTAAACATGCTAGAGGTGACATCAAAATGATTAATAGTTTATCCAACCATTAAAGCCCTAATGAGATGAAATAAGATGTACCACATACCATATACCATGTTGCTTCAAGTTGCAGTCTCATGTGGTAAGAACAGTACGAACACATGCCTTCCATGAAACAGCACTTCAGCCAAAACCAATGCCAAAAAGGAATTAGTTTGATTCCTCTGTAGAAGGAATTGGAATGGGGACTGCCATTCACTTCCTCCCAACTGGTCAGGGAGAGAACGGAAAGCTCCAAATGCCTTAAGTACAATGAAATTCAACAATATTTCTTCTCACTACCAATACAATGATACAAATTACAGAATATGAAACCATGAAGACTTATGACCCTAGAGAGACTTATTTGAAAGCCAGTCTCCAGCAGTACTTATTGGCTGGGCTCACGTTAGTCCCACAGTTCTTTGCGGGAGGGTTTTCTTAATTCTGCGTATTCTGGCTTTCAGTCAGGGTTTTTATATTCCAGATCCAGCATGAGTATAAATACTGTAATGCAGAAGCATGGCCATCTGGTATGACCCTTCTCCTCCACACCAGGGAGGGTCTTTTCAGTTTTGCAATAGATTTCTTTTCCCCCTATTAAAAATGCACTCTAAAAGAAGGAGGCAAAGAAAAGCAACTGAACAGTGCACAGCAGTATAAAGCCTTCCTTCTCTAGGCCTGACTACACTCAGTAACTCAGTAAGAATATCCCTCTCTTTATCTCCTCTCAAAACATTGTCTCTCATTCAAGCTTAATGTATCCCAAGCACAAATCCTCAGACTTTACCCAAGTGAAAAGGGTCAGTTCCCACATGGCTTAGGAGACAGTGCAGCACATTGCTGTTTACTGATAATAGATTGAGTCTGCTCACTGAACCAGCACTACACCAACTCTAATACCTCACTGGGCAGCCCAGGCACAGGTTCACCTCCTGCTGGCTCAGGGCATTGCCAAAAAGACCACTTCCACATGCCTGCAATGTCTTGAATATTTTTAGATGAGCTATTCTGCTAATGTGCATCCATTCTTTCACAAACATATGCTACCACTGCCTCCCAACAGTGCCTAAGCCTATGAAAGATCCTAAATCAACGTTTATGAAACAAAGGTTTCCCTTGTCTCCTATGCAAGATCAAACACATTGAATGATTCCTGCGGATTAACACGCTAATGAAAAGTATTTAAATACTAGAGCTCATTTAAAATAAAAATCAAGGGAGGTTACTTTTCGATTGGAAGGTTTTAATTTGTTAAGAGGAAATAATATGCAATTTACGAAAGTGTTCAAATTTTTACAGAATTACTTTTTTATTATTAAGACATTTCACTTTTATTACATTATTTCAACAATGTTGGATAATGTCACACTCTGAATTCTGCCTGAAATTATGCTCCCATTTGTCAGGAATTATCATCTATATCAATGGTCCACAATCTATGAGACACATCATATTAATAAACACTGCCAGGGGAGATCACAGCATTATGAGGATTGTGAGGAGCAGGAGACATGGTAACTCTGCATTTGAAGAGACACACCACCAACATAACACTGCTGGAAGGCAGACAGCCCCACGAAACTAGGCATCAACAAGTGAGAAAGGGCCTAAACAGACAAATGCCCAATAGAGGCAAAAGTCAATGAGATACGACTGGGAAAAAAAATTAAAAGCAAAAATTCTATGTATACTTGATCCCAAAATCAGAATTCAGTTGAAAAAGTCAATCTAAAGGATCTCTTGTGAAAAATCCTCATTTCTAACATTTTTTAAAGTAACCAAAGTAGTAAAAGTGAAATCAGTTTGCTTCAACTTCCCTGAGAAAAATACCAGTAATTTGTAGACATTTACAGGTTTAAAAATGGCTGCATTTACTTAAGATTCCTTCACAAAGTCCACCTTTATCCTAAACCTACTTCAGCTACTGAGATCAACTTTTTTTAAATCATATTTTTACATAAGTTATTATTTCATTTAATGTGTTAACCGTAAAACTCTAGAAAACTGACATATTTTAATCCTAAATGTTTTGAGTTGTAGTGTTCACTTAACACATATCAAAAAATAATCAAATCGTTCTGCGACTAAGTCTAAACTGCAAATACATCTGCATGATTTTCATTTCAAAATTACTGATATTTATAAAACTAGTCTTGTTCTGCCAGTATTCAATTTTTTTAAATGTGCCAACTACATTTTCATTCACTACCCTGCTGTTTATTTGTTGACCAATTAGTTCAATTAGAAGTGCACATATTAATGAATTGCACTAAAGCTACAGAGGCCAAGTAGGGCACAAAGCATTTGGTTTAGCTTTTCTAACAGCTGCTATAAAACCAGAGCTGCATAATAGTTTAGCTACCTTGTTAGAATAAATAGGAATTAGAGGACAGGTCTTAAGAGCAAAGAGATCTGGCTGGTATCGGTTTTATCTTAATCATCATTCCAGAGTCTCATCAAACCAAATAAATTCACTGTTTTGACTAAAAAATAACTCTTTTTTTCTGTTATTCTTCATTGCTACCTAATATCACAGGATATTATATAATATTAATTCAATATTAATTTATTTATGTTAACAGTTCAAGACATTATGTAACTGAAAATACACAGCAGATTGCTTAGTCTGTCTCACTGAAATCAGTACTTACAACTGTGGACACCTTCAAGCTCACAAACCCCAGAGCTGGAAGCACAAGGTAAAAATACACAAGATGGCTTCAGGCTATCCTTATGAATCACTGAAGCACATTCACAGAGCTGTGTTCCCCAAGGAGGAAGCCCCATTTCCTACATTCATTGCCTCTACACCTAAGTTGGAACAGGCTGTTGCATTACCCCTTGCAAATTTGTTTGTACAGGTCAGTGCCAGCATAGTCTCATTTCACATTAGAGACCTGCCAACAGCAGCTTTACCAATGGCTCTCCTGGAATATTTTTTAAACTTACCTCACAAATACTCTGGTCTTTCATATTCTTTACAGCCTTATTTTCTTTATGATATCCCATAATAAATCTCCCTGTGGCATTATTATTCCTGCTACAGTAAGCACCTAATGTATGTTGAACACATTTGCCATACAATGAATCAAAATGACATATCTTCCTCCTTTCCCTCTCCATATGTTTTAATCCCCAAAAGAACAGGTTTCTGGCATGTTGAGAATGCTACAGATTATACTAAGGTAGAACTGTTTATAGAAGCACGTGATATGTGAAAAGACCAGCCCTGAGGAGAAAGATTTGGGTGTGTTTGTTGATGAGATGCTCAACATGATTCAGCAATGTGCAATTGCAGCCCAGAAAGCCAACTGTATCTTGGGCTGCATCAAAAGCAGTGTGACCAGCATGCTGAGGGAGGGAGAATATCCCCCTCTATCTGCTCCTGTGAGATCCCACCTGGTGTAATGCATCCAGGTCTGGAGTCCCCAGCATAAGGACACAGACCTGCTGAAGTAAGTCCAAAGTAAAGCCACCAAGATGGTCAGAGGGGTGGAGCACCTCTCCTATGGAAACAGAGAGTTGGGGTTATTCAGCCTGGAGAACAGAAGGCTTCAGGAAGACCTTATTGCATCTTCCATTACATGAAGGGGGGCTACAAGAAAGCTGGAGAGGGACTATTTACAAAGGCATGTAGTGACGGCACAAGAAGTAGTGGCTTCAAACCAAAAGAGTAAAATTAGATTAGACATTAGGAAGAACTTGAATGTGAGGGTGATGAGGCACTGGAACAGACTGCCCAGAGAAGCTGTGGATGCCCCATCCCTGGAGGTGTTCAAGGCCAGGTTGGATGGGACTTTGAGTAACCTGCCCACAGCAGAGGAGTTGAAACTACATGATCTTTAAGGTGCCTTCCAGCTCAAACTATTCTATGATGCTTCCATTCTATGATCATTTGAATGTCAAGGACTTAACTTCAAAAGTTAAAAACATGTCATGCATGTACATTTAGTAGAGCATCACTACTAGTCTGTTTGGATCAGTAGTTGCTTTTCTTCATTTTTCTCTATTTAGCTGGGGGGTGGGAGGGAACAACCACCACACCACACACAAAAAAAAAATCACACTACAAAGCTAAGAGAAATAATTTAACAATTCAAATGTTCTGAAAGGCAACCTTCAAGTTTCAAAACCTTTGTGTCTGCTTCTCTGCTGTGTTTGACTTTATACAGTCATTTACCCCTTGCATGTTAAACACTATCAAGTCCTGCTAATTCTGCACACACACTTAAGTGACAAAAGCCAAATATAAAAGCTAAGACTTTTGGTCTGAACACCTTCAAGAACTATTTCATAGGATCGAATCACATAAAAGTCAGGTTGGAAGGGATCTGTGGAGATCTCCAGTTGCAAAGCAGGGTCAGCTCTGGGGTCAGACCCAGCTCAGAGCTTCATCCAGTAGGGTCTCGAAACCCTCAAAGCATTCAGACGACACAAACGCCCTGGCCAGCCTGTTCCACCTCTTGCACGTCCTCAACACTTTTCCTTATATTCCATGTGGATCTCTAGCCTTTCAACTTAAGCCTGTCATCACTTGTCTCTCCTGCCATGCACCATTGTGAAGAGCCTGCCGCCATCTCTTTGAAATGCAGTTTCGTTCAAGGTCTTCTCTTCTCAGCACATTCTTGACCCTTATTTCCTCTGAAAAAAACTGGAATTTATAATTTATCACTGTAAAAGGTATTCTTGAAATGCCAATTATTTTACTGCAAAATTCACTTACAGCTTTCAGTCTTCAGATAGACAAGCTGAAGAGTTATTCCCCCACCTTTCACCAAGCACAGTCAAATATCTCACATTTCAACTTAATTTTGCCTATTGCACTGATTACAATTTTATATTTGTAACTATAAAAATATTCAAATAAATCAAGATGGGATGTTTACACACCCTGTCCAGAACCACAAGTAACAAACTGCAATGTGGAGTTATGACAACGTGCAAAATGGATGGAGACCTCATAAGTAAAGTATTCAAGTGCCTGTTTTCTTACAGCTTTATAGCTGTTATTTTTCATCTTACCTGACAAGATTTACCACAGTATTTAGCAACCTTGCACTGAGAGCATCTGTGCAGATGTTCATTCCTGTTTAGAAAAAAAAAAAGGAAAAGAGGTCATAAATACAAATGGAGTTATGTATTTATTCTTCTTACACAACTAGCAATTTTCAAACATCCACTGCAAGAAAATACCTGAAAAGAATAGTCTCAAACACACTGTTACATGGGAAGAAATTGTGTATGGCTATATTCAAATCTATATTCACTATCCTTTACTTATGTCACTCAGCACCTCTGGGGCCACTTTGGATCAAGAGTAAAGTTATCAAATGTGCTTTTGTCACGTAGCTATAATAGCTATAATGCTGAGTTTGATTTTGTAGATAATATCATCATTAGAGCTGTGCAATACAGCTATCTAAACTGCTTACTGAATCTTGTCTTAAGCAAGGAAGTGTCCCTGTCTAAACAAGAACTTGCTGTGAACCTGCAGTTGTGACATCTGAATTTGACATGTCAGCAGAAATTTCTGTTCTAGGAAAATACTTCTGATCAGTGGACAGTGAGAACAAAATAAAAATAGGGGGAGGATAAAAGTCCAGTGAAAACTAGATGGAGAACTACCAGACCTATACATCACAACCCAAAGGTTAAAAGCACCTTCTGACTGTAGTAGCGTTTTCTGATGGTGTCTTAATTTACAGTTATTATATGAATTAAGAAAATGTCACTGAAGTTCTGTAAATTTTTATACAATAAGGAAGCAGCCCTCAAGATGGTCACCCTGCACCGTGTATTCCTGTTGCCTTTAATGAGTCTGTTTTACCTGCCTGTATAGAGCCTTAGAGAGGTCACAAAGAAACTTTTGACCTCTCTGTTTCTAGATACCTCCTTTGTATTGAAAATTCTACACCCCTGCCAGAAGCCTCTATAAACTTCTCTTTATCATTACATACCATTTTCTGAATAAGTGCTCACCCTATCGCAGAATGACTGAGCAAAACCATTTTGAAGGCAGACCTTTTTTTTGGTTCTAAATGCTCTTCATCAAAACACAGTAATGAATTTAGAGTTCACTAATGAGCGTGTGCAATTTTAGTTCCACACATGGAAGTAGCAAAACATCTCAGCAGCAATGGGTAAAACACAGATTTCCAAAGCAGACTAATTATAACTTTCTGGAGCCTGAATTTAAATGAATGAATGAATGTCCACAACTATGGGAGAAGTTTTCACATTTTTCCATCAGACGACTTGATTCAATGACCCCGATAAAGTGCAAGCACACCTTGCCTTGCTATATATCTTCCTGTTTTTCCAAGAAATTCCCCGAACTTCTGCAATCATTGATGTTAAGTCATCAACACGTATTTAATCTTTCTTTTGTAAAACAATTACTATAGACTTTCCAAACAAAGCGCCAAACTTCTTCAGGGATCACGGAAGTTTCAATACTCCACAAGATTATTTTCTTTGTATCCTTTGCCCCTAAGGGTCAGTAACAAACATGTACACACACAAAAATCTAAGGATCATCACTCAAAACTTAAATTTTTGTCAAACTGACACAGTCAGACAATTATTTGAAAACCTCCTGGTGCCATATAATAAGTGAATTATCCATTCATCTTTGTGGTTTCTTTGAATGACAAGCAGATGTAGAATGCCTGTCAGAGAGATGAATAGTAAAGGTACTAATGAAATCATTGCTTTCCCTTCAACTCCTTCTCCCCCTTCCTGGACTAAAAAAATTCCTTTGGATTAATAACATCTATGAATCTTGCTAGATAAGGTTTTTATGTAAAATAGCATGATCTAAAATACGAATTCTTAAATTCTTTATTTACATTCATGTATTCATACATAGAGGATTTTTGTATTTTAGAACATTTTAAGAAGTGAGACAATTTCCCTAGTTTATTCCTGTCCTCCTCAGTATTTTATTGATGTCACATGCTTTATTGAAAGAATTTTAAAGTCAGTGCTAAATACTCCTATATATTTCTTATTACATGTAAACTTCATCTGGCGATAGTATCGGATTCCTTACAAGTTATCTCCTACATCTCACCTAATGTGACTAATTTCATGGATGAGAAAAAGCATAAAATTTGATCTAATCCTTTAATCTCTGAAAAAGTTTCTGCTGCAATGAAAAAGGAAAGAAAGATGCAGCAATTGAAAAGAAATCATTAATTTTCCAATTCGGTGTAAGCAAGATTTTCAAATCACCACAACCCCCTAGGAAACAACGAACACAAGCGAGGATCTTAGCCTGTACTAAAAAACAAACAAACAAAACCAAAACCACCACCACCACAAACCACCAAAACCAAAACCAAACAAACTACCAAACACCAAAAAATACATGAATAATATAAGCAGTTATTGTCAGTTACCCTCTACCTTGACATTACAGTCAGGTTAAGAACCTCTATCCTGAAGAATTTGGATATTACTGAATCTTTTAATCATCACTGTCTACAAACTCCATTCATAAAATTAGCTCTGCCAATCTGTACCGAGAAGGCAAAAACCAAATGCTAGAAATGGATGGAAGAATTCCCAAGGGATTGATATGGACAGAAGACAAAAGAAAACCTATGAGACAGGGAAAAAAAATTGTAAAACAGCTCAACTGAAAGTGCCCCAGTGGACTTACCCGCCCCAGCAAAATATTTTTTTCTCTGGTTTTTTAATACATGTTTAAAATCTTAAGACGGTGCCAAGTCTGAATCTCAGAGTGAAAAGGTTGACAAGGGTTTGCCTGGACCATCAGGTCCTATCAGAGCCACACCTGCACTCTCACAACTTAACTTGCCCTGTTAAAAACATTACAAAATACTTCTGCTTGTTAGGAAGCAGCTTAATATTTTAAAATACCATAACAAAAGCCAACCAAATACAATTAGACTACTTAATTTATAGTGGAAACGCATCTACACTTCTCTGCTGATTGCAAGCACTTGACTTTCAGCCCTACTCACAAGATAAGAACATTTGATTACCGGATTGCATTCAACACGCCTTTCTACACAGTTTATTCACACTCCTGCTTCCACAGCTTGTAAGTAAAAAAGACTATCTCACACAAACCCCCTAATGCATTTTTGTTGATACTGCTTTTCAGTTAATAATCCAGTCCTATAATAAATGTAACGAAAGAGCAGCTCTTTCAGAAGCTTGTCATAGTGAACTAATTTCCCGAACAAATTCCTAGACCTTTGCCATTCAGTCAAACCTGTCAAGTACATAAAGTCTATTTGGATTTTCTCAAGTATCTACATTTCAGACCAATCACAAAGTGAAAGTAATCAATACCTACAATAAGCAAACAAGTCATTCATCGTTTTAACAAATATGCTTCTGTCTTCTAATAATAAAGTTGTGAACAGCAAAGATCGGTTTTACTTTTGCAAATTTGAGAGCAGAAGGGTTATGTTAAATGAAATTACAGGTTTCTTTCCTCATCCCTCTCCCAGCAAAAGAATAATGTGGCATAGCAACACAGTTGGTCCTCAGCTGCTACCCTACAACTAAGCCACATGGGCCCTGGGCACTGTGGGGGAGATGGCTCTGGGGACAAGAATGAACACTGCTGAGGGCCAGGCAGCAACAGTCCCAGGGCACATGCCTCTGCAACATGCCAAATCCAAGCCCTTGGCAAGCAACAACTCTGCACCCAGAGAGCCAAGGCACAGCAGGGGTTCCCAGCATCTCTGGTGCACTGGGTGCTGACTTAGGGCAGCTTGGCAGCAGGCTCATGGCTTCCCTCCTTCTCCTTTGCCAGGGCCCAGGACCTGCTCTGCAATTGTGGATGAACTGGCAGAAAAGGAGCCATCTTCCATAAAGCCCTATGGCCCACAGCCTCTTAAATAAGGCTGCCAGGTGTTTCTGCCCTAAGGTTATTCTGTACACTGCTCTCGGGTCCTACATTGGGCCAGGTAAGAAGCCTTTGAATTCTATGTTCCTAAAAGTCATGCGAAAATGACAGATATTCTCTACTTGCATGCTTCATTGCATTAAGTACATGAATTAATCTTTTTTAACCTAAGAGCAGCACTGGGAAGAAACAGCTTTGTGGGAGGTAGTAAGAATGACAAATAATTAGAGTCAAAAGATTGCAACTACAGCTAAACAGTAATGAAAAAAGTGAGAACTAAGACTTCATACACAAGGAAAACACATCTACTTTATTTCCAAATACCTGAACACACTACAGAAGTGCTACTACATTGTCAGGGTTAAAAGAAAAAAAAAAAAAAGGGAAATGCTAAAACACGAATAATCAGAGCACATACCCTCTGATGACAGTTTAGTTAATTTGAACACCACAGCATACCATCTAACATAAAGAAAAATTCAGACACTCAGGATAATTTCCAGCAACTTAAATCTTGACTTCTGAAGTCTTAAGTGTCACCCTGAATGCTCACATTCACTGTTGCTTTCTGTAGTTCTTGTTACATCCTGCCATGTATTTAACACTCTGAAACATTTCTGCATATATTCTACAAGGAAAAATCAGAATTCAAATAGATGAGGACACAGATGATCCTTAGAATGGGTATCAGTACTGTTCAGACTGTACGAGTATTTTTTACATATGTACTGTCTGTATTTGGTTTTAAAATATACACTCAATATGAGTCATATGACTTTAGCTGACAAGAGGTTCTGGATCTTATTTTTCCTCTGTTTTTATGTGTTACGTGTATCTCCCATCACTCCATTCTGCATCTTGATTTTTATTTTGAAGAATACCTCGTCTGCCAACTGTGAAAAGCATTTTCTAAAAAAAAAAAAAAACCCAAAAAAAAACTTGTAAGGGTCTAGAATAATTGCTTCATTACAGTATGATCTTTTCTGAAAATTTATATTGAAATTTTATCTTTTTCTTCTTTTGGAGGATGCAGGAGCCAAAGTCAAGGCTGGAAAAAACAATAAAAACACATCCAAGGAGTAGGTTTTCATTTACTTCTATGCAGAATCTGGTCTTTGTCTCACATAGTGACTGAAGCACTGATAAATTATGATACGGAAGTGTTCATTTTTCAAAACTTCTTTGCACTACTTTCAAAGAGATTGAATTTTTTTTTAATATCCAACTCTCACAGAAAGGTGAGAGGTGTTTCCTTGCTGAAACTGAAAAGTTTTCTAGAGCCACAAAGAGACAATGCTCCCATGGTTAAATGGGAAAAAAAAAAACAAACTACATTGATTTTCTGAAAATAGAGTCACGAGAAGTTGTAGCAGCTGTTTGTTTCCCCCTAAAATGGGGCTTAGCAATTTTGGTAGGCAAAGAGTTACAGATTCCCTGAGTCACAGCTCCTACAAGACAGGCCTTAGAGCTCATGGTGTCCCAGAGAATCCGAGAAAGACTACACCAGTGACTAAAGAAGGGGGCAAAATGGAGTATCTCTTTATTGCAAATTTATCTTACTTTTACAGTCAATGATTAGTTTTGATTTATAATACCCAATAAACAAAAGGAATAATGATGACATGTTATCCAGGGGTTGCTTCTTCCAATGTCTTACGGCTATGGTAGAATCACAAGATGCTTGATATCTGTTTACACTTTTTGGACATAGTGTCATGGTCTGAACATGCTTTACTAATAATTTCATAACCCATAAGGAGGATAGTATTTATTTTGATACAACAAAGAACAGTATGAGGCCCTTTAGTTTGTTCAGGAGAAGCATCTCCCAAAATAGTAATTTTTTTCTCTAGAAGACTGGCTAGTTTTTACATTGATATATGTATATACATGTCCACACACAGCACATGAACATACACACAAAGATACGCACACTTTATCAACATGCACGATGAATAAAACAAACACCACCACAACCGAAATCAATGGTTGTGTGAAAATACTGCAATTATCCCCCCAGTACAACTCACATCTGCCCCCCACTGAGAGCACTGAAGCAGAAACACAGCAGAAGCTGGCTCAGAGCATCAGGTAAATACTACAAATTGTCTCCAGCATCTACTTGCCCTGCAAAGCTACTTTGACACAATTTCCCTCAAATCAAGGCCATCTCCCTTGTTTGCCTGCAGTGGGCACACCAATATGCCTCCAGCAATTTCAGGCTTAAACAGATTATTTTGAGTCACATAGTACATTCATTCCACCTTGGGATTTTAACCAAAGAAGAAAGTCAAATACAGAGGAAGACTAGATTATAATTCACAATATGAAAAGGTCATATCTATAACTTACAAACCTGTAAAAAAAGCTACATGTAGTATTTTTAAATGCTCATTTCTGGAACATATGGTTAAAATCCAATAAAGTCAAGTAAAACAAAACATCCCATTTTTCACTATTCCCTATAAAAATGATAAATTTCTTCATTAATTTGCTGTATATCCAAGTCGTTTTTTCTTCAACCCATAGGTCAATGTTCCACCAAAACAAGCTGTTACTCTAAAATAGTGTACTGATATAAATATTTACATCCTGCTAGTATTATCCCCTGGATCATACAGATGTATGATTTTCAGTGAAATACAAGCCTCTCTGACCCTCTCAGAGAGTATATTCATGAGCTTTTTTCTTTCTTAGCTCCTTTACCTTCTTGACCACATTTATATTTTTAGTATGCACATTTAGAGGTCCTGCAATGTCTATTTACTTGGGGGTTTTTTTCCAAATATGAACATCCATACCTCAAAGTCCATTAATTTCCAATGGAACACATTTGGAAAGTGATTCACAAAAAACATTTTAGGCAACAAACTTGGACAGACGTAGTAATACAGACGGGCTCAAAATAAATTCCAGTGAATTTGGCCCTGTCGATTTAGAATTGGAAAAGGACATACATCAAGTGAACTCATTTTCAACCTGCTTTGCCCTAATGGTCAGATCACTCAAGTTAAGACTCAAATGCAGGTGACTGGAACATGATAGTTCTTCTTACTTACAAGATGAAGAACCTACAAAAACTAGAAAATGGGAGTAAAATGCAGGAAAAATGTGTTTCTGTCAAACAGCAAAAAAGAGCTGACAACGCAGAGAAACAGTTTCATGCATATACTGGCAGAGAGCCCAGAGGGATATTTTGTTTCCCCTTTGCTCAGGTGTAATCTGGTGTCATGAGGTCTTCCTTGCTAGATATCCGCTCTTGTCACGAACCAGCTGCTCGTAAACTCTCATTGAAGACTTGTATTAGAAAAATGCAAAAATGTTCCTGACATCAGTAACTCTGTGTCCTGCCTCCATCCACTCCTCCAGAACAGGATGGTTTTCTGCCATAATTGTTCCTCTTGGGATGCACTGTAAATGCATGTAAGTTTCCCTCAGACAAAACTATTTCTGGTATCAAGTGTCTTCACCTCCTAGAAATGCAGACTTTTCCTGAGAGTACCACTGTTTGACTTCCTAAACCATTCTGTACAACTGTGAGACACTGGGGAAACTTGAAGAAAGAACACTTTTAGCAACTCTACAAATACCCGTAATAAATTTACAAATAGCTGCCTAACCAGTTCTCTCTCAGTCGAGTTGGATAGACAGTCTTTTAAATTATCATTAACAGACACATTCCAACACATTTTTCTTCAACTCTTCTGTATTTCTGCAGTTCTCTTTCATTATCTCCAGCCTTGCAGGCATTTGTTTGCTTGTCACTATTCGTATTTTTTCCCTAATTTTCCCTGTGTTTTAACACCTTTCCTGTTTCAGAATCTCTTTTCCCATTTCTACATTACAAAGGCATTGTTTTTTTATCTCCAAGAAGTCTTATTTTTTTCCCCCCACCATGCCCAAATAGTTTCTCACTTTACACTTCTTCCAGCAATTGGCATTTCACATCAGGGTGGTACTTACAAACATTGATCTAAAAACATTTTACAAAGTTTCTTCCTATTAAGTGCTTAAATAAAATCTGTTACCTCTCACTTCTTTCTCCAAAAGATGTCTTCCCTTCGGTCTCCCTCCTTTAAGTGTCACTGAAAGGTGGGTTTCATGTGGTCCACACTAAAGCTTAATTTTTGAGATGTTCACCAGTAAGAATGAAGGTATTTCATATTAGCATAGGAACAGGAACACTGCATAGAAATTATCCAGAAAACTAAGAGCATACAAGTATATATATATCGTTTACTATTGGCTCCTATAAGGCAGTTAAAACAAAATTGTTATTTTCATTATAGCTGCTTTATACCACTGGTGATGGAAAGCAAGATCTTTGAGCAGGACTAAGACTATAACAGCTAAAGGTTGAAGTTAAGCCTTAAAAATGCTCTAAAGTCCTTTGATAATGCTGGATTACCTGAAAGAAATCTTACTATTAAAATACGTATTCACTAAACTTTTCACATCTCAAAGCATAAAGTCCTTAATGGTTCCCTGGAGCCTCTATCTTGTTCTCAAAGATTTTTGAAAGGTTCTTCTGCGCTTCAATTAACCTGTTTGTACTGAAACTCTTGCAAACGCCCCCAGACTCAGCTCAGCCACTGTGGGCAGAGTGCCTGAAAGAAAGCACAGGCAGGGCACGCTGCTGCCTAAGAAGGCAGCAGGCACACAGGCATCTAACAGAACAAAGGGCCATGACCCTGCACTGCTGGCAGAGCAACACCCAAACAGTGAAAAGCAAATGAGGGTATTGAGATAACAATCAGCTCCCTCACTGTGTGCAGGGCAGAAGAGCAGGCACAAGTTGCTTTCAAGGACTCTGCCAAGTATGCCACTACAGCAGGCATGGAAATTCCAAGGCTGAAGTGTGTGGCAATATTTGTTCACCTCTCACTTGCTTTCTCCCACATTTTGCTGGTGTCAATGTCCCTAGAGAAGCAGGACAAGGTCCTGAACCTATTTCTTGCTCAGTAGGCTAAACTAAGAGAGTCATAGACAGGCATGGTGAAGCTGGCTGAGATGCTGTGACTACTGATCTGAAAAAGCCTCCGGAGGACTGGAGCCTTCCCACTCCAAAATAAACAGCCAAGGGAAGTCATAAATCAGTTCCACATCACTAATACTTACTCCCTGTCCTCTGGTGACATCTGATGGCTAAAAGCATAATAGATGTTTCTTCAGTGTCAAGGAGCAGTTATCCAAGTTTCCCTCTTCCCTTTTTTAGTAGGGAAGTAAAGAAAAGTCGAAAGAAATGCTTCTTTAACTATAGTGAGACCTATGTTTTTTCAGAAAAAAATTATCATTCAACAGCTGAGAGCACAAATTTGCCTCAGACCACTTACCACCCATTCAGTAAGTAAGCAAAACCTATACACCCTTCAAGGCTTCCAAAGTTGTCCATTTCCAGCAGAAAGGTCTTTTTAAAGAAATTGACACAATTCAGAAGTGTATTTTAGAACTCCATGTCAATCCATGTCATTAGCTTCAGAAGAAGCTTTCCTGCTGAAGAATTAACAGTTGACTTGGAAGGCACCTAACCCCAAGAGGAATTCTGAAAATTTCTGTAGCATGAACTGACATAGTCGAAGATACACACATGCATGGGCATGCCTGTAAATGGCAGCACTCTCTCACAAACTGGTTCTGTTACTAGTATTGCTACACATCTAACTGTAGTCAATACCTTCATAAAAGATACTTATTCAAATTAAGGAAGTGTCCAAATAATTTAGTGTCGCTCAGAAACTACTCCTTATTTTAGAGGAAACACAGATGATACTAGCAATAAAATCTGAATAAATGCTGATGGAGACAAAAATTGATCTTTAGTTCAGTCTTTTGAATAAAAGAATTTTTAATAAAAATTCCCATGTCTTAAGTGAAACCTTCTCCATTTCTAGCTGAACTTATCAGGCAATATAATAATGCTTTGCATTAACATGAGAAGTAACCAAGTGCTTTTTAAAAATCTGAAACCAGTATTTTAATTAAGAAATCAATTTCTTAAGTCATGGGAATTTCAACATACAGCGTACTTACCCACACTTAGCTACTGGTTCTCATGTTTCTCTTACAACATTCAGTAGCAAATGTGAAAAGAAAAAGAGCTACCAAGCCATAATATTTAAGATAAGAGAGTCATCTACCTTCCTGCTGATTTCTCCCACTCACAATAAATCAGTGCACACATTTCCATTTCAAAAATTGCCACTGGTATTGAAGAAGCTTCAAAGAGGGATAAAAACAGCACGAAGTTTGAAACTAGTAAGGAGAGTCACAAGTTTATATAGATTGGACATGGATTTTGTAGAATTAGTTAAAGTTCTTTTTCATGTTCCAGAAAATACTACTTTTACATCACTGTAAGTCTTCAGTTAAATCTGATTTTCTCCATGGCCAAGAAACTTGGGCCTTTAATCATTATACCATAGCTTTAGTGATGGGTCATGAGTGAAATCAGATTATTTCAGTTCAACAACCATGGAATGAGACTTTGCAAAACACAGTACAAGAAAATGAGAAATATGTTATTCCTTATTTGCAAAGGAAGAAAGCCAAGGTTTATTGTGATAGGCAATTGCTGGGAGAGAGGTAGAGATTTTGTTAACGCATATCAGTGATGATATGTTTTATAGATACCAGTAAAAGTTAAATAATCAACAGCAATATTCTGCTTCGCAGCATAAATGTCCATAGTACATGTTTGAGAAATATTAGCCTCTGGTATTTTCTGAAGTCAACCATGCCTCAAAACAATGAGCTGAAAAAGCATATGGGAAGAAGTGATCCATCACAATCACACTGTTTTATAGAAACTTCATTATCATCAAGATTTCAAAATAAAAAGATTTTTTCAAATGTGTGCATACATACGTACATATTCTTATAAATACATGTACAACCTCTACTGGCATTTTATTCTTATCCAGAATTTTTGACCTCATATTTGTTATTTCCTCCTATGTCTCCCAAATCCCACTCGAATTCATCACCTTTCCTGAAAGCCCACCACCCCTCCTGCAGTAACACAATGAAACTACCTTGGCACCCATCTCCTTTGACTGCTGTTGGTACACACAGGTGGCTCACATTAGAAAGGCTGGCACAGTATCAGAATGATCTAAACTCCACATTTCGCTTATTCTACCGCTTGGATTCTGTATTCCAGTCAAACTTTATATCCAAATTGGTTACTTTGCAATTATAAATGCAGGGGGAGACAAGTGTTCTTCTACCATCCATGCTTCACTCAAAAACATTACAGCAGATGAACAACTTTAAGTAGCTTTGCTAAGTCCCCACTGTTGTTACATCACTTCAATAGGTACTTAAGTTAGAACTGATTTATGAAAGCATTAATGTGCATTAGTTGTCCATGACAAAATTCTGTTTTAAAGACGACGAGATTTCTCCACAGCTCCAAACCATGTAACAATATTCCATTCACTCAAGAAACCACTCAGATTTCAAATCAGAAATCTAACCCCTAGATGATCCACACTGATTTATTTACCTAAAAAGTAAATTCTATTTTGAAAATGACATGTAGTGCATATTCTACTGGTATGATGGCTTTCACATCACAGATTGACAAACAGACTATGTTTAAAGAATGCATGTTTGTTGAGTACTGTCAGTTAGAAAAATTACCTATTTTAACTAAACTGTGTTCTTACTTCAAAGTAATCCTTGTTTCCTTCTTAAAAGCAGATTAAATTTACATTCTGCTATTGCATTGGTATTTCAGCTGTTCTGGAACAACCTCAATCAGCAGGGTTGAGTCATGGCATCCCCTCTGCTGTGCACTAGTGTTACCAAAATCAGGCTAAGTACATGCTGGTTACATAACAGTTAATAAAACGTGGTTAGCTTCATATCAGTGACCCCTGGATTTTATAGAATTTCTTCACAACAGAAACTGTCACAAAACCTGAAGCTTCCCTTCTTGCTAGATAAATAGATATATATATATATACATATATGCGATGTGTTTCTAAACTAAGACACATTACATTGGCATGGAATAATTTGTTGAATCAGGACCATGTGTTGGCACTTCACCTAAGGCTTCTTTTTCACTTAATTTAATAAAAAGTTCCCAGCATGATACTAGCTGTTTGCACTGTTGAAGATGAGCCTTTCTGCAGGAGGTTGGGGGAAAAAAACCCCCACCGAACTCTTAAGCTCTGACCACTGCAATCCTTAAAAAAACAAAACAAAAAACCACACATAACCAAAAATCACTATATGTGCAGATTTGGGGGAAAAAAAACCAACAAAAAACACATAACAAACCATCAAAAAAACAAACATGATAAGACAAGGACTGATTGACCAATCACAAACACCACCTTCTTATTTTTCTGCATTCCTCATCCTAAACTATGGGTTAGGTGAGCAGCAGCAGTGTCTCAATCACTGAGAACAGAAATTCCTTAACCTTCCTGAACCCACCTGGAAAGGGAAACTTCAAGGTTCATATTTGCAAAGACTTTTAAAAACCTTAGGTGGAAATCCGAATTAGAGCATATTTGGTATTAATTATTCTTGTAAAACTCATGAACCTTGAAAATGTCTGTGAACATTTTAAGCTAAAACATGAAGTGAGCTTCCAAGACTAATTTGTGTTGGCAATGCTTAAGACAGAATGACAAACAGATGTTCTAGATCTGTCTGAAAAACTAAGGGATTTGGGGATAAAAGTCTCCTGAACCATTAATATTATTGCCAAAATAAATAAATATGCAGTCATCTGCTAAAACTAAATATATATAAACACCTAACTTCAAATCAAAGTATATATCCTATGAAAATAGCAAACAGATTAACATCAGGTAGGCAGTGCCCAAACAGTTGTTTTAGGACACTAAAAGAACATGCTACAACTTTCTTACGGAGTGAAATTATTATAGTCTTAAAAGTGCCACGTACTAAAAAAATTAATTTGGGGGAAAAAAAGAACTGAGACTTGGACTACATAAAATATTTGAGAATAAATTGCTCTAAAAGTCAGAGCCTTCAGTAAGAATAACAGACTACTTTGTTAATGCTTTTACGTCACCCTAGAAGGTGCTTTTATTTTCACAGGGGCATTCTCTTTGAAAAGATAATTCGATTTTTTTTTTAAAGTGTGAATATTTTAGAATGCTGACAAGTTAAAAGTAATCCTAAATGAAGTACATAATTACATTTAATTTGTATAGTATTAAAATGACATAGTCAATACACCCTAAACTAATTGCAAACCGACAAATTGACAGAATAAAGCATCCTACTATCCTGTAATCCTTACAATGTTTAACTGGAATTCCTACAAAGACAAAACCAAAAATCAGCTTAAGACCATGTCTGTACTGAATTTGTATGTTTTGGAAAAGGAGTTACTCTTCTTAGATCTCTCCTACTTCTTAATTTGCTGAGTCTGTGTAATTACCAAGTAATACAACAACTCTCATAGCTATGATTTGAAGAAACCAACTAAGTTTCCATATACTTATTGGATTTAAACTGTTTGAGCACATCTATGAGGAGAGAAATTCTGGTTATGAAACCATACCTAGAACGTACACGTTGAAAACATTTACAATTTAGCATACTCTAGTGGAAAACATATTTGTTGGATGAATGGACAGCTACAGGTAAAAGTACTGGATAAAGGCAGCTATGTAAATGAAAGTAGGAAAACTACTTATTCTGGGAATGAGAACTGGTGTTTTCTCTAGTGCTGATTGTTGAGTCCAGTAGACAAAACCTACACAGCAGAATGCCATCACCTTGCTCAGCAATGGACTTCTCTTCCACCAATGAAGTCTTTGACAAAGCTTTTACCAACTACTCTAGTGCTAGATGAGAGCAGTAGTAGAAAAACAAGTTACGCAACTGGGTCAGTTTCTTCCAGCAAGGATTGCTCTCCTCTGACCAACGAAAAAATAAATTAGGATTGACACCAAAACCGTAACATCTGGGTTTCAGGTGAGACCAGAGTAGATCAGCTGTACAACTGTGCACTAAATGTACTGAAAAAAAAAAAAAAACTACCAAAAAAACCCACTGCGCTTTCTGACAGTGCTAATTGGAGCAAATGGGACAATCACGAACTGCAGCCCTTTGTGTTATGACCCAACTGAAATCAACAGTCACACCAACAAACAAAGCTTCACACAGCTGCAGTACTCTCCAGTCAGTCACTCCACAGCACAGGCACACACTCAGTTCAACATTTCGTAAAAAAAAAAAAAAAAATCTCAAAACTGTCATTTATGATAAAAGTGTTTTGCAAAAACTGCAGCACTAACGGAAAGTGTTTTAGTGATTGTTATTCATAAATAAAGCACATACATAATGATAGTCAGGAACCAGTCTGCCCTCCAAATTTAAGGCTCACTGACATCTTTGTCAGTAACAACTAAAGCTACAAGCATGACTTATTCAGGAACTGAGAAAACAAAGAAAAAGAGAAAAAGCAAGTATAAATTGGACCAGCCTAAGGAGAACTTTCTGAAGATTTCCAATTCAAATTAACAGAAAAATATTGTGGAGGCCATGCTCAGGACCCCTCTTGAATCCAAGAAGAAAGCAGTGTGCAGCTGTGGAAAGATGCTAACATCACAACCTAGCATAAGAGATCACAGAACCATAAAATCAGTTAGGTTGCATGAAACCTCCACAAGCCACCATGTCCCGACTCCTGCCTCAAGCAGGGCTGACTTCAGATGTTGATCAGCTGTTAACATCCCTGTTCTGCTTAAACATAAGCAACAAGGAAAATCCCGCAATCGTCAACTCTGCTGCTCTTGCTATACATCTGTATATCCATCCCTCTGTAATGAGTCCAAACCATTTATTTGTACTCATGTGATGAGCAGCTACCAAGAAGAATTGGGTCACTGATTCCCTTCGGTGACATCCAGGCGCCACTGACACTCAAATTGCCATCCCTGGAATTCAGGAGCAAGTATAGAGAATCAAGGGTGCGTAGAGAGAATAGAGCAGATCACTCTTATGAGAGCTACTGGAGAAGGTAAATATTTAGTACCAATAAGCACAGTTCATACACAGCACCTGAAAATCCATTTCTTTCAGAATATCTGAAGACTCTAAAGAAACATTATCAAGTATACATGACATTTTCAGAGTCTCCTTCTACATAACAAAAGAAAAAATATTTTGCTAATAAAAACTACAGAAACCAACAAAATAAAAACACCTCACAAAAATCTAACAAACAAAAAAATCCTACCACACACAAAAGAAAAGATGCGAAGGAAAAAGATCGCTTTATATATCCACACATTTAAGAATTGTATTTCTGGGGACAAACAGATAGAAAAAGTGGTAACTAAAAGTACACCTAGTCCTCATTATTAAAAAATCAAGATACATATTTCTTCAAAAATAATTCACAATATAAAAATAGCGGAGATTATGTGTTTGGTTGTGTTTTTTTTGTTACATAGACAGGAAGCTTACTATATTTAGGATACAAACCCAAAATGTTTGCAACTACCCAGCATTCAATAACTACACACTGTTAAAAAATAAAGTATTTCATCAAAAATTTATCACATCAATCTGAAAAAGGATGGAACACCCATATACAATAACCTCATGAATTCGTGGCAGAGATTCCTCCACTCATCATACCAAAAAAGGAAAGGTTATAAAGGTTAACAGATACAGAATATCCATAATTGATTTCTGTATTTCACTATACATACAACATCTTCCAATAATCACTGGCCTGTTGGAAAATGCGTATGAATCAATGTTTTCTTCATGTTCAAGATATAAAACTATGAAGACAGATTATAATTATACAAATCTTTACTATAATACATTAATTTAGAGACAGTTTCTATTCACAGTAACAAGCAGGGCAAATATATCCGTAACTGTAGATGCTCAAATGCCAGTGATGGATAAAATACAAAATGCAACCTCAAGACCTACATTATCCCGTTGTTTTTTTCTGGTATGATATTTGCAATCATGCAAGACAACTTTCTGCCTAAACCCTCCTCCATCCCTCACTTTGCAGGGGGTGAGGGGAAATTCTTCACTTTCTCCCCTGCAGGCTGATCACTTGCAGATTCAATTGAAGCTCTAAACAAACAGGTATCAATGGATTTCACCCACTTCGTTGTGTTCAGTTGTGTGCAAATGGTTATTTTCCACAAAGCTGGAGGAAGCATTGGATCACCGTATGGAATTTTTGAATATTTTTAAGTACTGTGGCATCGGTATCAATTCTAAACTCATATTAACAGTAGGAATTTAACTTCTACATGTTTGGAGAACAACAAAACAGAGAATAAAATAGGAAACACAGTAAAAGTGTCAACCTGAATGCAAGGAATAAGGCAGAGCAGACAAGAAAACCACACAACTTTAAAATAAACAAGTTCAGAAGAGCCCAGGGGCAGTGATTTTGGGGAAGAGACAACTGTTGATTGCCCTACCTGGCAGCAGACCAGCATTTGCAGAAAAAAAGTGATCTGGCCAGTCTCAGAGCAACACCACCTTCTGCCCTCTGCCCTTCCACCACTGTCTAGTGTGCAAATACCAAAAGAAATGCACACAACAGCACAGGCAGGCACACACACCCTGGTTCTCAAGGACATGCTGCCTCTCCCATTTCCACAGGTGCAATTCAGAGTGCCTCAAATTTCTCTTGACAACACCCACTGCTGCCAAAAAATTCTTCGATGTGCTGGAGGCTTCCATGAGCTCAAACATCAACAAGTACCACCAAGCCCTGCCAGTGGCACTGGCACACACAGTAGGCAGGTTGACTAAATGTAGTGCTACTCCGGGAACTGCTTTAAAGGAAGACAAATTCAGCAGCCTGTGAAGGTTTGATACTAAATGGAAGATGAACACTAGAATAAAAACAAGCCAGAATAGTAAAGCAGACTCACAGATAGGCTTTTTAGGCATTTCATCTCATTTCCATTCGTATGGTATCCCATGATGTACCTTAATAAAATTTGGCAAGAAAATCTTCCACTAAAATAACAGTTAAGCTGTGTTTGCATGCCCCACAGGAGTCACACAAAGACTGATGCACTTACTAATGTATATAAATGACTGCCTGAAGGTTGCACAGATGCTCCACTGTGCATCTGCACAGATGATGTGGTCATTTTAAAAACCCCATTCCCAATCTGTTACAGAATACCTGTTTCTAGTTTCCTGACTTGGGGAATAAGCTTCACCATCAAATGGCTTACTGATAATTGCCTCATGTTCAATCTGTTACAAACAAAATGCATGATACTCCTGCCTCACTTTGAGGAACAGTCGCAAATAAAGCAGTTGGAGAACTGACAGTAGCATTTAGGTAGATGATAAACATGGCAATTTAATAGACTTTAGAGTCTGCACTTCAGTTCTTCTACACAAGTAATGTGGCTTTTAATAAACGAAAAATTTTCCCGTCCAACATGGCTCCAACCATACTGCCTGTGAGCACTAATTATGGACTAATCAATGTTAGCCCATACTCCTTGCTAAGTGGCTTACAAAGGATGAATAATAAAAGCCTCTTGCAAATGGAAACAGATTACCTTATCATAGATTCTGGGTCTGCATTCAGCCATTTGCTATCAATGACAGCAAGAATTTATCCATAGTAAAATGTCTTTGCTCTCCCGAGTCAAATAGAAGAAAGAACTCGGTATTTACTGCTTATCCATACAGGGTTGAATGCAAGACTTCTCAAAGATAACCTTAATCTAATCCAGATGACTAATAATAACAAACAATATCAACACAATTTTAAATGTAAGACCACACGGATTGTTCCACATATCACTGCTATCTCCACATTATTACATTTTTGTATAATGATTTACCATGACCCAGGAACCAAAAGGTCCCCTATAACAGATGAAGCTGCAATAATACAGAAGAATTGATTTCACACACTGCAACACTACACCTTGTTATTTAATTTTTCACCCTTACTTTAAAACGGGGGGGGATGGAGAAGGAAATAGTGTCTTCAAACAACTCTGGTAGATAAAAATGTGACTTTTACTGCTTCCTACACTGCTCATTTCAATGGCTGTTTGTTACCATGTCTGCAAACACCATTTAGGTACCATTGGGTATCAAAATGCTTTGTGTAAGGTGCCACGAAATTAAATGTATCACAGCCCATGCACAGTCAGCACAAAGGAGACTGATATGAAGGGGCACCAGCTAGCACAGAGGTCACAGCTCAGACCTACAGGCACCTCCACAAAAGAGGATGGGCACAGAGAAGAAAAGAGAAAGGGAGAGAAGCAGCACCATCCTGATGCAGCAAAATACTGCCAGCCCTTCTTCAGCCACTCAACGAACAGAAACTGGTCTCAGGCAGAAGCACTGACCTTCACTCCTGCAGTTTTGAAAGAGTATTTGGCTTTTTATTGTGCCCACAATTCCAACATATTTCCCATCTGTGGGCTCACACACACCTCAGTGTCTGCACGCAAGGCCCTCCTCAGGGGTAGGGTTCAGCAGTGCTGCTTCCAGAGGGGAGAATGAAGGTTCAGCTAGCTTAACTATGAAACAGGTTGGCCTGACAGTCTATTTTTATTCTGCAAATGTTCGGTTACACTTTGATCTTCTTTGATTTTTTTAACTAATTTTTTTAATGTACTGTTTTCTTCAAATATATACGTAAATTTGGATTTCACAGAAACTGGTGATGAGTCAACAACCGCAGGTGATAAAGCCCAAATTTCTGTCAGAAGAAGAAATGTTGATAACTTGACTATTTTGTAGAGGATAGGAATAATTTGCAACTAAATTGAGCCTTGAATGCAACTAAATTAAGTACTCAGCTGCTATATAAGTACTGTATCGGAATAATTACATTCCTACTCCAAAAAGAAGAGAAAATGATTATTTGAACATATATTTGGATATGGATCTGACTAAAGTTACTTTGTTTCACAGAATATTTTAACATATGTGCATACCAGAAGCTCTCAAATATTTACCATCTAACCATACTTGGCCAGAAATACTTCATATATGTAAAAGCTATAAAAAAATTTAAAAGGCAGTCTGTCAAAGTTTCCATTGGAAATCGTGCACAATTTCTAGTTTTCCTGCCTACTTCCCCCTCTAAACATGAGACAGATAATATAATACAGCTCCAAAACACAAACATTGAATAAAGACACCCTATCAGACTTGTAAGTTTAGAGTGAATGAGTTCAACACGAGTTATACTGTACAGAATAAAAACTATGTGTTACGCTACTTTTGCCCTATGCATTACCACAGTAATGTTCTCATCATAAAAGTATTATAATTTGTTAATATTAATTGCAGGCATAAATAGCTAGTGCAAATATCTCCAAAACAAATTGGCAATTATTTAACCATTTTAAAAAATTGCAGGAGATAATTATTTCAAGGGATATGCCTATTAATTATAACCTGAATATTTTTTCTCTCTTTACCAAAAATGGGTCAGTCAAAGGGTAATTTTTGTTAAAAAATAAACATACCCAGATATTAATATGCATGGTCTGTTTCTTTTTCCTCTTCCTCCTTTTTCTGGGGACCATATGGCAGCAGACCAGCTAACCAATTAAAGATTTAAAATGGCATTTGCCAAGCCTGTAATTTTGGGGTTTTATAAAACAGTGATAATACCGAAAACAAACACCAAGTATGAATTAAACCCAGAAATCAAAGTAGCGTCTCTGATCATCTATACCTAACCAGCGTTCAGGAAGAATTACCTGCGAACTCAAAATCACCTTGAAGCTTCTAAATGTCCTGTAAGATTGTTTGCACTATAAAACCTATCTAACAAGGGCAAAGTGCATGGTGACCACTGTCAAACTAATTGTCCAATCAAGAATCAGTAAGTAAAAGGCATTAGCTCTGTTATGCTCCATTGCATACAGTTACATCTTTGATAACTGTCCCTTGGGAGTTTATAGATCCTACATGACCCCTGTTAAAAGTCAATTGACTTCTTCCCCACAAATTCTATTAGAATCGGTCCCTGCATCACTGCCCACAATAATCAAGAGCAGAGAGACTGATTTATGTGTAAGCATTTTGTTTTAGTCTAACTCAATTGAATATAAAATAGATGAAGTTATGAGATGGCTGTTTAAAAAAAGAAAGTTTTAAATCTCTAGTTTAAAAGCTGGAAAAGCTTCGTGAACAACGGGGAGGGGAAAAGGAGAAACAGTTTTGTGTAGCTATTGGTCTTTCAAAAACCACCATCATTCACCAAAAAGAAAATCAGAAACAACTAATACAGCAGGCAAATGTAACTGTTCCAATTTATCTACAGCAAAAAGCATTACTTTTACAGAATTTAAGAGCTCCTAATAGGAGAAAAACTGATTAGGAAAACTGAGAAAGCATATGTTATTTTTAGCAAGTTTAAATGTCTGGGTTAACCTTTTTTTCAGAGACTTGGAAACCTCAAACAAGGAGCCCACAATCCATTTTCTGAAAGTTGTTGACTTTCACCAACTCTAAGCATTTACAACAAGCCAACTCTTCAGCTCAGGTGACATTTTTAAGATGTTAAACCTGATCGACAACCTAAAATTTCTATAATGTGACATAAAACACTGGTACAACAAAGGCACTAATTGAACTTTAAGTATTTTATTTTCATTAATATCATTCTACTCCTGAATTTCTACAGTTAAAATCCTTCTACAAAGAAGGATCCAAGTAGTTTTTTGTATAGAAACTACTCTCATAATTACTAAAGTTCTATTAAAACCTGTTGAAAATAATTATCAAGTGATGAGAAGTACATATTTCCAAAAAAAAAAAAAAAGCAGGTAAATTTAATTAGCCAAATGCCATGCAGTCATACATAGTTAAATGAAAGCAAGAAACACATCAGCTATCATTTATTTCACAGAAATAAAAGGATGATTGAACATAACCATACTAAAAGTTTAGGAGGTTATGATGATTAAAGTCAGAAAGGGACCATTCTCAGGAACGTTTACACATATGGAAAACAGAGGGCTGATATAACACAAAGCACAAGAGCTAAGCAGACTACATCAAAACTAAAAACATTTAACCATTGCTAGTTTAAAAGAACTTTGGAAACAATTTGAAGCCATGTAAAGATAGTCAGATTTCAAAGAGTAAGATACTTTAAACACAAACTAGACACCAATATGGAACCTCTGCAGGAGTTAAGCAGGAAATGTAGAACCTGAAGGAAACACTTTGAAAAATGCAACCACAGGAATGATGTACCTACAACACACAGGTTAGAAAACTTGCAAATACAACAGAAATAACTTCATTATCTTGACAGCAGAAATCCTCTACTGGTTTGTTTTAAATGGATAAATCCTTTTATTAAAGTAATTAGCTACTTCCTAATTTTAATCAGAGAGCAACCAGTCTGAGACTACAGAAAAATCCACAGTTCATTAACCACGCAATTACCTTTACTGCCATCAATGTAACCACTAAAGTCAAGATGCATCCCTCAACTTGTGTCACCGTGGCTTTATGAATCCAAAACTTACCTACCTAAATCAAACAGTTCTAAAACTTGGATTAAAGATAGCAAAAGTCAGAATCAGATAAATACGAACTGTCAGAAAGCCACATATTTACAGTAAGTTTTTCCCTAAAAACAAATCTTACAGGTTTGTAGCCAAAATGTGTAGCACCTATGACTGTAAACCTATCTGTCCAAAGATTTTGACATTTGGCCTTCCTTCAGTGGTGCGCAGGTGCTTAAATGCTAAAAAAAAGATCTTGGATGTGACCAGATCAGCTTGCTACCATTCTTCAGCTACCTACATAGAAAGCGCTACCCTTGAAATACTTTTTTGTACAATAAACTTCTCCCTCTTTGCCCACTCTCAAGATAAATGATCTGTAGATCAGTACAGGCATTCACACCTCACCCACCCAAGCTCCACATCCCATCCATCACAGCAAAACCACAGCACACATGGTCAATTAACCTGTTGGCTGGCATGCTGTGCCCACCCCTCTCAAAGTGAAGCACACACATGCCTCCAAGAAAATTTCTCCACTTGTTTCATCTCACCAGTTTCAAATTCTGCATCTAACAGCTCTGCGGGACTCAGAAGGGCTTAGCTCACCCAGAGCCCGACAGACCATGCATTCACGTGGTATCATATTGCCTTCTGTAACCTTAAATAACCTTAATTAATGAAGCAAGCCATATTCCAACAAGAAAAATACCAAGGGGATGAAAAAAACACTGCCACCATCAAGAAGAAAATATCACAAAGGTATGTTTCAAAGTTTAAATAAGAGTATGAAGGCCCTAAGTAAGGAAGCCCCTACACTGGCATGAATTTCAATTTATGCAAGGTACAGTTACTGAGACTACTTTAGAGTAAAACAGTAAAAATCCTGCCTATTTGCCCACCTTCAAGTTTGTTTTAAGTATCACAAACAGGCCATTGTTAAAAAAATATCTGCAGCAGACATCTACCATAATTTAAAATCAAACAATCAAAAAAACATAGCTTGGTTTCTTATTCTTCAATCTGCCTCTCAGAGAATATTTATTAATTGCATTTATAAAATATGCTGCTACCAAGCCACAGTCACATAAAATTTTTAATACCTATGACCTTAATCAAAATAAAAAATAAGCTAAAACCAAATCCTAAAGGTAAGTTAAAACTATATTGCAGAAAAACTACACAGTGTCTTCATGTGACCATCATTAGAATCTTTAAAAGACTATACAAATATTTCAGACTGCCTAAGAATCTTGGAATTTTATCCATTTATTTACAAGAGCTTATACAATGGTGGCAGCAGTTGTGGGATGCATAGAAAGTGTCTGTCAACATTTCTCATTTATAGTCTATTTTGTATTTTACATACTCTAAAGACTGATTAAAAGTTTAAATCTGCTATTAAGGAAAAAAGTACTGCTTCAGTGAAAAATTCTAGGTATTTCATACCAATTAAAGTCAATCATTACATTCCCACAAAGACAGGTTTTTTTGATTAAAGAAATTAAAGGAATACTCAGTCTGAATAAATTCATTGCCCTGGACTAAATACATTACCCAAGATTAATGCATTTAACTTCTTTCCTACTATTATAAGGATACCCTTGAAAATGTCTCCATTTGTAATCACAGGTGGCTTTTCATCAGAAAACACAGGCAAACAACTTCAAGTCTGATTTTTAATGCAGTGCTATATTTGAAATATCAGTTGCACAACAGAAGAAGTGCTAGTATTTGGATACCAAAGCTTACTCTGGCAAACCGAAGCCATCTTTCCAAAACAGAAAATACTTGTGGGACTGCAACTCTGTCATCCATCACTCAGTGCTATAAGGGCCACAGATATCCAACCTGGTGATTAGCACCACAGAGGTTACTCAGAAGCAGATTTCTAATAAATACCTTACTCATATTTTCAAGGTACCAAACTTCACCTCTATTTTTTATTGTTTGTTACATAAACACAATAGGAAGGAGTAACTGGAAGCCACAATTCAGCAATGTGTCACTATCCCACAACCTGCAGGAGCACCTGAACTCCCTGTTAAGTGCTGCACTGCAAGCACCCAATGGACAGTGCAGCCCCATCGCTGACGCATTACCGAAACAATACCTGCTGGTTTTGTTCTTTCTGATGGAAGCCCACTTATTCACAACAGCTACACAAAAACAAGATCTCTCCTCGGCTCTGAAAAAATTAAAATTTTCTCCTCTAGTGGGACAGTTCCCATAGTTCAGATCAGCAAAAACACTGCATGGGATGGACTATGAACACAGATGACTCGCAGCTGTAAATATGTCTAGGAGGCCTCCATGTAATCGTCGAATAAATTTGCATATATTGTCATTGATTTGGATTTTTCTATAAGAGAGGACAACCATAGCATCATCTTGGATAATAATTCTACTATGTTGCAAATAAGACATGCATGACCTACCATAAAAATTCATATAAAAATTTCTATCAAAATGCAAAACTGACTCTCTTGGGAAAATGGGATCCATGCAACATCAGGTACAGCTAAGGAAGTTGTAAAATAAACACAAGTTAACAAACAGACCAGAGACAATTTGCATTTGATGAAGCCCAGATCCAACGTCTAACTGAAATAAACTCCAAGGTTTACACACTAATTAAGAAAACACAAAGCACTGTTTGCTCTGTTCCTTTTTTAGTATTAGCAACACAACAAAAGGGAAACCTTGAGCCTTTAACCACATTGCACCTGATAGGAATAGGCAGCAGAATGAGCAGAACACAGCCACTAATCTCACCCTGCCTTTGGGCCACCAGCTGCTGCCAGGCTGCAAAGCCACAGCCATCTTGGTTCTTCAGCTCCAGCTAGTCACCACCCAATCGACAACACAAGCCTCCTTAGACCTCCCTGCCACCATTTCCTTCGTGTAATTTCTGCAATCATGTAGTGCAAAGCATTTTTTGCCCAGTGTTACTCCTGAAGGCCCGATGAAACTTCCTATTAATTCAGGTTACTGCAGCTGGGCTGCTGAGAGGAATGGGATGGAATGCAGGAGTCTACCTTCATTTCTTTGACTGCTCAAGTTCACAAACATTTCTGGATGCAATTGCAGGCAACTGGGTGCAGTGAGCCAAGACAGATGCAATGTTCACACTGTTCTTCTGAAAGACAAGCAGCAGAATTAGCTTTCCCCTGCCAGTCACCCAATCCCAAAATAACACAGCACGGTGGAAAGGCTGAATAGACTGCAGTCCTGCAACTGCCAATCAAGATATCAGTGGGGTGAGGAGGAGAGATGTGCACCTTTATGGCACACCTTTACAGGACACAGGAAACAGAAGGATGCACAGTACAGCAGGAGGTCAGTAGTACATTTTGTCTTTTTGTTCTGTGTTTTGTTAAACAGCATGTGATCTAAGCTGCAGCATCTTAGAGGGGACATTGCAATAACTTCACATGTGGTAACATCCCGGTGTTACTAACATTGGTCCATTCTCTTAAAAATCAGAAAATATGTTCAACCACCATCTGCAGAGACAATAGCAGCACTGTCCATAGTGTGGTACCCCTTCAACTTTCGGTTCTTGAGATCAGCCTTTTGCAGATTCCTGCCCCACAAAAAAAAAAATTACCTTAAAACGTCGGGCAAATTCTCTTTAGAAAGCATATTTCATTTTGCTGACACACATGATTATTCTTGCATTATTTTAGCCTAGTTTCCATTACACGTATTAGTACAAAACTAATTAAAGCTGAGCAATAGTCTCCCCCCTAATAACTTACTAGTTAGCAACACACCTCCCTCACCAGAATTGTTACCAGGTTTTATGTCATTTTAATTTACAGAGAGTAGGATGTTACTTGTTACCACAGAACAGCTGAAGAATAAACGATGTCAAGTCATCTCATTTCATGACGCAAACTAGTCTGAGGAAAAATAGTCCTGAATTGCAAAACTAAAGCTAAATAAAAGCTCTATCCTCTATGGCACACTACCAATTTGTTACTTTCTTTTCATCTGGTATGTATAGCAATCATGAAGAAAGAACATCTTTTAGCTGGAAATTACATTGAATTGACTCTGGAAGAAGTTAAGACAGAACTCCATCTTAACAGTCAACCCCCTTAAAATCCATATGCATATAAGATATCTGTCAGCAAAAAAAAAACAAAACAGCTGGCAAGATTTTTTTTTATCAAATAAATCTTACCTCACAAGTATGTCACATGATCCACAATTGCTCCGTATGGTTTAAATTAATTCTGAGCCACCAAAAACATTTCACAGGAAATTCTATGATCACAGAAGCGGTCACATAGAGATGAATAATGTAAAACCTACTTAGTTATTCACAGCAACCACAGCTGATATATATGGGGTTTGTGTACAGCCTATTTCAACTGAACTTGGAAGACTACAATACCACCTAATATTTTCTTGAAAAAAAACTCTAAAATGTGGATTTTATTAAGTCACAGGTCACTTGTTATTCACTCCATATAACAACAGCATATGCAAATTTTATATCCTATATCATATATTCAAAGTGGAGGGTTTTGTACATAGAATCTGCACAATTAATTCAGAGTCTGACTCAACCTTCACAATATCAGTTCTTTATAGCCATTTTCTCATTAGCAAATTCATTTCTTAGCCGGCAGAATAATCATCAAATGTATGAAGCATCAATAGCCAGACCAAGAAAATAATTATTTCTTAGATAAGTATGAAGCTTTAGATTATAGCTAGTATCTACAGAAGTAGTTTTAAATGCTTCAGCACTGTAAGAGACTGGTCCCCAATTTAAGACCTCAAAAACTGAGCATCTTCTAGTCATAGAGCGGCTCATATTCAGTGCTCACATTCTGCTAGACAATTCCTAATAAAACAGGTCTATCATTTGAAGATCACTTTACCTTACAATATTGAATATCCTTCTTCATCTGCCAGAAAGATAACCATAAATACTGAGGGTATGTTTACATGTGGGGGAGAACCTGAAGATTAAATCCAGTGTGCCTGAACATAAGGAACTAACCCCATCTTACATAGTCAGGATAACTGGACTGCCTCCCTATCTTTCCATTTTAAAATTTCTTCTCCTTTCCCAGTTGAGTTGGGTTTCTTGAGTAATCCTGCAGAGCTAACCTCCAGAAAAATGTCGGCCATCCAATGTCATGGGATGGGATCAGTCATGAGGAAGGAGCAAAGATATTTAAACACAACTGCATCAACAGTAACAAAGAGGGCCACATCTGAAGATATAAATCATCTCTTCAATTATTGAAAACTTCTCAGCATTAGGCTGTTTAATATACCAACACTCAGAGAAACAGTCTAATGTCTTTTGGTACCAAGAGGGATACACATTTTGTATCAAAAATATTATACAGAATAGTTCACGAAAGCCAGGAGGAAGGAGGGAGGGAAGGACCAGCAAAAAACAAACAAACAAACAACCCCCCCACCAAAACAACACAAAAATCCCAGAAACAACTTCCTCTTACATACACAGTACATGAATCAGGCTTTACAATTCAAAACTTCATTTTCTAACCAAAATCCAAATCTACAAGTCTAAGTTTTAATCTGAAGTAACTTTAGCAAATTAATTGTTTAAAGATCCTACAGTCCTGAAAATGCTGCAGGCTTATTCTTTTAGGTCTTCTGCAAATAACAGTGGAAGAATTCAAGAGGGAAAAAAAATATTAAAGAGGTTAAATAAAAAAGCAACTCCAAAATAAATGGAGATCTAAAATACTTATTTTTCTTGCACCAGGCATGTGAAATGCACATTTCACCAGTGTTGAACAGATTTTCTGAGTTCTCATGTACTCCTGAAGTATAATTTTCTATATCACTGCAGCATCTTAGATAAATTAAAGAGCAAGAGTAAGCATTCATTTCCTGAAACTTGAGTTCAAATACTAATTAGGTCACAGATTAAGTGAAATAGCTCAGTCCTATAAGATGACCCATCTCCTGCACCGTATGTTTAATGTCTATTCACTTCAACAGGAATGGAACACCTTCGAAGGTCAAACTTAGTGTTTACTGAGAAAAGAGAGCTTCAAACCTAACACTCACTGAGAAATCTGTTTGCAACGGCAAAAACATCAAGATAGAGTCTAACTTCGGCTTTCAGATGAGCTGAGGCACACAGAAAGCATCAACTGAAATTAATGTTGAAGTGCACCAGTTCTTATTCTCTTGGGAAGAGACATACAAGTGTACTCTGGCTTCCCAGAAAACAAAACCAAAGTATCATGAAGCCCCACTTAATTTAATTTTGGTGTTTTTCATTTGGCTTTTCTTGTTGCTGGCTATTTGCAAGTGAGTAGATAGACTTCATTTGTGATCTCTCTTTTTTTTTTTTTTCTTTTAAACTTCTCTTCACAGAGAAATTCAACATCTGTCAAGAAAGATGGAGTTGTCCAAGTCTTAGGTTCTACAGCCTAATTAAACATTGTTTCTATGTCTGGTACTGATCTTTTCAATAAGCATCTTTTCAGTGGAACTGAGCATGCAATTATAAAACCTGAGATCACTACTAAGCCTTCTCAGAAACATTAACTTTTTATGTGTTGAGAATTTAAAGTGAGTTTTAAGGCAACCAAAACAAAACCCCCAAACAACAAAAACCTAAACTAACCCTCTAACAAGCCACTCCCTCCCCCAATTCAAAAATACACTTACCAATTAGGCATTTTCCTGCTTATATAAGCAATTGTCTTTTATTAAGGCTTTTTTTTAATTTCAACAAAATTCCTGGTTATAAAAAAAAATTCCCTTTCTTTGTAAGTTTCTTATTTAATGTGTTAGGGTTTTCTTGACTACATTCACAGGTAAAAATAAATAAATAAATGAAACCAAACAAAACTAAACAGAAAACAAACTCTCCTCACATGTAAAACATTTAAGTGTTGAAAATTAATCACACAAAAAAAAAAAATCCGGTCTTGAAATAAAAGCATGGCTCCTCCTACCCTCACACCAGCACATGAATTAGCAGACACTACTACATTTCCTGTGGTGAAGGGTTTTTTTTCCTTTCACTAATCTAATGGAGTTTCAGATAAGCCTATTGTACAGTAGTACAGAAGAAGAATGTTTTTAATCATGTCTATCACAATCATGTCCATTCACTTCTTCAAACTACCTTGGATCCTCTTGCATGTTAATTCTCTGGGTTGCTACCAACTGTGTTCACCAGGAACAGCTCCTTCTCACTACAATCTCCTGGAAAATGTCTTCCTCATATTGGGAAATAATTTTCTTTACGTGACATACCAGGACACATCAGCCCTCCCTACAAAATATGTTGGCCCTCGAGCACTCCAAAAAACAAAGCCACAGAGGGTCTTGGTCACTGATGAACTCCCGCAGTTGCTGCAGAATTCAAATGGTGAAAGGAAACCACAGTTCCTGAAGACAACTGGGGCCATTCTCTGTTTCTAGCACGTGATCCAGAAACAGCATGGACCACTAGATTTCCACACGGAGCAATCCCTATCCCAGCACTGCCTAAATCCCGCCCTTCAGGTGTTTAAAGCAAGGCACAAGAGTAACAGCTGCACTGACATCCCACAACCCTGCAGCATAATTAAGCTGCTCATAGTCTTTCAGCCTGAGGAGGAGGGATATTTGCTTTCAAGTAGGTGGTAAATCTACTGCTAAAACAGGCTAAGGGGTTAACTACATAATTAGAAAACACTGCTTCTTGTGGCCAGTTCTATAGGAATGACAACGACACCAACATACAATGTTTATGCTTACTGTACACATTTGGGAGTCCACTGTCAATGAGGCTTTGTCAACAAACAGTTATGCAAAAGATTAAAAACTTAATAAAAAGCAAGAAAAAATAGTACAGTAACCACTGTGACATTTTTAAAATAGAATAAAGAATATTTTTTATATGGCGGGTTCCTCCAAAAGCGTGATATTGAAGCCAATACTGTAAAAAGCTTTGTGGTAAATCTCATTAAGTAGCAGATCTATCTGAGGGTCTACCACCACCATATTACCTTGCAGTACAGAGTGCCAGCAGTATTTGTACTGCTATAACAAAACCTGTTTCTTCAAATGCACAAAATATTTATTTGTTAAATATAGCCTCAGTAACTTAAAAAAATTAAGAAGGAATTAATGGATTTTTAATTTAATCTAAAATTGATTGGCAAATAACTTTGCAAAAGTAAGAACTAGATTAAGCACTGTTTAGACATAGGTTTTTATTTATTTCAGCTACAAGGTAAATTTAAGAGACTATAATTCTTCCAATTAAAATTAATCCAGAATTTTTTAGTGCATAAGAAGCATACATACACATAAAAAGAAAACACAAAATGCACTTTTGGAAATAACTAATTTTAGGAGTCATGCAAGCTGAAAATATTAAAATATTTTTCTGTCTTGATTAGCAATTCTGATGGGAGATAATTACAGGAATGAGTCCACAGAGATTTTTTTTGTTCTTTATCGTGAACTCACATCCCCAACAGCAGTAAACAAGATGTATGCATGTCAAGGACAGAATTCATTTCATAGGTATAAATTTAGGAAAAACTGCAGGTTATTCATTTTCACCAGTGAGAATGAATACTAAGGACCCACTGCAAGATAAAACAAAACACCTGCTATATTAAAAGCTACTGAAAGTTTGTGGCAAAATTGAAGCATTTCAAAGCTGAGAAAAGTTTCCCTCACAGAATGGGGCAGGATAACAAGAGAAGATAAGATTTCTGTTCTGGAGTCCTAGGGGAAAGCACAGCCTGGAATGACATTCTTAAACCTACAACCACTGACAAAACATTGTCTTAAGGCAAAAAAATTCTACACAATGAGCTTATGCATGCAACATGGCTCATAGCTAAGTTATTATCTGCAATAAACAGATAACCATTCATTAACTTCTGAGCATAAGAGACAACTGGCAAGCTATTTCATGCCTCAAAGAATTTACAGCAAAAGGGAGAGAGGTAAACACACAGTGCAGGTGACTTTGTATCTGGAAAATAAAATGAACATTTAAAAATGCTGTTACCTTCCAACTGTAAAATAGATCGACATTGAGACGTCCCAACAAACGCAGTTTTTAAAACCAATACTGGATCCTTATGTGCAGAAAAGTAAGCACAGTCTTTACTGATAACTGTTTACTATTAATTGAAAGTTCTTTTTAGTGGAAATTAATTTTATTATTAAGGCCTATATGAACAAGTATCAAATACATGCTTCACAAGCAGCCCTAACTATAAAGGTCATAAAATAGTATGGGTACTGCCAGTTGCAGCTTGTAAGACTCCATGGGGAGAGGTTAAAAAGAAGAGATGAAAATTAAAAATTAATAAATCTACAGTACGGTTGTTCCGAATAGACATATTCCCAAAATCACAACTTCCAAGGCAATCTCTAAGGATAAGATCTTTGGCTCTGTAATCATTTCTGAAGCACTTGGGAGTTCTGTGAATTATTTCATCTGCCTCAAAGCAGACTAGGGAAAGGAACACTGCAGAAGTGACCAGAGCCCTATAACAGCTCACCCCAGCAGAAAGCCAAACATCACTGTAGTCTGTGCACATCGACATTGCTGAGAGCTACATTTCAAAGACAAAATGTGTCCTTTAATAATTCAACTTCTCCTGAGACTCAGAAACAAGATAAGAGGCTAAAAACAACTTTGAAACAGAATATTCAGAATTGCAGGTAACATGTGTGTTCACTGGTATGGACTGTGTGATACCCGTGTGTTCTTCCACCACCAGGCAGCGTGTCCACCCTGATGACACGATGCAAACAGCCCCAGGCTCTCCGGCCACATGTTGAGTATTGGTGCTTTCATCCCATAGCTCTCCTGACCAAATACAAAGACAACTTTCTACTGTCCAGCTCAAGATCCAGTTCCCTCCACTCCAGTTGTCCTAGAAGTTCATAAAGATCTTTTCAATTAAAATACCCTGTCTATTTAAAACACTTCTATCCCGTCCTTAAGGCACAACTTCAGGAAATTCAAGTCTTGTACAGAAATTACGAATCTCTTCTCAGTCCTTTATTTTCCTCTTCATTGTTTTTAATGTTTCCATGAGTCACACAGAGGGCTTCAGCCTTGTTACCTTCAAAATTAGGACTGCAGGTCTCACCTTTCCAAATCTCGTTAAGATTTTTACACATACATGCAAATATCAGAAGGGATATTGCATAGCCCTTCATACCATACATACATTGTAAACTTTAGGTTCCATCTGCTAAATTCTTTGATTTGGTAATTGATTTATATCACAATATCCTCCATAGCAGACCAGTACTTTAAAAAAACTGTCATGTTCTTCCTTTATGATCAGTTTTTTCCAAAAATATTTAATATCCTGTGGTAGCCAATTTTAAAGGCCTAAGGTTTAGAGCCTGTTTTGCAGGCCTGGAGTTAGCCTAAGTAGCTCTATCTCTGACAGCAAGCTGAAGCAGCAGGTTATGAAGTAAACAACCTTGAAGAAAACATCTGCTGCAAAGTGAAAAATACCCTAAAATGTAGCTTTATCATAATAAGTGAAATTCTCTCAAAATACATCGGTGGTTCTCACACAGGTGCCTGGAGCTTTGCATAGCAACTAGAGTTTCACACAATAACAAGTTCTTGTTAAAAACATGTTTCTGAGCCTTTTTCCCAAAACCAGCCGAGTCTTTCCCATAACAGCAGGTGCAAGTCAAAAAACATGTTTTCGATGAGTTTCCCATGTCTCTTTTCAAAGTAATCTCAGACTTTCCCAAAATAAAGGTTTCTCAAAACAGAGATGGCTTCATACTCAGCCTAAGCCAATAGAATTGTTGAAAATAATGTTCACCAATGGAGTTGGAACGTGCTGTGTCCTGGGTTAGCTGAGGCTGAGAAAACTTTCCCTGTTTGGACTCAGGTTTAAATAAAAAGATGGGGTGTTTCTGTGGGTTTTTTTTTTGGTTGTTTTTTTTTTTTTT
>VXBA01004874.1:70548-93535 GCA_013399895.1 Serilophus lunatus | reverse complement strand
TTTTTTTTTTCCTTTTCGTTGTTTGTTCACTTGTGGAACCGGTGGGGGTGGGGGTGTTGGTGGATGGTATTTTGGGGTTTTTGGGAGGTGGTTATTGGGCTTTCTTCAGGGGGGGGGTTCAGTATTTTAATATTTTTAAGTTAATTTTTTTCTTTCCTCATAATAAATTCTTATTTTCTTTACTACCTCTGTATCCACGAATTATTAATCAATAATTTTGTCCATCAAACCAGGACAGTGCTGTTTTCTAAATGGTGTGAGAACCGTGAGTCTCTCATTAAAATGTCTTCCTGCATGAACTTAGAAGCTGTGTCGTTATTATCTCCGCCCGCTGTGACTACAACGATATCCCTTCCGCTAAAAGCGGTTCTCCAGGTTACGCCTCCTGAGTCCATCTCAGGTAAACAATTTTTCACATTGACATTTTCTTTAGCCTGTTGTAATTCACATTCCACTGGTCCCTTTTCTGCTCCTTCTAAGGTATCCGCTAAGCTGCTTTTTTTGCACATGTACACTTTTTTCTGGGCCCCAGGACACGCAAGTTTCACAGCTTTTCAAACTGGAAAGATCAATCATATGATCTAATGTATTGCGTGGACCATAAAGTTTTGCATGGCAAAGCTTTCCGCTCTGGCAGAATTAGGATGTATTTTAGCAATTTTAAAAAGCCATGTTAATTCTAAGGATACATAGGAATATGCTGGTGTTGAATTTTTTCCTAGTGATACTACTAAATTTACAGCAGATATGCTTTCTGCTGCCTATGATCACTTCTTAAGATGTTCAAGTGGGTTAAGGTCAAATATTGTCCTTAAGGTGATATACAAACATAGTATTAAAATATTTTCTATTTTACATGCTATCAACGACTTCTAAAAATATGGGTGAATGCAAAAAAATTCCAATCTCTCTCAAACAAGGTAATCAAGGAAAGACCTTATTAAATTTAACAGACAAAAGGAGGACTCTAATCCTCCATTTATGTATCTGAACTACATCTGTTGTGCTCCTCATACATGCATTAAAATATATGCATCAGATGAGAATATCTTCAGTTTTACACATGAGCAAGACAAATTAGAAAGAGGTAAGCACTGCCGTTCTGGACTGAATTGATCCCTTGTCCCAAGTTGTGTTGCAAGACTGTTCATGAACACTTCATCTGGTGGCAGAAAGGGAGAAAAGTGACAAGTCGTCCTTAAAGGTGAGAAATCTTACAGTAGCTTCTTCAGATAAAAACATAAGTGAAGTGACAAATATTATTACAAAGGGAATCTCTAGAAATGCAGTGAACAGGACCAAAAGGGTAAATATTTCCTAAAATACTGAATAAAACCATCAAAATAAAATCTTGACAAATCCAGTAATTAGTTGAATAGGTAATTTGGCATACACATACAACATTCCATAAATTTATTTATTACCCTAAATTCAATAAGGGGCATTAAATTCAGCACAAGTGAGTCACAGCTTCTATACATGCAACAGGATTTTCATGTCAGCACACTTTTACTGGACTCACCTTTCTAGTGAAAACAACCACACACCAGAATTTTCATTAAGCCTTTAGAGGAGTCAAATTGCTCAGGAAATCTACACTCCTTATGGAGTTTCATTAAAAACCTAATTTAAGTAGTTTTGATTTATCAGAACACAGAATAAAGCACTAACCACATAAAACAGACAGTGTAATTCAATCAATATGACTGGCAAAGCAGCAAAGACTATTAACTGGCAGCAAAACCCACATATATGCAACATACAGACTGACCACAAGTCTAATATAATTCTAGGTATCCATTAGAAGTGGAAAGATTAACTTGTTTCAGCAACTGGGTTGCTAAGAGCACTTACCACTTTCCCATTATTATTATTATGCCTGATCTGTCATTCCTTTTAGTGCTCTGCACAATTCATCTACTGTGTTAACCACAGAAAGGAACATTTTTAGATTAAGAAATACTGCTATATGCTTATTTTGTTGAATAAAACCATAACTCAAAAAAACCCCAATACATAGTACTGTAAAAGATTTTACTGAATATAAAATAAAATTCATTGCTATGCATAATATCGGGTGTAAAACAGGTATATCTCGAGCGGGTTACTACATACTCTCTTTTTCCTAGGGCAAAGACTTCAGGTAAATCAATTATCACATGTTGAGTTTCATATAGTGCTTCAAGAAATTGTTTCCATGGCTATTCCATTTGTTGTACAGTAATATCAACTACTAAGATGGTTTTAATATGACGAATGGATAAAATTCATAAATAGCTGAGTAGCCAGTCTCATTTGCTAAAACAACACAGACTCTTATGAACCTAAATCTCTGGTTTTCTGTCACACTTCAATTTTTCTTTTTAGTCTTTCAATCTGTTTTTGCTTTTTCAGAAATCTGGACTAAGATACTGCTGGCAGCTGGAGGACTAGAAGTCAAAGCACCACAAAAATCAAAGCCAGCTACACAAAGTACAGACCCACATCAACTTTCACCTAATGATTAAAATAACTGTATCCAGAGGTTGAGCAAAAAAATCTTAATTTTTGTTTCAGAGGAAATTCATCTGTAGTGCACTAGCTTGGTACAAATTTTCTCATCCTGTATCAATATTCAATAAAGGTTACTAACACAATGATCTGCAAAGTGGTATTTGAACTTATTTCTCACAGGCAAAGTATATAGAAATGGAGGAGGTAAAATCAGTAAGATACACTTACACACAGCACGTGTACACCACTTATCTCAGAAGGAGTTGCAAGCTCTCCTTCTGTAATGGAGAATAGCAGTCAGGCCACACAGCAAGAAGGGGTGCTACAGTTTATCTTACCAGGGAGAAGTACAACTTAAATCAACAGCACCACCAAAACAAACAAACCACCAAAAAAACACCACCACTCCAAAAGACATCAGTTTGAACCTTTATGTTAAAGTGAGAGTCTTTCAAGTTTTTCTTGACAAATAAATAAAAACAAGTTTTCTGCCCTGAGAAACGCAAAATACACTGAACAAAGATTTTACATCCATAGGAAACATACATAGTTTATTTCCTACTCCTCACTTCCTGAGACAGATCTTTCAAAAATCTCTCAAAATAAAGTCAAGACATTCCTATGTCACCAAGACTTCTATCAAATACAAAATATTTTCTTTGTGGTAAGAAACAACCTGAAATGTCTGCAGTGATACTAATGCTAAGAAATGCTTCTGGTTAAATAAAATATGGCCAAAACATGACTTGGTAAAGGAATGCACGTGGGGCCTGGTGGCCCTGGACTAGACAGAAAAAATTGTCCCCCATGCTAACACACCAGTCGATCCTGCACACCTGAAAACCTTGCTTCTCCTAAAGAACCTCGAAAGACCTTGAAAATTACCGTAATAGTCCTTTTCAAGGTTTCATTTTTAGTTACAGCAGACTAAAGACCAGCTACTAGCAGAAGGCACAGCCTTGGCCCTCAGAGCTTGACCCAGCCTTTCAATAGCCACTTCAGCAATTTTCTTCCCCCAGCAATAAGTTGATTCAAGGGCACTAAGACTTTTACATTTCAGTAAAGTATGTTTTCTGCCAGTTTATCTCTCCACACCAGTGTATCATAGGGCTATATAAGCAGCAAAGTGCCAAATGAGAAGCAGAAGGTATATGTGGGAAGGAGAGCAGTGAATTTGGAGAGTGGTAAAATACCTGCCCTTTCAGTAGCTTCTTCTAGCTGGCACATCAGGCAAGTTGTCATGCAGATCCATATCCCACTTCAAAACATGAAGAGGTGTGACAGAGAAACATGCCTCACTCGTACAATTCTGGATAATTCAAAACAGCTGCTGCAACTTGTTCTGAAGAAGACTAGATTCTTTGAGGGTAAACAACATTGTTCCACACACCATACAGCCAAAAACACATGGCTTTTGTGTACTGCTACAATGGAAGCAACCATTAACAATTAATGAATTCCAATGTCTATGGACAAGATATCATTAACAGTTCCTAAACCATAAATTCCCTAATGCAGTGTAACACTTTGAGCAACTTACACATAATTAAAAACTTTCTTTGGGAGATAATAATTGTGTCATTACATTAGCTAGAAGTTACCCATATTTTAATCACTCATGTTTTCCCTTGTAGTGCTAATGCTAATTATAATTTCGTACTTGTGCAATTACATTTCACCCTAAGAAAACGCATACCAAAGACAATCCAATTCACAAGCTTATTTTCATGATTTTATCAATAACCACAAGCAAAGAATATTTATGCAGAGCATATTAATATTTTAAAACACTAATATTACAAACTGCACGATGCAGAACAAGTACAGTATGAGGCGTGGATTGCAGATTCACAGTAAATTGAGTAGAATCTTCAAGATGACTACCACTTAAACTGTCAGTCACAGCTTGACAGGACAACAATTTTGATATAATACCTTTCAAATTACAGAGCTGTATAACCATGGCAATTGTAACCACAAAATCCCAACACGGTAATAGCTTCAGGGCCGTTTAAAGCATAGCTAAACTTAAATTTTCATTCTCCATAAATGACAGGAATGGCAATAAAAACTCTTGACCTGGAAAAATTTATTTTTAACAATGCCTCTCCCTTTTCTACTTCTCCTATTATCAACAGGAGCAGAGCGGGCTGGCAGCAGAAGACACGAACAGCAGGCTCAAGATCATAAGGCAGGGGAGGAAGGAAAGAAAGAGATAAGCAGTGGCCCATACCTTACCTAAAGCAAAATCAGAGCATCCAAAGCAATAAGGTGGCATTGGGCAAAGAATGAAATACTGTGCAATGGAAGGAAGAGTCAATAGCAAAGAGAACCTGAATTACACTCCCAAAACAACTTTCTATATAAGTAAACTATAAAACATGAATACTGTTTTACATCTAAAAATATCTCCTATAAGAATATAAGATTCTAAAATATCTTAACTATCTTCATTTGATGAGAATTGATGGAAAGTTAAAAAAGAATGTATCACCAAATATTAGTTTTTCACACTTCAGAATTCCTGTAGAGCAGAATAGTGAAGTATCCTAGGAACACCTAGAGCAACAAAACAGGATGTTTGGAAGAAAGTAGCACAGGCTTAAAGCTATTTATGTATTAACAAGCAACAGAAGTATTTTTCAGATATAAATGAGGAGACAGTGTAGATTTTACAGGCTTGTGCATTACTGGAAGTCTCATACATGCTAAACTTCAATCCACATAAATAAAGAGCATCTCCTTCAGCTCGCACCTAATCACCCAGCAAAGCTAGAAGCAGCTGCACTCAGGTGCTCTGCTAAGAAAGATGCTCTCTTGGGTGCTTAAGGAAGCATTTTAGGTTTTTTGGTGAATGACAGCAGCTTCACAGAGAAACTCCCTTTGCCGCAGAGCTCATTGTACAGAGGTCCTCTCCTCTCTCAACCTCCCTATTGCAGTGTGAAAGGGGTACCCTTGGAGGGCTAAGGACTAGAGATACACACTGTCAACAAACTATCAACATTTCGGAGCAAATCCTTACCATGTATCCAATTTCAAAACAGTTTTTTTTATTTAATTATGGAATATAATTCAAAACAGCTATATTATCATATTCCACCAGCTATAGCAGAGTATGTTAGCGCAGCCTTGTATAAAAGACATCAACCTCTTCATTAGAAAATACAGGGGTCTATTTGAAGCAAGAAGAAAACACAAAAGGGGAGACAGTTGCAAAAATCTGTCATCCAGCCGACATACAACGTGGACTTATTAACACTGACCAAAAATTTTAATTTCCCTAGAAAAACAGTACCAATAGCCCAATAAGGTAAGGAAGGGTTGTTAATCTTTCTACCATTAGATGTGTATGTGTACATATATAAAAACACTTTGGTACCTTAAATCCACAATAATATTCACTTTAATTGAGGTAAGACTAAGCAGAACTACTGCATTATCTCAGCTTTCCTCCCTGAAACAGCACAGCAAACTGCCCCCAACAGCAATCCACACCCTGCTTTGGTACCTCATACCCTTCCCGTAAGGACCCGGCCAAGGTCATAGAGAAAGTCAGCACTACAACAAGCCTGCGACCCCAAATCTTGGTGAGACCTTGCTGCCTCTCAGCAGGCTGTCACAAAAGATATTCTGCACATCATTATCCACCTTCTGGCTCGCCCAGCACTTCTCACACAGCCAAAAGCTGCACTGAGCAACATTACAAGCTGAGAAACAAAGGCAAGTTTAGAATTACACTTCGGAGTGTAAACCTTCAAACGTTAACTGCATACATAATAAGACTGATAAAATGCTAAAACAATGTCAAGACTTTTTTTTTTTAATATGTGTTCCTGTACTGCCACCTAAAGATCAGATTGAAAAACAGGAACAGTAGTGGACAATGTGACTTTTATCTGTAGTCCTGGAAATGAGCACTGTTTTTTCTGATATCTGGCTTTGAACAAGGATCACACTAGATATAACTAGATCAAAACCAGATTCATGAAACAGTTCGATTCAACATCCCAGTTTAGCAGTACTTCATCATTTTTCTAATTTCCATCCTTTACAAAAAAAAAATCTATGTATGGATTTATGTATCACTACTTTTACAAAGTCAGTAAGAAGCCACTGCCTTTAATTAGATAAATAAGTCAGTTTGGACAGTCTTAATGTATAAACATTGTCTAGCCACAGTATATTTTATAAAGGAAGATAGATTGGCGGGAAAATATCTTTAACTTCCTTATTTATTTAATTTTATATCACTATTTAGTGGGGAAAAAAGAAACTCACACAAATGCATAACCTTTCATGCTATAACAAGTTGGTAACACTACTGTTTCTCCCAGCAAAACATGCCCTGGTTATACATCTACATCCAAACACTTCAGATTCATCTTCTGTTCCACCTGCTGCTACACTCAGCCTGTCTTCTGAAGTCTGCAGCCTCTCACAACTTCAGATTGAAAAACTACACAGTCACCACCCCGAAGGACTCTGAAGTCCCAAGTCAGACTTCACAGATATATTAGCTAAAAATATTTTTTTGGTGTTTGCTTAAGGAGCTTTTTAATATGCTGAGGTAAGATGCAGGCATGACCTGGAATACATTGTCTAACCTTTCTCTCAGAAAATGAGGAAAACGTTATCATATCTTAAACCAGAAGATGAGATGCCAGGAGATAAAAAGGACATGAAACAAATCACCCGGATTGTTTCAACAAACAAACTTCAAGTATTTTCAAAATAAAAAAAGGGCAAACAAAAAATGGAGCATCATGAATGCAATGAGTATTGGATTTTTTCCTCTCTTCTTCACATCTTGGCAATTATACGTGAGTTTGGATTACCTACCAATATATATACTTCAAGTCTAAATATATAAACGGCGCGTCAAAATCCGGCTTCCTGGGAAATTGCCAAAGGTCAGAAAACAGTTTTGTCTGTTTTTGAACAAACACAGAAAGCTACTGCTTGAGCTTCCACTTACAAGGATTTGGGGAAAGAAGGCAGACGCTTATTTAACGCGGCCTCAACACCACGTGCTTCTCACGTGCGACAGGAGAGCGCCCCCGCACGCCGCCCGCTCCGGGCAGGCTGCTGCCTCGCCACCCCGCCAACGCCCAGGGCACAGCGCTGTTTCGTCCCGGGCTCGGGAACGCCGGGCGCGAAGCTGAAGCCTCCAGCCACCGCCAGCCCGGCAGGAAAACGCCACACTGAAAAGAGCTGCAGGAAGCAGCAAGATCGCGCACCTCAGCCCCGGCAGCACATGGCAGCCGAGACCCGGCACAGCCAGCTCCTGCTCGGGGGAAAGAGCCCACCCCGCCCGGCACAGCCAGCTCCTGCCCTGGGGAAGGACCCCCATCCCGCCGGGCACAACCGACTCCGCTCCAGGCCAGATCCCTACTGCAGACTATCCCCTCCCCTCCCCTCCATCCCGCCCGACACTGCCCCGCCCCAGCGGAAGGGGCGGCGCTTCCCGGGCGGCAGAGGCGACCGTGCGGTCCCGTCCCGTCGCGCCGGTACCTGCGCAGGCAGCGCTCGCACAGGCCGCCCAGCTGCTCCTTGGTGGGGATGTAGGCGAAGGGCTCGGCGCGGTAGAGCAGCTCTCCGGGCCGCACCCGCCGGCGGGAGCGGAGGCCGCTGCCCTTGCCCGGGCTCGGGAACCGCTCCAGCGCCGCCGGATCCATCCTCCCGCGCGCGCCGGCACGGGCAGAGGGGCGCGGGCGGCCCCGCCCGTCCCCACGTGACGTGGTGCTGCCGCCGCCATCTTAAGTCAGGGCTGAGTAGGGGCAGGGGCCGGCCCGGCTGGGGCTGCGGGGATGGAGGCGGCGTCTCTGTGTGTGTCTCTGTGTGTGTCTCTGTGTGTGTCTCTGTGTGTGTCTCTGTGCTCCTGTGCCCTGCCCCGGGACAGCGACAGGACAGCCCAGCTGCACTGGCGAGGTTGTGGGGCAGGGGGCAGCCCTTTGCCTCAAAAGGGTGTAATAATGCATTTAACATAATCCCGGAATGGATGATGTTGGAAGGGACCGCAGTGGGATATTTGGTCCAACCTCCCTGCTCAGGCAGGGTCATCCTAGAGCACGTGGCTCAGGATTGTGTCCAGACAGTTCTGGAATATCTCCAGTCAGGGAGACTGCACAACCTGTCCGGGCAGTCTGTTCCAGTGCTCAGTCAAAGAAGTCCCAGTAAAAGAACTTCTGTGCCTCAGTTTCTGCCCACTGCTTCTTGCCCTGTTGCTTGGCATCGTCGAGAACAGCCTGGATCCCTCCTCTTGGCACCTTCCCTTCAGATATTTCTACACATTAGCAAGGTCCCCTCTCAGCCATCTCTTGTTGAGGCTGAACAGGCCCAACTGTCTCAGCCTCTCATGAGAATTTTTATTAACACATCACTGGGGGATGCCAACTATAGTGGCTGTCAGTGTTTCCATGGCCAACTACAAACAGGATATTCTGGAGTTTCTTCAGTTGCTTTATAACTTTGTGGGTTGGTTGATTTTTAAAGGGAATGAGGCAGTCAGTGAAATGTCTAATCATAAGTCTTGTTAACCGTGATATGGGGAGCCCTTGTGACACACACAGCTCATGGCTACCTCAGTCCAGCTGTTGTGTGAGCCTTGTCCAGCACCGTTCCTGATTCATTCCTGTACCCACCAGCCTCAGTGCTGACAAAGAAGAGTAAAAAAACCACAAATGAAAATAAGGGTGGCATGAGGACACAGGGAGGTTGCATCCCCGCAGCATTATATGTCATGGAGGGAATTTTCCCAGGTCCTCTTCAGCCCCAGCTCAAGGCCATGTCCTCCGAGGGGCTGCAGAGAATTAAAAAGCCCCTCAAGCCAGGGAGCCGATGTGTGTTAACGCAACCACTCTGCTACATCCTTCAAGGTACTGCAAAGAGAAAATCACTAGTTTTGTATTGGCACCCTAGGATTTCTCACCGACTTTTTTTCACTGATGCAACATGGAAACCAGCAGAGAAAAGTCAGATTTGAGGCAGGAGCTTCATCGTGTGTAACCCCATTTTCTGCAGATGATACACCTTTCAGTTAATCATCTTGTTTTGTTCACAAAGGAAGAGAGATGAAAATGATTCTCTCAAAAATCACCCCAAAAAGGGACATTATGAGCTAGCATGTGGATGTATTTCTGGATCTCATTGTGATCTGAATACAAAGATGTATGGCTGTGCCAGGAACTGCTGGGCACCTAAGGTCTGGTAGTGTTTATCACTGACAATGCATCCCATACACTAAACTACTTTTTGTCAGAGCTATGACTTGGAGGGACCAGATAGATCGCAAGGGAAAAAGCAAAGCAAGAGCACCAATCTGAAATGTTGATGCTCAAAACCCATGAGATGATAAGTGTTTTCTGTATGAGTCTACAGACCTTGCATTCATTTATGAGATTACAGACTGTGATGCAGGCTGAACATGCTGAACTGCACACTGACTTTGGTTTCCTTTATTACGCCTATAGAGGGAGGTAAGGTTTGAGTTTTGGAAAGGAGGGTTGAGTTGTCCTGTCAACACCGAGAGAAACACCAAACAGTTCTGCACAACTACCAGTTCTGCAAAACATCTGTGCATTGCTAAAACGTTCAGGTTTGTTCTCAGTAATGATTATTTCAGTCTGCAATTGTTTCCATTGAAATTGCAACAAGATGATACCGAGCGACAATATGCATGTCCAAAATAACGCTATTGCAAAGAGCCAAGGTACCTCAAGTCACAAGATTCTCACAGAAAAATGTATTTTAACATTTGCTTAAATGCTGCAATGATGTAATTCATTACCAAAAGAATTGAGAGCAATCTGGCTGTCAGTGGAATCATTATACACATTACTATACTTATCTTTAGTTCTCCTAGCGAAGTTTTAAAAAGTGTTCAATTACATTGATATTGTGAGATTCTCAAGAATTATTCTTAACAGCTACTACAATATTGGATGATTACTTCTCTGTTTGGCTTGTAGGCTTTGCTCCTTTACCTGTTTAACTTTCTGCATTTCCCTGTCTATGCTGTTTTATTGAGTTTCTAAGCAGGCATTGCCCAAAACCTGCAACAAAAACAAACCCTGTAGTAACAGAAGGTAAAGTCTATTTCTATTAGTGGATAAATTTGAGAAATGAATGGTCAAACAGTATGCAAAAAGTGTGAACTTATTGTCCTGCCTATGAACTGCAAAAGGTGCACTCAGTGAAGAGCTAATATGAATATACATTAGGAGATGTAATTTTCATTATTTTCTCAGTTTTCCATATCAAGTTTTCTCACTCACATGTCCCATAACACGACAAAATCGCGCAAACTACAGAATCATGTCTGAGAGAATGACAGTCTTCGGTCTATCTCATGCACACACAAACACCACAACCTTGAAGAGCCCACCTACTTTAACAAAACCAAAGTATGAATACCTGAAGGGACTGCTATCAGTTTGGCTTAAGTTGTAGAGTAAAATAAGCCACAAAAGCCCAAGAACAGATTTTATCTGACATTGCTTTTCAAGTGATATGAAAATATAGTTTTATTAGTAGAGATTTTCTAGTATAAGCTTTTAGCACATCATAAACATTTTCATTACAGTGTTGGATATTTTGACATCTGTACAAAGAGCCCGGAGAGCTGATTCTGGGTATATCTACAACTACAGTTTATAGACTGCTCTGGCTAGGAGAGCCATTCAACACAGTCTTTGAGCAATGATTTTTGGAAACATCAGTCTGAATTTTCTGAAAAGCATAATAATGCTAGGGCTATATATTCCAATAAGTGATTATTTAGCCCCTGACTATATTTAGTTGAATTTAATCCCTGTTATCAGTATGGTGTTTTTATAAGATGAGCTCATACACTGACTTAAACAGATCAGATTCTCGATAGCTATTTGAAGTGCATGACACATTCTGGACAGAAGCAGCAGTCAAGGCCTGTAATGAGGGAAATATCACTTAATTGTGGCTGCTGCTGCTGAACCAGTCATACTTCCTTGCCTATCAGGAGACACCATAGTGGAAGTTTAGCTGCTCTACCTCAAGACAACATGTTTTACAACATGACTTTAGAGAAACTATTGCAGTAATGAAATAGTTCGAACTCTGCTCTTTAGTCATAAATGTGCAATAGCCATTCCAAAGAACATGGCACAAAAGGGAATTTTTTGGGGAGCAAAATATGGCTCAAAACACAAAATGTTAAATTTTGGATTGTACAAAATCTGCATTAGTAACAGTTTAGAATAGCTATCAAATAATGATTTGGAAGCTTGTAAGTATAGATAAATCTTTTATGAACACACATCTCTTGAAGAGGTCTCTTCACGTTCAGTGTTGGTGTGCTAGTGAAAAATTGATTCTAGAATGTAAAATTAAAAATCACTGAAGAAGGATTTTAGGCACAAATTCATAATAAATTTCACAGTAACATAGATTATATGTGTTGATTTTATTTCTAGGAACTTTACAAACCGTTCTACTTTTATTTGTGTCTTCCCTGCCTCAGACACATGAGTTTCCTTCAAACAACAGGAGCAAGCTTAGGAAGTTCTTAGCTGTTTTGTCTATTCATGGTCTTATCAATAGGATCAACTATATCCAGGGTTAAAGACTTGCTTACATTGTGAGCAATTGACTGTTTCATTTGGTGTTTCTTAACTACCCCTAATTTCCCTTGGGCTTCATATGGTTGCTGCATGTTGAGTTCTATCAGCAGGGGACAACCAGCATGCCTATTTTTAGCAGTGACGAGTTGAACAGCCCACACAGGGAAGGACGCGATAGCTGCTCAGAAAGGATACCATGTGACAGAGGAAACATCTCCCACTGTCTTCTTATCCTTTCTGAAGTTACTTGTTATTTCCGTCTTGTCAGTGTTTACAGAAGAAAGGTACAGGTTTGCTAATTAAAGGCTTGCAAAGCTCAGGTTGGACTTTTCAATTTGCAGCCCCACAGATTGCGTTCGGTCTGACAAACAATTCAACATGTTTCTCAGGAAGCCTCAGGTTTCTTCTTATCACACACGTCTGAAACTACCGCACACAATCTGTTTCTCAATTTTTATATTGATATTTCTATCAACACTATCATTATTACCTGCAAGGGTGAGCTCTAATTATTAAAATGTTCAATGCTGAACAGGCCTAGTAGCCAGTATATACACATTCCACCCTAACAACCTCTTACAACAGCATCTTCTACTGTGTTAATTACTGCAGGATCACAAACCCTACCTCTGGATCAAAAGTGAACTGACTATAGAATTCAACTTGGCTGATCTAATTCAATGTGGCAGCATTTCTCATTAACTGGACATTATAAGGACCAAGTTTATTTCTGTTCCTATTAGTGTTTGTTATGATTTTAATAGAGTTAATAGTAAAAACTTTGGCAATTGCCGTCACAGTCACGTAATTTTCTCTCACAGGCACATGAAAGGCACACATGAGAGCCATTGGAAAAGCCTTAGCATCTCTAGTTATAATCAATGTACAAACTATGATATGCCGGTGCTTTAATATGGAATGCTAAAAGCCGTTTTTTGGCAGCTCCTCTAAGAAAAGAGTGTTGGAAGAGTGGATGTAACACTTAGAAGTGTTTTACTCGGTAAATGTATCACGTGTGGTTAACATTTCAGAGATTCATGTAGTACATTGGTCTTAGGGGAAAAAAAAGAAACCACAACCCCACAGTCTGGAAATATTTGAAAGGAATACATATACTGTGGACTATTAAGTATGCTGTACGAATGTTGTAACCTCCATCCCATCTGGGATCATAGATTCAAGGCAGGAAAACAGTAGCTAATCAGCATAACTTTAAAAATCTAATACTTAATATCTTAAATAGTGTCATGGCACAAAACATAGCACAAAGAACAACTGAATTGTGTCACATTTTCAAATGTTTGTGCCTATTTCAAAATACTATTTATGATTTACTGTATCTGGCACAGTAACTCACAAAATAATGCACTTTCAGAAATGGGAAAATTTGCCTTCCCACTATGATGGAAAAGTGGTTCTTCTAACATGAAGATAATCTCTTTTGAGAAAGTCTAGCATTTTAAATTTTGAGTAAAATTCCAGTTTTCTCTTTGATTAGCATTTTTGAGGGTTATTAAGCTGTAAATATTAACCTGAGCTTATACACTGTTTTCCTGGTTGTGAGTTCTGTTTTTGTATTTAAATGAATCAAAAGTAACTGAAGGGATGGCTGCCCCAATTCCCCATCAGCATAGAGAGGAATACGGCAAAGGCAATGACGGAAAGGAAAGGAACACAAGTAGTACAGGGTTGGTAAAAAATGGTAACAAAAATGTGTGACAGACTTTCCTTCCACGCTCAGAGACAGAGTGTAAATTAAACTGCAGCCTTTTCAGGAGTTTCATGGTAACATTAGAAAAGCTTATTAGCAGCTTCAAGAGAAAGCTGCAGCCCAGCTCGCAGAGGGAACTGAGGCTGCTCAAAGTCAATTTTTCCTCTGCAGCAGGAACTGCAGGAGGAAGACAGAGACAACACATGAATACCTCACACTTTGCTTAAGAAATACAATTTTCAATTTGCAGTGTTTTGGGCATTACTGTTTTCCAAAGCCTGAAAATAGATAAGCCTTCATCAAAAAAGCATTTTATTAACTAGAAATGAGGAACAGGTTGCGTTGTGGAGTACTATGGCTAAAAAGAGAATTTTAATAGCATACGGATTTAAAATATTTTTTTTTGTACATACATTACACATTGAAAAAAGATATTGGCAAATATTTCAAATAAGTTGATTTTATTTTTTCCAAATAGCTTATACAACACTGAATATTCTGGTGACCTTCAGACCTAAAATAATCCCTATACACATATAGGTGTTTGCATATTGTATTGTAAACTAGTACAGATTGTCCTGTGTTATTTTCAAAAGAAAGAATTGTTACAACTTTTCCCCAGGATATTACAATCTTTACTTAAATCAACTCTCAGTTAACGTTTTAGCATGCTGTCATTACCTTGTCTTATATTAACAAACCACTACTAATTTATTAATATTTTGTTACTTTAGAATGCAAGGTTTTTAGGTAATGAGACAACATAGGCGACTCGGTGGTTGAAAAGACCTGTGTATTTTGGTAATCTGTCAAAAGGGCATTCAAATCACTAAGATCTAAAATACGAACCAGACAAATAATCGTTATTTGGTCTGTTATTTTTTTTCAAATGTTGTAAATATACAGCAGTGTAACAAAAAGTTCCATTTAAATGATACATCCAAAAGCAGCAAGTGACTAACAAGTTCCCAGAAAAGTTGTAAAGTTTGTCCTTTACAGATAGGATTGTGCTCAAATAACTGAATCCATTACCTTCATCCCATGTAGAAGGGCTCCTGTTACTTCCTAAATTTATTTTCCTGTTTGGACAGGAAATCATCTAGTTAATTGTATCTCAGATTCTATTTAAATCATTTCTTATCAAAGTAATCTTGCAGAAGCAAAGGTGATCCTGTAAAAGCTTTAGATTTATACATTTATGGTCCTTATATTTTCGAAGATGTCTTCATAGAACCAGGTTTCAGAAAACGTACTAGAGTTTTGCAAAGCCTCGAAAAGTCGCCTGTAGTCTTCTGGATACAAGTCACGCATTGTAGCATTTTCTGGAATTTCTAGTGCTTCCAGTAACTCACCACCATTGTCCAAGCTCCATGAACTGAAATAAACAAACAAACAAAGTGATAATGGAGCATTTCTTGCTGTGAAAAATTAAAAAGTGAAAAACATTATCTGAAGGTCCATTTCACCCTTTCACAATTTCTAGAAGTTACCTCTTCCCACAACGTAACTCATTTTCAATCCACACTGCAAACAAGAAGAAATCTCTGCTAGTAAGACACATAAATACAAATAAAGCCCCCAGCAGACACAGACAAATACAGGGTGGCTGCCCTCCCTCCTTCCCTCATCTGCCCCAAATGCATAAGTCAGTAATAGGCATTACAGCATAAAAAATGGGCTATTCTTCAGTGCCTGGGAAAGTAAAGCCAAGGTAATCCTCAAGAAGATGACTCAGTATACCATGAATTAGTGACTTCCACCTCCGAGGTATTTTCTTTTATATTTAAACAGATGTATCCACTCTCTCCCCATGTGCATCATTGCTATGAAAGCTAGACCTTTATAAATGTGCACATACATTAACTATTTCCCAGACAGGAAAAGGGTGTCTAAATACACAGAAGAAGCACATTAGAAGCCTTCAACTTCCTGACTGAAGGATCGAGTGGAGATGAGATATATGAGATATATTATATACTGAGCTTTAAGAAAGAAATCCATTAAGGCTCTTTGCACTTGTCTTTGCTAAGAGAATTACTGGAATTTAGCTTTTTCTTTTTCCTCCTTTCTGGAAATGAACCTTCATAAGCTGCCGTCAGCAAATGAGAAGTATATTCATTATTTTCTTCAGCAAGTAGAAGTCAATGTTTCCCAGACTGCAAACATCTTCAGCTTCTGGGAAATGGAAATCTACTAATCATAAACCAAACATGAATAGCTCCAATGTAATGCCACAACCAATTATTAAGAGTTGCATAATTGGTAAAGAAGTCTAAAGCGTAATATTTAATTAGATAACAGCCATTTGAGGACATCCCTGCTCTACCTTCAATATCCTTCAGCTGTGTTCCTTAGTGTGACTTTGATGTCCTATAAACAGAAACCTTTTTAGCTTTTCATTTCTATACCTGCAAAACTCTTGGTGGCTTTATTATTACATCTGTAAAGTAAATGAAAAGTTTTTGCAGATACATGGCCTGACCTCCATTGGAGGCACAGAGAATTACGGCACATACACATTCAACACACTTGTCAACCTTTCTGTCAAACCTCACGTTTCTATTATCTGTGAACACAGGCCAGGAACAGTCCCCAAAATACTGTACTGTGGGTTGCACAAAAGAAATCTTGTATCCTGCACGTAGACAACTAATTTTGAAAAAGCAATGTATTTCATCTGAAAACAAATACCACTTTGAGAACATACACAAATATTTTTCTATATTTCTCTAAAGAAAAAGTATAAAAACTGTAATTCTTTTCTACTTACTTTAATCTATCACTAAGTCTAGACGAAGGTTTAGCAAGACACTGTTTCACCATGAAAATAAAGGTAGATGAATTTGTGGGCTTCAAGCCTCCTGTAAATAGATTTTGCTGAGGAGTCAGTCGTACCAAACATAAATGGTCATTTGGCAGCATCTGCAAGAAAAACAAAATTAAGTCACTGAAAAGTCGTTTTTAACAGTGTCTATCTTTAGCCAAGTTTCATCTTTGCCACCAGTAACATTTCCTATTAGAAGACTTAGCAAGATGTAAATAAGTTTATACAAGGTATTTTTGCACTCCTCAAATTTAAGCTTTGAGACTCATGTTTTTCAGCAATTAACTAGCACATGAAATCTATAATGGACATGTGAATAACCATTTTAAACAAAATCGGCAGCATACTGACTGCATTATTAACTTGGTAACACTTGTTTTGTTCAAGCAGATAGACGTGACCCTGTCAGTAACTTTTTCTGAAAAATACTCATTCACATTCCTCTGTGCTGCATATTCACTGTATTTTTTTCCATCATAGACACTAAAGACACTAGTTTATTTCAGTTTCTAAGCTAAGAGCAACTCTTCACTCACTTTTTTGATGAATCAACATGCTGCCTGTAAATTTTAATTAGAAGAACACTTCCTAAAAAATACATCTGTAAATGCTGTTATAACATTACTTTAAACTTTAATTACATATGTTTTAGCTGCATCTTCAAAAGAAAAGTGCACACAACAATCTTACCTTGGTTTTTGGTATTGACAGTCCCCCATTTTTCAAACTAGTTGTAAATGATGACCAAGGTTCCTGTGGGAGGTAGCAAATATATTACAGAATTAAAGCACTTTTTTAGTTGGAAGGGACCTACAAGGCTTGCCTAGTCCAACTATCTGAGCACTTCAGGGCTGACCAACTCAAAGCATGTTGTAAAGGGCACTGACCAAATGTCTCTTGGGTTATTGACCACCTCTCTAAGAAGCCTAATCCAGTATTTGATCACCCTCTTGGTAAAGAAATGCTTCCTAATGTCCAGTCAAAGCCTCCTCTGGCACAGCTTAGAACCATTCCAATCTGTTCTATCACTGGATACCAGGGAGAAGAGTTCAGTACCTCCCTCTCCCCCTTCCCCTCCTCAGGAAGCTGTAGAGAGTAATGAGGTCACCCCTCCTCAGTCTCCGTTGCTTCAAATTAGACGAGCCCTAAGTCCTCAGCTGCTCTTCATATGACACTCCTTCCAGCCCTTTCACTGGCTTTGTTGCTGTCCTCTGGATGCATTCAGGGACCTTTACATCCTTCTTAAATTGTTGGACCTAGAACTGCTCAAATATTCAAGGTGAAGCTGCACCAACACTGAACTGAGTGGAACAATGATCTCTTTTGGTCGGATGATGATGCCACGTTTGATGTACTCAGGATGCAGTTTGCCCTCTTGGCTGCTGGGGAATACACTGTTGACTCCTATTGAGCTGCTGCCAACCAGCACCCCCAAGTCCCTTTCTACAGGGCTTCTCGCCCTGTAGAAATTCCTCTTCCAATTAATACTTGTGCTCAGTGTTACTGGGTGAAAAAATCTGGCATTTTGACTTGTTTAATTTCGTCCCATTTATCATTGCCCCAAGCTCCAATCTAGGCATCTTGTCCCCTCAATAAAGTTAACATCACTTCCCAGTCTGGTATAGTCAGGAAACCTGATGCTATATTCAACAACTTTTCCAGATCATTGGTAAATACATTGAACAGGACTGGCTCTTGAATTGAGCTCTGAGGAACAATCTGATGACTGGTCACCAGCCAGGTGCAGCCCTCTGAGCTCTGCCCTTCAGTCAGTTCTTCACTTAACTTCTGAGAATAAAAGTTTTTTGAATACAGTGCCTTGAAACGAAAATATTGACATCATACTGAATAATGATGCTGCTTAATTGAAAAGGTTTTACATGAAACATGCCTGTTCCAGCTTGGCACACCAGTGCCTTTTAGAAAAGCTTCCAACAGTTCTCCAACTAATTTAAACAACAAATTAGCTCCCAGATAGTTTACAATAGTAAACCACTATAAACTCTTTTCTAAAAAGATGTCTATAGCATTAGGCCATTTTAGCTGATACAAAACCTTACCATGTGCAGTAGTTCAATTTCACATCCTATTTGTGCAAGCACAGAAAGTGCTTGATAAGTCCTCACGTCCCCAGGCTTTGCTGCTAATACCTAAAAAAATGGCAAAGAAAGCATTTTCGTTCTGAAACCAAGACTGTTTCTTTATCTAAGTAAAATCCTCACATATATATATGTGTACATATAAAAGAAGTGGTAAGACATTCAGTTAAGCCTAAAATTCCAAGGTAAAGTTACATTAGGCCTCAAATATGTATTTTGTGCTGTTAGAACATCTTGTGAGAAGACATGACTAGAAGATCTTATAAGAGTCTAAGTATTTCTTCACAGCAGTTATTTGGATAACTGAAATGTGTATGAACCTCCAGCATATACCTTCTGTTCCCTTTTAAGGCAGAGATGTTTCGCACAGAAGAGAAACAGAGACATTTTGTATAAAAACTAACTTTGTCACAGTCCTCAGCTTGCACTGGTAGGATAATATTCCCAACAGAGACACAAGCAAAGTAAAACATCAGGTGACTTCACTGAATATTAAAAACTTTGGACAGTCATCATCCTGATCAATATGACAGGTGAAAACTCTCAGGGCAAGAAAAAAAGAAAAGCTTGTGATTATTCTCAAACAGGGCAAGGAAAGAAGTAAATTGTAGCAGGGAGATTGAAATTCCAAAATAATCAACAAAAAGGAAGCAACGGATCTTCTACTCACAACTCTCATTAACAGTGTTCACAATAAAACTAGAAAACTTAATAAAATAACCCCAAAACACAGTGACTGCAGTGAATGAATGGGCTGCCCTGTACTTGCTCAAAAATCTAACCATTAAAAACATACAAGTAGGGATTTCAGTGGTGTCCAACCTGTCATTTCGCAGAATATACGTAAGACTTTTAATTTTTTTCAGTGGAGTGTTGGACATAACACAGGTTGCATAAGCAGACCTCTAAGTCTTTGTCTACTTCAAGTAATTAAAGGTTTATAGCTCTGTACAAACCTCCCAGTTTCTTAGGAAAAAAGGAATCCATGAAGTATAAGTACAGTTCCAGAGAGCTTCAGGGACAGTGTAAATTAGGAACATGTAACCCAGAAACTTGCTCTGCACCTTAAGTGTACAAAACACCAATAAAAAGGTGTGTAAATCATTTCAATACTGCATACAAAAGTGGCTGAAGAGGACAAGTGCATCTCACTGAGTATGGTATTTAGTAACTCGGAATCCTCTTCACCTGCATTCTGAATTGAGTCTTCATTGACTACTACCCGAAACTAGTGAACAATTTTGTTGCAAAAGCATGTTACAGAATTTAAGCACCTCACAATTTACAACAGAAAGCAGCCAGTCTGCTGCTGCATACGCTTCTCAAGGACCAGTCTTCTCACCTGTAGGATTTGTGGTATTATAACAAGAGAACGTTTCTTGACAGTGCTATCCCTACATAAAGAGAACCAGCAGGAAACAAACAAGACTTAAAAATTCTGGTAGAAAAAAAAATTCACTAGCCAAAACAGTTAAGTATACAATACGAATGGTTTTGTGCTCTGTGAAACACTGCATCTTCATTACCCGTAAAATGCCTTGCACGTACCATGTACTCTTTTTCACTGATAAAGAGGTTGAGTTCCACTCTTCCGTATTTGTATATGGAACTGCATTCATACATGCCAAAAAGAAACCTCCAAAGTCTCTTTCTTTCCAACGTGTGTGGCATGATTCCAAAAATTCGCAGAGGTACATCTGTTTCAATAATGCGTAAAAGTATTCTTAAAATTTTGCAATATGTAGTAGACGATCTCATTAATTCTAATGTCTAAACTACAAACGATTAAGAGAATAAAGTCTGTGAGCTCATGTTGTTCAAGAATTAATATAATTCGAACCTTAGTTAAAGCTAAGCCAAATTTGCACGAGACTAAACCTTCAATAGACAAGAAAATACTTGATATCTCATATTGCCACATGGGGTATTTTTTGAAGCTATCATGAGTCTAAGGAAAGCTGAAATGTAGAAAATAGTATCCATTAATCCAGCATGTATGTTAAATAGAATATATACCTCAACAAAATCCCAGAGACTTTGCCAAACTGCCTATGCACCCTTCAAACGTATTTGCAACATATGTGATCATATACATATACCTGCCCTCCAAGGAACTGCTGCTACACCCAGGGTTTCAAAAAGCTTGTCAGAGCACACGGCAGGTGGTTTCAGCGTTCCTCTCACCAAGGGATCCAGTCTGAAGAAGTCACCATAAATGACCTTTAATTGTCCATCCAGGCTCTTCTCTAGGGACTAAATAAAATCAGTTTCAGTTGAAGAAATCTGGATACAGTAACTGGTCTTGCAAAACATCTCACCCAAACAAAAAAATATGTTCAGGCACTACCTAAAATTGTTACTCAGTCAACAAGAGTCAAATCTCAGAGCTGCTGCTTCTAGCTGGTAAAAAAACCTGCTTCCTTCACTGTGCAAGGCATTTTGACATTTTTTGTGCTGTGCAATGTATTTGAAATACATTCTTAAATTAGTAAAATCTTTTGCCACGTGTTGTTTTTTAAAAAAATCCAAGCAACTACATTCAGCTAAGCAAACCACTTCTTTTCATGTTTAACAATTAGAATTCTTCATATATGCAGATATTTATATACATTCTAAGTCAAGTAGGAGTCATTGGTTCCAAAACAGCACTGTAACACAATCCTTGTGCAACTTCTGCAGCTCTCTGTCCCTCTTTGAATACATGCAAAGGCCAGGTGAGCAGGAGAGGACAACACATGTAAGTATCTTAATATGTAAGTCTCAACAACAGGAAAATAGGATTAAATAGCACTTTGAGATAATCAGAATAACTGAGTACTTCTACAGCTACATACAGATCTCTTGTTTAAACATACACAACTACAATGATTCTGATCAGTATTAGTTTCAAGTTTATGCATAAAACTATTCATAGGAAGTCTATGTATGAACTTGAATTCCTGCACACACAAAATGTCAAACTAATTAATTAAAAATATTCTGCATGTGCAATGTACAATACCAAACAATAATTACTGTTATTAGGCATTATTTCAGATGTTACAAGTAACAATTATTAATTCCTTTTTGACCCACCAGCTATTACATAATTGTAAGTTAATTTCATTGGGTTTTAGAAATATGCAACTGAATCACAAGTGTACCTGTAAGTTTGGAAGATAAGCCAAGTTATTTTCCAGAGCTACCACTTTAATACCTGCATTGAGCAGAGTTTGAGTCAAGATTCCAGGACCTGAAGCAGGAAACAAATAATTAAATAAATGAATAAAATTTAAACATTTTAAACGTGCATTTTGGTTTCTAAGTGATTTTTTTTTAGTGAATTTTCTTTTTTGTAACACAACACTTGGGATTTATCGCCTTCAACAGGAGATAGCTTGTCTTTGTTTAAATGCACTTCAAAACAGGAGTTAGGAAAATGATTTACAGGCAGCCTGCCCAATATTGCTCACAGACTTACACTAAGCATGGCATTCCAACTGATTCTGAGGAACCCCGGAGATAAGGTTTCAAATACTTCCGCTTTTTCTTCTGCCAATTGAAATATACTTTGAAGCCTTACCCACATTATATCTACCTATAAATTACATTGTGCAAAAACGTAAAAAGCCCCAAAACTCAGGCATTAAGCAACTTTAGAGGGCTGGCTGTAGCCCACAGCTTAGGGTGTGCTTTTACTGAAACGAAGTCCGCCTACAAAACTGCAATATTACCCGACCGACACTGATATCTTGGCTCACTCTACAGCAAGTTTTAGCAGCAGCGACTCAAACCTCCACACCGAGCACTCACTCATCCCCCTGACGTTCCATATAACGGGACCCCCCCCGGCACTCGGACGGTCCCGCCGGTCGGAGGACGCCGGGCCGGACCATCCATCCCCCTGCGGGGCCGCAGCGCAACGAAGCCGCCACCCCCGCCCGGAGTCCCGGGAGAGGCAGGGCCCCGGCCCCGGCCCCGGCCCCTTCCCTCGGCACCACCAGCACCTCCTCGGGGGCCGCTACCGCCGCCGGCGAGGGCGGCAGCTCGCACTGACCCCGCAAGGTCACTGGGGCGCGCCCAGCGCGGCCGCGTCCCGGCGGTCGGGAGCGCGGCCGGAGCCCCGGGGTAGCTCACCGGGCGAGAACTCGAGCAGGATGGGCTGGGGGCCGGGGCCGGCCCCGCGCTGCAGGCAGAGCTGCACGGTGCGCGCCAGGCGCGGGCAGGCGATGAAGCGGCGGACCAGCACGCCTCGCCGGTTCCGCCGCTGCGCCTGCCGCTCCGC